>WEKX01007961.1:72856-151431 GCA_013390025.1 Pitta sordida
AAGGAGAGCAGAAGGGTTGAGTGTGCAAAATGCAGCCCCATGAGCATGTGAAAGGCTTCTTCTTTCCAAGGAAAAGTGCTGCCAAGTCTTGGCATCATCACATGCCAGCCAGCAAAACCACGAGGATCCAGCGCCTTCCTTAAGACTGATGGTCCTTCATGGAGTGATGGTTCACAACCCCCCGTCACAGGGTCCCACCTCCTCCCCATGAACATACCAGAGCTCAGTGCTCAGTGGAGATCACAGAACCCCAGAGTGGTTTGGGTTGGAAAAGACCTCAAAGCTCATCTCATTCCACTCCCTGCCATGGGCAGGGACACTTTCCATCATCCCAGGTTGCTCCAAGCCCTGTCCAACCTGACCGGGGACACTTCCAGGGATGGGGCAGCCACAGCTTCCCTGGGGAACCCATGCCAGGACCTCACCACTGTCACAGCCAAGAATTTCCTCCCAATATCCATCTACCCTTGCCCCCTGGCAGTGGGAAGTCATTCCCTGTGTCCTGGCCCTCCAGCCCTTGTCCTCAGTCCCTCTCCAGCTGTCCTGGAGCCCCTTGGGCTCTGGAAGGGGCTCCAAGGTCTCCCTGGATCCTTCCCTTCTCCAGCTGAACCCCCTCAGCTCTCCCAGCCTGGCTCCAGAGCAGAGGGGCTCCAGCCCTCCATGAAATCCCCTCAAAGACTTTGTACCCACCCATTACCCACCAGCCAACAGGTACCCGCATGGATTTGGCCATCGAAGGGTTACCTTGTTATTTCCTTCCTGATTTATGTAAACTCCTGCACCACGTCCTAATAAGAAATCAGTTCCTGTCATCATCTTTATTTCTTATTCCAAGCTGCAACACTAAAACACTTCACGGTGATTACAAATAGCAAAGTTATTTTTTGCCAAGCCTTCGCATCAGAACTTAATAGCATGGTGTAAAGCCACCCCACACTGATGTGTGGCATATTTAATATCCATCTTTCTTAGAAATAACAGTGTTCTGAAATTAGAGGGGACTTTAGCAGTGAAATAATTAATGTGGATAACCATCATAAATGCCACAAATGGAACAAATACAGATAGCAGTGAACCATGATTGTTAATCCTCTAACCTGGTGTGACAGAACTTAAAAAATGAAACTCTTTTCCTCGAGACTGGTGGAAAATTGGAAAAAAGGGGGTTTCATGAATTGCATCGTCCCTCCTCATTACCAACCATCAGCCCATGAGGCACAAGTGATACCTGAGCTCCTGGACCTGCTGCACCCCATTAGCATCAGGCTGTCATTAGGGCCAGGTCTATCAGTGCTAATTAGCTTTGGGTTACTATCAGAGGCAGCAGCACACTCCTCTTCACACCTGGACTGCAACACAGAAATGGTGAATCCAAGAGTATTAAACCCACCCCATATATCCCTTCCTTTGAGGGAGAACAAACCTTGTGGTGTGTCACCATTCCTTGTCTTTGGGGAGAACATCCCTTCTGGTGTGTATTTGCTTTTTGCTCTGAGCAGGTGGTGTTCCAAGCTTTAAATCAGAGAATCCCAGAATGGTTTGGGCTGGAAGGCAACTTGAAGATCATTCCATTCCAACCCTCCACCACGGCCAGGGATGTTTCTCAGTAGATCAGGTTGTTTCCCCATCCAACTTGGCCTTGAACACTTCCGGGATGGACTGAATGTGCTTTAACAGATGAGATTACAGCAGAGATGAGAGGAAACAGCCCCTTTGTCAACAGGGAGCTGCAAATGGCCCCGTGGAGACACCATGAGCAGTGGGAGGGCACCCAGAGCCCATGTGCCACTGAACAGGGGGGTCACGGCTGCAGGACACCTCACCTTAGCACCCTGTCTGCTGCCGGCGTCTTCCCTCCTTTCCCTGAGACCTTCCTCCTTCCTGTCAATGATCTCTGTAAATCCAGACCAGGGGAGGTGAAGGATTTTCCCCTCACTCACCCCACGCTGTGCAGCAGGGCCATGGGCTGTGTCCTGGGGGGGCTGCAGGGCAGTGGTGGCTCAGCCCTCGCTCGGCTGCACCCAGCACACATCCCACCCTCGGCTGCAACGCCTGCCTGAGTCCTGCAGTTCATTCCCCCCACGCCCAACGCACCGAGGAAGAGGAGGGAGGCTGAGTGGGTGGGAGTTAATGTGGCCCTGGCGGCCCTGGGAGTTCAAGAAGTGTCTCTGAGGCAGAAGAGGCGAAGAGGTGTTTTCAGCACTGGACAGGGCTCACCTCGCCAGTCCCTGGAACAGTCACTGCATGGAGCATTGTACCATGGAAATCATGGAATCATAGACTATCCTGGGTTGGAAGGGACCCACAAGGATCACTGCACAGGACTCTGCACAGGACCACTCGAAGAATCACACCATGTGCTCAAGATGGAAGTGATGGACTCTGGGTTAATGAAAAGGGGATCTTGCAAACGCCTCTTCACCCCAAATTACTCAAACAACAGCAGATTTTATCCCCTGGGAACATCTGCCAACCTCATATTCAACATCTCCAAGACCAGGACTTCCACCCTTCCTGGGTGCAGCACAGACATGACCATGCATCAATCCCAAGAGCATCGAGGTCACAGCAGCCTGGACCCTGATCTGCATCACTGGTACCTGCTCAACATCAGATATTCCAAGAAACCAAACCTTTGATCCCTGTAATGTTCTAAATTCCCTTAAAACTCCCTTCTTCCCTGGGCAAGGTGAGGGCTTTGCACCTGTAGCAGCCCACGGGGTCAGGGTGCTCAGAGGGTTTCAGAGGGTATAATCCTCAGCTCCAGCTGAATTTTGTGGTCCCTCTTGTAGGGCAGCAGCACCAGGGTTTGACAGCATTTCACACACCCCCAGAGAAGAGGGAGGGTGTATTTACACCCAGCATGTCCTGCAAAATGAGCCAGGTCTGCTCGCCCAGCCCTTGGAAAACAAGCAAAGAAGCTGCAGCCAAAGCCAAATCCCAGCAGAGAGCGATTTTCCTAACTCGCCTGCCCAGTGGAGAGGATGTGGAAGGAGCTGGCTGGCAGATGGGCACCCTTGGGGTACATGGCTTTGTCACTCCCTGTAAGGCGTCGCAGAGAAACCGCTGTGCATCATCCCTCCCCCTGCCCAGAGAGGAGTAACCCTCACAAAATTCCTGCACCCTCCCTGTGGAGAGGGAGCCATGGCCATCCTTGTGCCTGCTCCGGCCCCTCCTCACTCCGCAGAGTTCCCTCGTTAAACTCCGCGCTCCGGCCAAGGGTTATTTATTGTGCCAGTGTGAAGCCACTGAGGCAGGAGGAGAGTGCGAGGCGTGACATCCCGTGATGTATGGGTTAGGACAGCTTGGTGCTGAGGATGCCAGCAAGGATTAATCTCAAGGAGATGCTACTGAACTCAAGAGAGACTTAACATCAGCACGGAGAGATCAAAGATATGATATCTCTGGCGGAGCGCGCTATCAGAAGTGATCATAGGAAAAACAAAGGGGTCATTTTAGTGCCTCCTGCATTAGCAGAGCGACTCGTAGCCTCCGGGCAGAGGCAAACAGCAATTTTTTCCCAATCCAAACCAACGTGCACATGGGATTTTTTGACATTTCTTTACATCTCATCGTGGGCTGCCAATAAACGGAGGCATAAGAATGTCAAATCGTTTTTCCCTTGGAACTCATGAGCTGCCCTCGGTATTTTTTCCCTTTCAGAGCTTTCAAGACAGCCCATGATCTAAACTCTTAAGACCTCTAAATGCAAAACTTCAGCAGTAAATGAATGCTTAAGCATCTAGGTCACAACAACATCTGCATGCCGGGAAAATCCTGATGGGAGACAGCCACTCTGTGAGCAAGGGGAAAAAGGGAAATCCTGTCCTGGCTAAACCTACAATGGCTTTGAGAAAGGGCTTCATGAGGTGTTCAATTTTCACCAAAAAACCCCTTAATATCGCACAAGTCTTTTCCAAAACCAAGTTATGCTTCTCTGTGCTGAGGGGCAAATTTGGGCTGAGCACACTTGTCCTTGGCAGATGGGACCAATCTCCCATGAACTTGGGATGGAAATTGCCCAGGAGGGACTGGAATATTTCGAAGACAATCATGCTTGGAAATAGTCAAGGCTGTCCATCTGTGCTGGAGATGAAGGTCTCCGATTGTTGGCTGCACTTGACTGCTCTGGGAAGGAGCAGAAACAGAGATATTCATGGCTAAAGTGATCCTTAGGCTCATCCCAGCTGCCAGGGCTGCTGCCCAGGGTGTTTCCTGCCTGCTTGGAGAGCAGCAGGACTCCTTGCCCAGCCTGGAGATCCTGGGCTGTCCCCTTCAGACTTGTCCCCTCCATGCCATGGCTCTGTTTGCCCACATATAAATCAGAATCAGGGAATCACAGAATATCCTGAAGTGGAAGAGACACACAAGGATCATCCAGTCCAACTCCTGGTCCTGCACAGGACACCCCAACAATCCCACCTTGCCCTGGAGAGTGTTGTCCAAACCCTCCTGGAGCTCTGGCAGCCTTGGGGCTGTGCCCACTGCCCTGGGGAGCCTGGGCAGTGCCCAACCACCCTCTGGGGGAAGAACCTTTTCCTAATATCCACCTAAACCTCCCCAGACACAGCTCCATGCCATTAGTGGGGGTTAATGCCCTCTTTTGAACAGCCATTTGGAAGCTGCAGCACAGAAGGATGCAAAGAGTTTGGTACTGCTATGGGACAATAGGGAAGCCAGGAAACCCTAAATTTGTGAAAAACTGAACCTGTGGGCAGTCAGACAGACCTTCATACAGTCTCTCAGGAAGAATCTCCCAAGCCTGAAATATCCCAAAGGCCTCATGAAAATACAGAGTCAAGTGAAAAAATAAACGTGCAATTTTCCTGTTCAGACTCTCACGGCATCCCCTTCCTGAATCCCTACAGGACCCCGCTGTGGGGCAGGATGAAGGCACAGCTCCTGCATCTCTCCTCAGCCTCCTAATTCCCTCACTCCATCCACAGCTGCCTGCACTTTCAGGGGGTCACTTCCACATGCTTTTTAATTGCTTCCATTAGGTAGCACCGTGCCCTGAAGGCTGGTCAGGAAATCCTCTGCAAATCACAGTATTATCAGGACTAAGGAGAATTGGGGCTCCCCAAGGACAGAGCTATTGTAGTCCTTGCACAGGCGAGGGCAAATGGCACGGGGGATAATTAAGAGATTTGCTCTCCAGCCCAAAGGTGCTCAGCGCTGGAGTCGAGACAAATCTGACTCTGATTTCTGGCCCTTAATTCAAAGGTGCAGCTCCTTTGCCTCACAAGGTGCTGCAGCATCTCCGTGCTCAGGGAGGGGGAGACACCCACAGAGCTGCTGCTCAGCTGGTCCTGCACGGCCTCGGCCCTGACCTGAGTGTTCCAATTATGTTCTTTCCAATATTCAGGCACCACATGTGGTGATTCCACCTGGGGAGTGAGAGTGCTCCGGGTTGGAATGGAGCAGGAGGCAACACCAGGAGCAACAGACAAAGGGAAGATGAAAAAACAGTAATGTAATTGAGGATCCCAACCAAGAACACAAAAGAACCTGACCTGGGACATGTAAAACTAATTAGGACAAAGCCTAAAAGCAGATAGCAAGATACAACCTGGGACTGGATAGAGGGAATAAAAGTCTGAAAGCCCCTGTCACCTAATTTTTAGGGGTGCAGTCCCACCATGGGGCAGAAGGATACCCTGCATATCCCTGGCAAGAGAAGAGGCTCTATACTTTCTCACTTCGGGATCTCTCGCTCCCTGGAAAGCAACCTGCTCTTCTGGCAAGATCCAGGCTCTCATCAACTTCCTTATGCCAACAATCAGGCAGGAGTCTGGTGGCCTCCTGTATTGTCACATAACATAAAGTCTGAATCCCTGCTGCTCTGCTTCCATCCTCATTAATATTCTTAAAAGGTTCCTGGAAACACATTTACACACGGCTACATGAGCTGCTTCTGCCTTGACTTGAAATTCAAATGCGAGTTTTAGCCAAGCTTTTGATGTGCTGTTTACTTTAATTATTGTTCTACCCCTGTCTGTGTCTTGACACGGTGTCATTTCAATATTTTATACATTTCCCCAACTCCCCTCTCCGTCCCCAGTGTGCTGACTCCGTGTCTTCCCCCGCCTCCTCCCCACCCCACAACTTGCACTGCTAACTTCTCAGGGGCCGGCTGTAAACGAGATGTGGCACGTCACTGAGATTATCCTCCCGTGGTGATTGCAGAGGGGATAAATAAACCAGGAAACAGATGCTTCCCAAGCTGGCGTGGGGAGCTCACACCAGCTCCATGCAGATGCGCCGCTCCTCGCGCTGGCAAAGGCAGGTACCCGGTAGCCAAAGGGATGGTAGAGCTAAAAAAAGCATCTGAACTCCATGAATCTTCCCAGGATACTCTGGAAAATGCAGGAAATCCGCTTTGCTCCTCGTGCCTGGCACAGCTCTGTGTTACCAGATTGCTCCAGACACACAGACACGCGACTGGTTCACATTCCAGGTGCCAGAAGATGGCACTCCAGAATGCACAGCTCTGTGCCTGGCTGTGCCAGCCCAATAAAGCTGAGGATGTCTCCCTCTGGCTGCTTTTATACCAGCTCATTACGCTAGGAAAACTTCAGTGTGAGCTCTGCACGTTGGGAGCATGGGGGCTGTTAATGGGATGTTCCTCCTCCAGTCTGGAATGGCCAATCTGGGACACGTCTCCGTGGGCAGGCCAGGGGGGTGTGAGAACCTTGGCTCATCTCATTTGGAAGCTGTCCAGATGTGAGATGTGAGCCAGGGCTGGACCAGGAGCCAGGCAGGGCCATTCAGAGCGGAGGAGGTTCCACATCCACCCGTGTTCCTCCACTTGGGTCTCCCAGACACCCATCCCTGTTGGCCAAACAGACAAAGCTGCACCAAGACAAGGGTCCTGATGTCTCAGGATGTCAAGAGACAAGCCCTGGTGACCCTAAGGTGGGATATCTTGCAGGGGCTGGGAGAGGGATGATGGAGAGGGAGGTGGAGAGATGAGGAGCCAGGATGGGACACAGGTACATCCTCACTCTTAGATCTCCCCTTGGCAGGGGGGAACAAGGTCTCCCTCTGCCATTTCCCAGCCTCTGCCTTCAGCAGAGACTGCAAACAGAAAAAGGTGAGGGACCCCGAACTCCAGAACCCCCAAACTCCACTCTGAGCTACAAAACCACCCAACCATTACAGCCACTGTGGATGTGCTCGGGCAGCGCGAGGCAGAGGCAGCCAAAGAGCATCTCAGAAAGGAGCTAAAAGAAGACAGATGGAGAAATGAGCCTCGGAGCGTCCTGCCCTGAATCCAGGCCTGTTGGGGCAGCGCTGTACTCACACCTAATACAGCTCCAGGCCATGGCTGGGTGAGCAATCAATAACTCTGCAACGGCACGGGCGGCTAAAGAGTCTTGAGGGACAGAAAACCGATGCTGAACTCGAGGTAACATGTACTGAAGGGAGGCGGCGAAGCTCTGCCCAGGCAGCTGTCATGGCATGACAGCCAGAGGAGAAACTGGAATTACTCACCACCAGACATCTTGGCTGGGTGCTTCTCCCTCCTCCTTCTCTGCTTCTTCTGGGGGAAGTTGCTGCTGGGAAGGCAGACTCTGGTTCAAGCTGTCACCATTTCGCTGGGCTGCTGCTCCAGACGGGGCTCCCCCAGAGTTTGGAAGCACAAAGGCTTTCTCCAGGCCCGGGCAAACATGCCCTGGAGCAGTGCCAAGTCACCCGGGATGCTCCAAGAACTTGCCATAAGTGTTGGAGGGGATGCAAAACCCAAACTCCCTGGTACTTGATGGGAAGACCACCCAGCACCATCCACAGAGCCCGAGGCCAAAGGAAATCAATGGGCTGGAAAGGCCTATTCAGGCTGAGCAGAAAGGACGGAGGGAACAGAAGCACAAGGAGCAAGTTCATGTCCAACCCACCCACCATCAGCGGCACAACAGCAGGAGGGTGAAGCATCATCTCCAGAACAAAAGGAGTAAAACAACCTTGACCCCTCTCTCTCTCATTCTGACCTCTAGAACCTCTAGTGTTTTCCAGATCAGAAAATCCGGATGGAAATCCAGAGCAGCATTTTGGGTTCTTCCTCACTCAATAAACCAATTTCCTCACTCTTCCTCTACCCCACGGTTCCCTTACCTCACCCTGGCGTGTCCCACACCTGTGTCACCTGCTCTGACCAGGCAAGGGGACACCGAGCTCCTGCTCTCCCTTCATCACGTGTGCCCATGGTCCTGCTCAGTAATTCTTGGAGCATCAAGCTAATTAATTTATCATTCAATGAAATTGCACTGAGCATTAATGAAGCCATTTAGTATTCACGCAGAAACTTCTCTCTCCATTTCCACAAGTGCTCCATTGTAGCTCAGCATTTGTTGGGCAGTAATTAATGGTACTTAATCCTTAAATCCCTAAATTGTTTCTAATTTGGTGAGCAGCAGAGTTGCAGCCATCCATCTCTTTGCTGCATTTCTGTGGGGCTGTGTGAGACCCTCCTCTGGGTCACCCAGAGATTCTCCACAAGCTGTGCCAGGGAAGGAGGACTCTGACTTTCCCTCAGTCCTGGCAGTGACTTTCTGAAAAATTACTTCACCTCATTTGCACCTGTTTTTCCATTTGTGTAACTAAGGAAAATGCTTATTTTCCCTCAGGAGGGGTAGTCGATAGCACAAAGAGCTCCTAAAGCAACTCGATGGATTCGTGGGAGAGCAGAGATTTCCATCTCCAGTGCAGCAACAGAAGGTGGGGGACACTGAGGCACAAAGCATCTCCCAGGGAGAGAACAGGAGCCTTTTACCCCTTGATGAAAATGCTGCTTATTCACAAAGAGATGAAGCAGCATTTGCTGCTCCTCACACATTTCAGGGGAGTCCCGAGCACATCTCTGTGCAGCCACGGGGATAAATCCATCCTCCTGGAGTGAGCAAACACCTTTCCTGACACTCAAACAGATGCCACAGCCAGGTCCTTCTCTTGCCCCGTGTTTTTCTTGGAAGACAACCAGAGTTTCATGTTGAAACAGCAGAACCAACAGCGATGGAAGGTGCTGGAGAATCAGCTTTTTATAAGTAAAAGGGATGGTGGGTCACCCTCCATCCAGCACCTCTCCCGGGGGAGCATCAGGAACACAAAACCAGCCCCCACAGGTATTTGTTTGACCTGTTCTTAATGAAGCTGCTGATGAAGGAGAGTCCATCACACCCCCCATCACCTGTCCCACGCTCCACTCCCCAGCACAAGCCGGGTTCTATTTCTCTTTCAGCTTTCTTGCTGAAACCAAGCTGGTTTCTCCTCCTCTATTCACTGGAAGACTATTCAGCATGTTATCCATAACATCCCTTGAAGAAAACCATCCCTTATTTTCTCCACTCAGCAACCCCCAACCCTCCCAGCTTCTCCTTGTTGACAACCTTCCAAAAAATCTTCTTTCTCTGGACACATTTTGCTTTTATCCTGCTGTGCAACGGCCCAGCTTCCCACCTCTCCAAATGTTTGGCTACACTCCGTGTTTGCTTCCTCAAACAGTGACCAAATATTTGAGGTTTCTGGTTTGTTTGGTTTTCTTGTTCTCCAGCGAAAATAAGCAGGGAAAGAAAAACAAAAGGGGAGAGGAAACACCCATAAATCTCCCAGCAGTTATTCATCCAGCTCAACCAGGGAAGCCAAAAATTCCCTGTATCACCCCATTTCTGGCCATACACACCCCAGTCCTGACCCCAGAAGGTGAAGTGGTGTGATGATGGACATTTGGGGAGACAAACCCCCAAAGCTGAGGTTGTCACTTGCTGTCGTTCCACGTGCCAAATCCACAGCCCTTTGTGGGAATTCACTGGAGAAATGCAGACTCATTCCTTGCACAGACCCTTTTGGCAGAGGTAACCTCCAGAAAGGGATTGAAAAGGTCTCTGGTTTGCAGTCGCTGAGGGGGCTGGATGAGAAGAAGCGCTTACAACGTTTTTTGACACCGCACTTTGATCAATTGGACGGATTTAATATTACAGAAATATTTCATTTTTCAATGCAGATGGGAGAGAGAGGGAAAAAAAATCTAATCATCCATCCAGCAGGCCTCTGTATTTGTCATAATTCACTGGGAAGAAAAGAAAAAATACAATCCCCCCAAACCTCTGATTTAAAATCCAACTTAACCAGAGGTAATTTCCATCATTGGTTCAAACTGTGAGATCTTCTCTCTCCCCTCATATTTCCAGACAGTGTGTTGGGTTTTTTTCCAGGTATTATTTAACCAAAGCAGCATCTAATTGTGTTTTCTCTCTGCATTTGTTCTCAAGGAGGTAATGAATGGTCTGGGGGAAACAGTACGATGGATTAATGCCAGGGAAGGTGGATGGGGCAGAATCCAACACTCAGAATCAAGGAAGTTTTTAAAAATCCCCAGAGAAGGAAAGGAGCTACCTGGAGAACATCAGAGCGAGGTTTCCACCTGCCACCTCTACAAGGTGGCACCAAGGGGCACCTTCCCACCAACACAATTAAGGAATTAATGGGAGGTTCCTCGATTTTTGGGAGGCGAAGCTGGTTGGGGACACTTAAGCAAAGTCATCACGAATGATGTCAGCACGTTCCTCGGGCAGCAGGAGCTGCACAGGGAGCCTGGCTGGGCTTCACATCGTTAACAGCACAAGTCACCTTCTCTTTTGAGGGGAACCAGTACAAAAGCTGCCCTTCAGTATCCAAATCCTGGCCCAGTAGAACATCTTAGGGACAGCAGATCTGCTAACACATTCCTGATGGAGCAACAGCCTGGGTCCTGTCATAAACTAGACTAGGTCCTATCCTAGACTACAGGTCTGCAACCTCTTCCAAATGAAACCTCTACCAAAAACATCACTCAACCCTTGACCCCTCCCTTCCCATCTCCCTCTAGCCCTTATTTCCTTGTGTATCTGTGTAAAACAGATGTCAATAGGGGAAGAGGAGCATTACCACACCTGGAAACAGGGTCTGGAGGACAAGAACGACCAAGGATTGGATGGGACACTCAGCAAGTGGCTGGTTTCTGTTTATCCAGTTCCTGGGCCCTCTTGAATTAAAAAAAAAGAAAATCTCCCCAAACCCATGGAAATAAAGCCAGCCAAGCTGTGCTTGAGAAATGAGGTCAGCAGGAGAAACACCCAATTAGCGGTGTTTTGTGGCAGGATGTGGTGTGCCAGCTGGGATTCGGGGAGTTGCTGTGCCTCAGGAAAAAGAAGAGAAGCTTAAAATAATAACATCTCGCACTCAGAGAGCACTTTGCATCTTCCCAGTGTGACATGAACTTTAATTAGTTTGTGAGTCGAGACACTGCTGGGCGGGCAATGGATCTCCTGCAACATGACCGGTGCTGGCAGCACGTGTGGAGCTGTGGGGCTGCGTCCAGTTTGGGGAACGGGACAACTCCCCTGCTTCGAGGTGGAACAGGGCACAGGAAAACTCCTGGCAGAGGAATGGAGCTGCTGCTCAAGTGTTGAAAGGGGCAGTGGTGAATTCAGGTCTGTGGCTGAACTCCAAGACAACTCTGCTTAGATGGAGGCGACTGTTAAAAACTCACCAATGCTCTGGGCTTCCGCAGCAGCACTTGAGCTGCAGGGTGAGGATGGAGCGTCTCCCACCTCCCACCCCACTGAAGGCCACGGGAGGAGCTGGGAAATGTGGGAGCTCGATCGAGACGGGTTTGGATTTTAGACTTTCACCACAGATCTCAAGATCTCAGGTATCAAAGTCAAATGGAGAATTGCTCATTTTCCTGTTGGAAATATCTCCCTCCCAGAGCTGTTTTATGCCAGGAAATGCTGTGCCTGGTGTAGCTCCTGTAATGGTAGCCAAGAGAAATCAGGCGGCTGGGAGGTTGATGAGGTCTCTCCTCATTAGCAACCCAATAATGTGGGCAAAGACTTGTTTATTCTCTACATCTGTGCTACCACTGCACTTGTGCTGTTCTCTGCTCGTGGCTGGTGCTCAGGAGAGTGTGAGGGCTCACACTGATGGGATGTGACAAGGCTCCTCCTGGAGCCTGCCAGGCTGTGCCTTGTGCTTTTAGTTTTATGGCTCAGGGTCAACCCCACGCTGATGATTTTGTCCAGGGGTGCAGTTACATGGAGCTGAACCAGCTCCTTTTGGTGCATAACCCCATTAGCAAACCAAGTGAACAAATCCCTTGGTGCCAGCCAAGCTTCCAGTGGAGTGGGATTGGGAGCTGGGATGTCCCATGGTGAGGAGCAGCTATCACAGAACAAGCAGGGAGGTCTTTGTGTGGAGGGTAAGGGGCCAACTGATGCCTCCAGACCCAGTGCAACCCCAAATTTAACCCTGCAACAGTCAGGGCTGCTGGTCGTCTCTACTCAGTCCAAGAGATGAATAAACAAGAATATATTTACCCCCTCTTACTCCAACCTCCAACAATCCCAGGAGTGGCAGGTGCCTGGTCTGGGACACACCTTCCTGGCCAGTGAGCAATCACACCATGGTTAAAATGCTAAAGAATAATAAAGCTCTCATGAAAACAACCTTCACTGATGAAGAAATCAGCCTGGATGAGATGGAGCATCCCATGGGCTGAAACTGGAACAGCCACTCAGCAAAGAGTCAGCCCCTGGTTTTACCCTGAGATACTGTCATGATGATGTGAAAAATGAAAAAAATAAATGGATTACTTGGTAAAGGGGCTTCAGGTAAGAGGGACATTAAAAGCAGACAAAAAGAACAGGCCCAAGAGCTGTTCAGCTGTTCAGCTTTTGCCCTCGCCTGCTAATTTGCTTAGTCCCCCAGTAACAACCTGGTTTTCCTTTACTGGAGACAGCTTTAGCCTGGGGAAGCCATGGAAAGCAATAAAAAAAATAAACTGTTTCTGGGTCACCACCAGCTCCAGTCCCTGGGGTGTTATTTAAACAACAATTTCTCCTTTGCCTCTGACAAAGCCCAGACTTGGTCCCCAAAGGTTATTCCATCAATAACTCCTCAGCTATCTTAAGGGCAGCAGCCTCACACCAACGAGCTTTTGAAGCCAGGGCCTCCCAGATCACAGGGTTTAGCTGCACTGATGTATTTAAGCACAAGGAGATGATGCTCCTGAGCTCAGGGCAGAGGGGCCACACTGGAGGAGGGAGAGCGTGTGAGACACCAGCCCCTCCAGTCACCCCTGAGCAGCTCAGCCAGCCCTGAGGTGTCCACAGCAACTCTTCCTCTTGGCTTTGTCTCACTCAGGGATGCTTAGGACAAACTGTCTTCATTACTGGAGGTTTTTCCTTCAGTGGCCATTGATCTCCATGCTCTGGAGCAAAGCAGACATCCCAAATTCCCCCCAGGAGCCAGGAGGGACAGTCTGCACCACAACTGAGATGGGAAGAAAGGCACTACGGGCTGTTTGTGCCATGAGCAACATCCTCACCCAAACAGCCACTCTGCAGGGACACCTACTCCAGCCACCCCAAGCCAGCCCACATCATTTTTTCTCAGGTACCAAGAGACAACAGCGGCCAGTATGTCTGTATGGCCTGGAGAAAACCCTCCAGAAGCTTGGGAATCAAACTCAGCCCCTCATCTGTTCCTCTTTGGAATTCTCCTATGGAGCCAGGCTGGGAGTTCTGGGAGTGTTCAGCCTGGAGAAAAATCCAGGGAGACCTTGGAGCCCCTTCCAGTGCTTTAAGGGGCTCCAGGAGAGCTGGAGAGGGACTGGGGACCGGGGATGGAGGGACAGGACAAGGGGGAATGGCTTCCCAGTGCCAGAGGGCAGGGAGAGATGGGAGATTGGGAAGGAATTCCTGGCTGTGAGGGTGGTGAGGCCCTGGCACAGGTTGCCCAGAGGAGCTGTGGCTGCCCCATCCCTGGAAGTTTCCAAGGCCAGGTGTTCCCGGGATGGTGGATCTGGATGATCTTTATGGTCCCTTCCCACCCAAATAATTCTGAGGTTCCACAATCCCCTCTCCCTGTCACACCACACAGTGACCTGGGCACACTACACAGTGACCTGGGGGCTGCTTGCAGATGCCACTCAGGCACACCAGCAAAACAAACCAGCCAAGAGCAGCATCAGGCCCAAGCCACCTCATTTCTGACATGGTAACTTTGCTGAGAGACAAAAGGCTGCCACAGAAAATAATAAAATAACAGAGGCAGGGGTGCCACTGAGCTTACTGTGCCCTGAGAAACTTCCTGCAGAGAGGCAGAAGGACATGAGTGGGTTGCAGGATGAGGGTTGGCTGCAGAAGAGCCTCTTCCTGCAGTCGTTTGCACTTTTTAATCTCCAGCACCTGTTTTTTTGTGGCGCGCGGCAGCAGAGCAGGCGCTGGGCAACATCTGCTCCCAGCGTGAGTGTTACAGAACAGGGACCTCTGACAGCAACTACCTGCCTGGGCCTTGACCCTGCAAACACGGCCTGTGAGACCACAGCCATCACAGCATCACAGCCAGGAAAAGGTTGGCAAAGAGAGGAGAGGGAGCCAAAGGACAGCGACCATGTTCCACACTGTCCCTCCCCTCTCTCCAGGAGAGAACGTGCTCACCCTGCCACGGGTGCTTTGGGGGATGGAGAGGTTTTGGAGGAGGGGAGATGGATTGTGAGGTAAATCATTGAGATGGGAAGAGCAAAACCTGTGCTGGGAGGTGGGTTCAGTTGGGTTCAGTCTCTGCTTGAGGAGAGGCAGCACTGAGATCCGGATGTGGAATGGGTTGCTCTCAGAGGTGGTTGAGTCGCCAACCCTGGAGGTGGTTAAGGGGAGGCTGGATGAGGTGTTGAGTGATATGACCTAGATATAGATGCTGGTTTAGTTGGGCTATAGACTGGACTAGATGATCTTTGAGGTCCTTTTCAGCCTTTTCTATACTGTATAGCTTAGTGACATGGTCTAGCTGGGGGGTGTAGGGCTGGATGACCCTGGGCCCCTTCCGGCTCGGAGTGGCCTGCTAGACTGTGAGGGATCTAGGTTGGTGTTATGCTCTGGGATGTGCTCTCGGTCTCTGTACGGGTGTTAGGTGGTGAGTTGGACTAGATGATCCTTGTGGGTCCCTTCCAACTCATAATATTCTGTGTGTGATTCTGTGTGTGAATACTGTGAGATGAGATGTAGCACTCGGTGCTGTGCTGTGCTCTGCCCCCAATTAAACCCTGGGCTAATTCAGCTGGGCTTGGCTTCCCTAATTGCCCTGATTAAGTCCAAAGAGCCATTTTGGCTCTAGCAAGGTTTCCACACCACAGCCACTGGCAGCACACGATCAAACCGAAGCGCTGAAGCTCCAAGGTTAAGAATTCCTGACTGTCAGGGAAGCAGCGAGGAGGAAACTGCTCTCAAAAAAAAAATTAAATAAAAAAAAAAGAAAAGAGGAGTTTAAAAATGCAAAACAATGAAAATCCCAAGACTTGAAACCTTTGAAGTGTAGTCAGATGTCCCAGTGCTCCCAGCTGATTTAAGGAATCAGATTCTGGACTCAAGGTTTGCGTGCTACAGAGAGATTCATTTTTGGCCTTAGGAACAAGGGAAAAACAACTTTGACCAACAAAGTGCCAAAAAACAGCCCCCAACCGAGTTTGTCACCTGTCTCTATACCCCTGTCTAATACAAATGCAGATTTACTCATGAAGATGTGTCCCTTCAGCATTAGGTCATAAGGGCACTTTGGTATACGCCTTTGACCAATCAGCTCTGATGTTTTGCATTCCTTTGCCTCATGTTTCGGCTAAAACTCTGTTCTGTTTTACCATTCTGTGATGGGAAACGAGGCTTTCTACCTTTAATACGAAGAACTAAATTTTAGGCCTAGTGAATGCTTCTAACATCTACTAATTCTTCTAAAACCCAAACCTTGCAGCTCTTTCACTTAAATCTCTAAATCTCTAAGCCTCCAAATTATATCTACCTCACTAAAATCCATGAATTTCTAAGTCTACAGATCAGTATCTACTCCACTAAAATCTATGAATTTCTATATCCTCAGATCATGGGATGAAACCTGCGAAAGGGTTGAGGAACACTCTCACTCCCAGCATTGCCCCTAAGTGCTGGTTTATCCTCACCACACACAGTCTGGCCATCCAGGAGCAATCCAGGGCACAGACTTGCCTCCCATCACACCTAAAACTGCTTTGGGGAATGGTCATGGCTCAAAAGGCAAGAGCCTGGAACACCAGCCTGGCTGCCAAGCTCCATATGGGAACGGGACCATGGGGCATCTCAGTCTCCAGCTCCCTACAGGGCTTTAGACCTACATGTTACTCTGCAACAAATCTTTGCTGGACTCAAAAAATATTTAGAAAACCCCCCAAGAAATTCACTTCTAAGGGGAAAAAAATGCTTTGACCCATCTTCCGTTGCTGGTGGCAGATTGCTCAACGAAATGAGTTTGGAGCAGCCCAAAAGACATCCCTGAGAAGAAACATCCCACTGGGAGCTTTGTCCCAGGAGAGTGTAAGCAAATAAATCCTGGGAATTCGGAGAGACAAGAAGGCTATCTCTGACCCAGCCCCCAGCCTTCCCCACCACCAGCCATGCTGCATTTGTCATTTTTTCTCCAGTGCAATCCTGAGGAGACTCAGCTCCATTCTCTTTAGATGATATTTATATTTTTCTAATCTACTGCCTGTGATGGATGGCAGAGAGATTTCTCCCTACAAAACCATTTACAATGGGAAAAAAGCCACAAGCACAAAATAGAACTTGTGTGTGTGTGTGTGTGTGTGGTGCTTTAGACAAATAAACACTGCTCCTTTTTCTAAAACATCTCAACATCTTGTACAGGAAATATTAGATCTCAGTTGACTGGAAAATGAAACTAGCTTTATGTCCTCTTCCAAAGCTTCTTGTGATATTACCAATATTTTTTTCCCCCTGTCGAGGATAATGGCTTTTCTACAGGCCAGCAGATAGGAAAGTGCTTACAGAGATTTCCAGATGCAAACACTTCCCTGAATTACCTTGTCTTAATGTACTTCAGAGTTTGGAGCAAGTTCCTTGATGACTCTGGATAATCAGAGCCTGTGGAGAACAGCCATGTTAAATCAATCACTCATTTCAAAAGCCGGAGAAGATGATGATAAAGGAATCCCGTGGGAGTCCACACAGGTCTGGGGAAGCTGCCTCAGGGCTGTTCCAACATCAGTATTCCATGCAATGGGGAAGGCACCGAAGGCAGAACGATTCAGATTTGGGGTTGGGGGTGTTTTTAGCAAGTTCCCTCCTGCAGATGGAGGGTGAGAGGGAAAGGACCCCCTCAAATGCAACACAAGCTCCTCAACTCTGCCCATGGATAAAGCTGTACCTGGCTGGAAAGTGTGGAAATTTCCCCAGTTTGGTGAAAAACAGAATCAGAGAATGGCCTGGGTTGGAAGGGCCCTTAAAGATCATCCAGTCCCACCCCCAGCCATGGGCAGGGACACCTTCCACTATCCAGGTTGCTCCAAACTGGCCTTGGACACTTCCAGGGATGGGACAGCTACAGCTTCTCTGCCCAACCTGTGCCAGGGCCTCCGCATCCTCAGCAGGAAGAATTTCTTCCCAATATCCCATCTCTCCCTGCCCGTTGGCAGTGGGAATCCATTCCCTGTGTCCTGGAATCCACCCAACCCTGCCCTTGGACAGTGAGAAGCCTTTCCCTGTGTTCTGTCACTCCAGGACCTTGGACATGGCCTCTCTCCATGTTTCCTGTTGGCTCCTTCAGATCCTGGAAGGCCACAGTTTGGTCACCCTGGATGGAGCCTTTTCTTCTCCAGGCTGAACAATCCCAGCTGTCCCATCCTTTCCTCCCAGCAGAGCTGCTCCAGCCCTCTGGTCGTCCTGGGGCCTCCTCTGGACTCTCACCAGCAGCTCCACATCCTCCCTGTGCTGTTCCCAGGGCTGGAGCAGCTCTGCAGGTGGGGTCTCACCTGAGGGGAGACAGGGACAGAACCGCCCCCTCCCCTGCTGCCCACACTGCTTTGGAATCCCAAAGAATATCCAAACCAATCTCAAACCAAAAGGATCAAACAGAAAACCAGCTCAGACTTAATTCCCACATCCTCCCTCCCCACGCCACAAGGTCTGGTGCACCAAAATCCCAATCCCAAAGAAAGAATTGCTAAGTTTTCATCTGCAAATTGAAAACAGGCAAGAAGTAGGAGATCCATAAAACCTTCTCAAAGCAATGACATCATTTCTTTTAAACCACATTTTGATGAAAATCTAATTTTCAGGCAAACGAAGGTTTCAGTGGAACTGCGGGACTAACCCCACAGAGAAGCCCCTGCACAAGGAGATGCTTCTGTTCCCTTTAGGATGGGAATGGCAAAACAAAGGGCATGAAAAAAACCCTATGTTGTCACTACTTATCATTCCTGGTTAACAATATAAGATATATGATAGGAGCAAAACAATTTGGTGGCAGAACATCATAAATGAAGTCTGTTTTCCCTGGAAACTGCATAACCATTTGAATTAATTTAATTTGAAATATCAAATTAAATTAAACTGTAGAATAATCCCCAAGGGGAAGCATATTTCATTTGCAATGTCTTCTGATAGAGTATTCTCTGCCAAAAGTTTTGCTATGCATCTGGCTTTGGATCTAAATTTATTACATTAGCTCTGGGAAGACTTTTAATAGAAAGTGAGATTAAAGGGGAGGGTTAAAAAAAAAAAAAAGGAACTTCTAACGGGGGAAAAAAGACCCCAAAGTTGATAAAGAGCAAAAGAAATACTGAACAGGGATAGATCTGGGCTGCTGGATCTCACCTGGGCTGGTTCCAACCTCCAATCAAACCGGAATGAAACGTGTCATTAAACAACATGGTGCTGAAATTCCCTCCCTCCACGTGCACAAATGGGGGGCTTGCAAAACCACCTGACAAGCGCCGACACCCCCAGGCAGTTTAACAGCAACCCCGGGGGGAAAAACAAAAATAAAGGGTCAGGAGCTGATGGCTGGAGAAAGATGACGAGCTTTTAAATCAGCTTTGAAGGATGGAGACACGAAGGGAAGCATTTTCTGGTCAGGTGGAGCCAGGATTGTCATTTCCAGAGGGGAGTGAAGGGGGAAAAAAAAGGCAAAAATCAAGTCCCGCCAGAAGAACACTGTCCCATTAGTAACAGCTACCTTGCTTTTTAAATAATCACCGGGATAAACACAATCTAGGACAGATCTCCGAGACTGTTTGGTTCAACAGGTTGGGAGGAGGGAGGTGGTGACCCCATCAGTTTTCAAAATATAGGTCACACACAAAAGCAGCACTTACAAAATGAACGCTCTTGCTTTTCACGGCAAGAAATTGAAGAAAATTGCAGCCAGCAGACGCCTGTAGGTTGATGCAGTGGGAATAATCTATTTCTTTCTTTCTATTTCTATTTTTTTTTTCAAGTTTCCCCTGCGAGCAAATACAGAGCAGCAGATGTTGGCATGGAAGAAGGGATTTGCTCTAGACAAACAACCCTCTCCCTCCACAAAAAGCTTTGTACCAAACCAAAACCGAGCACAGCGACGCCCCCATCCCTTCCCTCTCCTGGCCCCCTAAAATAAATACTCACAGGTCTCTCAATCAAAACAAAAAGCTTTGAATCGTCAGCACTTTTAGTAACCTCCCAGTTTGTTTTAAATCTTGATTGGGAGAATTATCCTGACAAGAAAATTAGCGGAAAGTCAATAAACCCGCAGCCCGGAGCCAGAGCTGGGAGAAAGTGGTGAGGATTCATCTGCTCCTGCACATGAACACCCAGCACTGCTGCACTGCCTGCGCTGGCAAAGTTCATTAGGATTTTGCCTGTGACACCATGACGAGCAGGTAATCATATTTAAAGAGATAAGAAACACGAGGAGCACCGGCCTGAGCCGAGACACAGAAATTCTCATTTATAGCAGTCACGGGTGGAAAATCAATACCCACTTTTGGATGCAAAAGGAATGTCAGACTTGACAAAGCTGCTTTGGATTTTTCTTTCCCCCCCCTCTCCTTTCCCTCCCCTGCTCTGCTACTACTTCAAAACCAGAAAACACAGGGAGATTTGCATGCTCACTGCATCCCAGGCTCCCCCTCAGCTTGGCTGGCAATTCCTGGAGATTTTCTCTGGCAACAACCTCATTCCATCTATCCTTGTCAGAGCACATCTTCCTCCTCGGTCCAAGCAAATTGTCTTCATGCCACTTCCTCACGATCCTCCTGCCTCCCTTCTGCATTCCCAGCGCCGTATCCTGCTCCAGTGCCAGAAGGGAGCTTGGATTTACGTGGGAATTGAGGAAGTCTGCTCCAAAAATGCGTTTTGGGAAGAGGACAATTTATTCTCCGGCTTCTTTTAATTCATTTATAAGGTGAGAGGGAGGAGAATTCTGCATTTTTTTCCCTGTGCCCCCAGTAAAAGAATAAATTATTGGCAGCAAATGTTCAACAGGCTCTGATGTTTATGAACTTCCCGCTCTCGAGCCTCGTTATTTATGAGCTGATTCTTTACAGAGAATTCTTGGAGAAATGGTTGATGCAAACATATTTCAGCCCTTGGGTTGCTCACAAATGATTCACTGGGCTCTGGCTGAGGGCACCCACACTCTGCTGCCTGTGCCATGTGGGGCTCAGGGTGATTAAACACAGGGGCTTCGTTAGGACAGAGTTATGGCAGCAGAGAGGAGTGTCCAGGCAGGTTGGGGAGCAGATATTGTTCCTTCTGCTCCCTACATGGGTCACTTCCAAGTGATCTTCCAAGGTACAAGGAATAAACTGTGGGGTCGTCACAGTATCAGAAAGATCTTGAGCCATTAGAGAGTGTCTGAAGCAGGGAATGAAATTGGGAAAGGGCCTTGAGGGGAAGGTGTGAGGAGCAGCTGAGGGCACTTGGTGTGTTCAGGTGGAGAAGAGGAGCCTGAGGGGAGAGACCTCATTGCAGTGACACCTTCCTGGGGAGGGGCAGAGGAGGGGCAGGCCCTGATCTCTGCTCTGGGGGCACCAGGGACAGGAGGCAGGGAATGGGCTGGAGTTGGGTCAGGGCAGGGGCAGGTTGGATCTCAGGACAAGGTTGTTCTTCTTCCCCCAGAGGGTGGTTGGGCAGTGCCCAGGCTCCCCAGGGCAGTGGGCACAGCCCCAAGGCTGCCAGAGCTGCAGGAGGGTTGGGATGATCCTCTGTCTAAGTCTAAGTAAGCATCACCCAGAACTGGTTGTGCTGTGAATGGGCTGAGCAGGACTCACCTCATTCTCATTTTCAGGTTTGGGAAGGAAGAGGAAGGGAGAGATTGATCCAAGCATCCCTTTCAAGAAGAAAGAAACCACCAGGCAGCTCCTTGTCCACTGGTGTGATGACGAGTCCAGGACGCTGTGATTGAACCACTGCTTGCAAAGGTGAGTTAGGGGATCTCATCAGGAGTCGGGAGTGACAGGACAAGGGGGAATGGCTTCTCAATGCCACAGGGCAGGGTTAGATGGGATATTGGGAAGAAGATGTTCCTTGTGAGGATGGTGAGCCCTGGCACAGGTTGCCCAAAGGAGCTGTGGCTGCCCCATCCCTGGGAGTGTTCAAGGCCAGGTTGGACGGGGCTTGGAGCAACCTGGGATAGTGGAAGGTGTCCCTGCCCATCGCAGGGGTTTGGAACAAGATGAGCTTTAATGTCCGTTCCAACCCAAACTTGGGACTCTTGTGTTTGCACATCCCACCCTGCACAGCCATTCCTGACTCCCTCGGAGCTCCGGCCTCTCTGAGCACCAGCAATCAAGCAGAAAAGTTCTGGGGCAAGCTGTGAAATCTCTGAAATGAAAATCAATTCCATCTCCATTTCACAGGGCCTAATGTGGCATTTACAACATAAACAATCGCTTCTGTTAGGGAGGGAAATTAAAAAGCTGTGCTACATAAAAGGGAACAATGTTTAAAGTTCTGGTGGAAATGAGCAGTCAGATTGGAGATAATTACAAAAGGGTGCCGGGCACGGAGGGAGCGACGCAGCCACAGCTCCACTGCCAGCTGAGCCAGCTGCCTGGGGCTCCAACAGCAGCACAAAGGCTTGGAAAGGAGGCAGAGGATGGGAGCTGAGCTCCCCAGGACAGCCAGGTTGCATGAATAACTCTCCTCTCCAACAATCGTCACGGAGCTCCTCCTTTCCAGCTGGAGCGGAGCCTCCGAGCCTGAGAGGAGCCCGAGCCAGAGCTGCAAGTTCATTGTACATCCCCATCTATCACCAGGGTCATACAGCTCTAGGATGTGGGGGTCCTCTCATTAATTACCACACTGTTCTTTAATTCAGGCAAGGGGGCTCATGAGCTACCCCTGGCTGGACTGAGCCTTCCCTGGGAATGAATTTCAGCTGGAAACTGTCAGTGTTTGAACTGTGACTGGGGTGAAGTGGTGGAAGAACATCTCGAGAGCACTGCTGGGTGATGCCAGCAAAGAATTTAATCAGCTGGAGTCCAAACATTGGTAGCTGTGCAAACTCAGCCCTGAGATGTGGATGGGAAGGGGAAGGGATGGAATCACTGAACCACAGAATGGTTTTGATTGAAACAGACTTTAAAGCTCTTCTATTTCCACCTGCCTGCCTTGGGCAGGGACACCTTCCACTATCCCAGGGTGCTCCAACTTGGCCTTGGACACTTCCAGGGATGGGGCAGCCACAGCTTCTCTGGGCACCCTGTGCCAGGGCCTCCCGACCCTCACAGCCAACAACTCCTTTCTAGTATCCCATCCAACCCTGACCTCTGGCAGTGGGAAGCCATTTCCCCTTGCCTTGTCACTACTTGCCCATATACAAAGTCCCTCTCAGGTGCCCCAACAGATCTTCCCATGGAATCTCACTACTCCCACTCCTGGGATGCTTCCCAGTTCAAGATGGAAATCGATGAAGTGAGTCTTTCCCTGCCATGAAGACTCAGCTTTTCCTTTGCCCAGAGCCCAGCAGGAGCTGTAGGAGACCCCGAGCAATCCCCCCTCTCTGCTCAGCTCTGGTACAGCAGCAGCACTGCCCATGAGAGGGACAGGGATGAGGTTCCAGGTGACAGTGGTGACAGTGCCTGGAGGAGGAGGAAACATCCCAAAGTGAACCAAGTGACCAACAGGGGCTGGTTTGTCTGCACAAGAAGTGACCGAGGAGGTCCACAGGAATCATCTTCAAAAACATAAAAAGCCAGTGGCAGGAAGGAGTAAAGCTCCTCTCCATGTCCCCAGCAGATCACACAAAACAGAATGGGCCTACATTGCAGCAAGAAAAGGTTAAGAAATACATTAGAAACAACTTCTGAAAAAATTAAATAAAACCATTGATTTGCACAGTCTCCATCGCTGCAGGCTGCTAAGCACAGCTCAGACAAACCGAGTCCAAGTGTGGCAAAAGCCTAAAAGTCCTGGCTCATGAAACTTGGTTATGCTTGAATCACCATCACAGGCTGCCACGGAAAACTTGGCGTAAAAGAGCATCCACTGGCAAAGAGACCAAACAAACAGCACAGGCTTCACAGCTCTTTGGTCCTGTCCCTCACCTGTGGCAGGTGTTACTGAGCAAAGCTTGTCTGACCAGGATTTAAGTTAATCTGAACACGGCAGAGACACGGTGCTTTTCCTCAAGCTTCATTTCAGCAATCTACATGCACTGAAATCTCCTCATGCAGGAGGCTAGATCCTATTTTCCTTGGTTCAGGATAAGAGATTTTGCAGGAGGAGGATTTTTTCCATGGCAGAAACGGAACAAAAATACCCTCACCCCACAAACAAACCCACAAGGTCTTAATTCTCCTGTGAATGGGGAGTAACTTTGGGCACAACTGGCTCTCAAATGACACCAGGTCCTTCCACAGGATGCCCTGATTTACCTTGATCCCAACAATTTAGTAGAGATTTCCTTCCAAGGAGCACTAATCACTTCTCCTTTCCTGTGCATAAATAAGATAGGAACACACTGCACAAATTGCTTACCACAGTCCCAAAAATGCTAATAAGCTGCAAAGATCTAAATCACAGCTCGAGCCCCAGCCTGGTAAGGTAAGAAACCAGTGTTAGTGCACAGAGAACTATTATTTACTGGTGTCAGAAATAACTATGGCATTTCCATAACTGTGAGCCTGCACGACAACTTCCTCTGGGAAACTGCTTCAGCTGCAGAAAAATCCACAACTTGAATGAATTGGGTATTTTTTTTTAATAAGGAGCAAGAAAATATGAACCGGGATGCAAGTGTTTAACCTTTCAAGGTCTGTGCTCAGCTATAAATCCAGGGAGAAATGGGCTCTTTAATAAACAAATAAACCTACTTTTCAGTGCTGTGCTAATTCCTGCTGTATTAATAACTCCAGATGTGGATGGCAGCAGCAGCAGCTGATCACAGAATCACAGAATATTCTGAGTTGGAAGGGACCCACAAGGATCATCGAATCCGACTCCCAAGTGAATGCCCACACAGGGATTGAACCCGTAACTCTGGTGCCATAAACACCATGTTTTATCTCTGGGCTAATCTCAGGGTCATGTCATCATAATTTTTTTAATAGTTTTTATTATTATATAACCTAACTCCCCATCCAATCATCCCATTATCTAGACCTTGGCACTGAGCTCCTCATCCAGTCTTTTCTTAAACACGTCCAGGGATGGCGACTCCACCACCTCCCTGGGCAGCCCATTCCACTNCCAGCACACGATCACTGACACGTTGGGTGCACTTCCCTTTGGAAGCCACCTCTCATAGAGGTGTCCCCACTCCACAGCCCTCCTGGGACACATCCATGTCCCACGGGCAGATTCCTGCACAAAGAGCCCTCCCAGAGCATCTCACACTGGCTAAATCAGCATTTTAACTAAGACACTCCTGCCAGCTCCTGCAGCAGTAGATGCATCTGCAACCCCCTGGCTCAGGCAGAGCCTTATCACCAGCAGCAGCTGTTTCCCCTCTCTCACCTCAGCCTCTCCTATCTTTTGGGGAGCACTCCCAGTTAACAGGCCATGCCAGGACTGTTCTCCCTCATTTTATGTCACCCTCTGGGCAGGGAGCTCAAGTTAATACTTAGACTTGCATTTTCCTGAGATAGTCCTGTTGAAAGGAAAGGGGGAAAAATACCATCTTGATTTGCATTCCTTGCGGGAATAATGGTCAAGTTCAAATATAGATTTCTGAGGGTGGGGGGATATATTGACTCAGCCTCTCCAAGGGCTTGGGTGGAGGAAGGGACACAGAGGACTCTTATCTCACACTGTTACAAAACCTGGATCGACTCAGCAGAAGCTGACTGAGGATTTACACCACTACAACCAAGATTAAAATCTGGCCCTGACTCCAGTCAAATCAAGTGAGCTACTAAGGATGAGGGCACTGCTAATAACTGATTCTCTCTGCAGCCCCGAACAGATAAATCAAGTAATGAAAGCGGAGTGGATGGGGAAATGCTCCTGGGCTGCCTCCAGTTCAGGGGAAGGCAGGAGTTCTGCACATCCCCAGCAAAGGGAACGGAGGAAAATGCTCGGCTGTGGCCACAGGAGGAGGAGCAGGGCTTTGTGAGGAGGATGCACAGGGAGGGACTCGGGGTTCCCTTTCCTCCCAGCACACAAAGCAACAAAGCCTCAGCAAGAGCTGCAATGAAAGGGTTTCCACACAAAGGTAAGGGAAGGGTTAGACAAGCCCTGGTTTCCCTCTTGGAAAGAGCCCCCTTAAATGTGCAGCTGAGTTTTTCTCGCAGCTCTGAGGCTGAAGCTGTAGTTTCCCTCTGCGGAGCTTGCAGGAGACCAAGTCCCTTGTTCACCACCTCCCCACATCCACAGCCCCTGGAGCAAGGGGTGACTTTTCCAAGGCATTTGCCCATCTCAGAGAACAGCCAGGGTGGGTCCAGAGACGCTGGGGAGGCTGAGGGCACGAGCACTGATGCCCACCGTGGTGTTGGCACCTCCTGGACTGGGCACTGTGCCACAGCCCTTGCCTCTCCCAGCTTCCCATCATGGCATCACTGGCTGCATCCCTCCCTGCATCCCTCCCTGCATCCTCCCCCTCCCTTCAAGGCCCTTTACCCTTTCCCAGGGAGAAGCTGAGGTAAGGCTGTGCATATGCTCACTGATATTTCAAATCCCCCAATTAACGGGAAGATAATTCATGCATTTAAGCATTAAAAAGGTACTCAAGTCAGAATCAATTCTGGTTCATTATTTTCCAAGATTCACCTCCCACTCCCACCTCCGAAGGAAACTGAAGACAGACACAACCTGCTCCTCAGTCCGTCTCCTCTGGCCACCAGATCCACCATGTGCTCGCCCGTTTATGAACTGCTTTGTAAAATTGCATAATATTATTCACTTCAGTGTATTGCAAGCTGAGGGCGCAGCCAGGGAAGGTTATTTCCAGCTAATTGTCTGGGTATATCCCTCCACACATCAAGCACCCGCACCCCTCCGTGGAAATGACGTGTGATACAACAGAGGGGAGACTTAAAAGCACCAGCAAGGAAGAAACAATCCTGTGCGCCTCACCTTGAAACAAAACAACCTCTTATTTCAAAGGCTGCCTGCTTTTAATCTTCGTTATAACAGGTTTCCATGTTCCTACAGTTTAACAGGTTTGTGGCTTCTGCATTTAGCACTGGAATAAACAATGCTCCAGTAATTGCCAGGTCACTGGTATTTACTTCTGTCTTTTTAAAAACCCTCCCCACACAGCTGCCTTGAGTGGGTTAGACTGTAATTTTCTTTACTGTCTCACACTAATGAAGGCAAGAGGGCAGCAGGACCAAGTCAGATGGTGGAAAGTGAAGCCAAACAGCCTGGTTGACTTTCAACATGATATTAAAATAATCTCCCACCTGTACCAGATTAATTGGCCTGGTCGTTGGCAGCCTGACAGGGAATAAAGACCAATGTTAGGAACCCAGTGCATCATTGTTTTTAATTATAGCTGTTTTCCTCAGCTGGCCTGCTGAAAGGATTGTTTTCCCACGTGTGTGTTTGCTGTGCAATTTATGATGAGCAGATAATGGGGACAGGGCCAGTGCAAGGGATGGGAGGGGAGAGCAAACCAAGTGTGCTCCAGCCAGCTCCTGGAGCTGGGATTTATTGCTTCTTTCTGTGCAGTGGCTCTCTGGGCTCCACATCCCCCCTCCCCCAAAATGTGCATTTTTACCTCCCTGCTGCTGCCATGAGGTAAAAGCTGGAGCCAGAAGGAGGGACAGCTCCTCACCCTGAGAGGATTCCTGCAGGAGGGGCTGGGCTGGGGCTGAGGAGGAACCTCACTCACCCCCAGCCAAACAGAGCTGGGCTTGATGAGTCTGCAGACACTTCCCAGCGTGTCCCCTTAACAGCTTTTAGGAAAACCAGCTCATTTTCCCAACAGACCAAGGCAAAAAGCTGTACCACATCCCCTCCTCCTCCAGACTTCTGCCCTGGAATCACTTCAACACACTCCCTGGCTGCTCCTTTCACACAGCCCTGGTATTCCTCGGATCTGAACAGAATTCCCTGCTATTTTCTGGCTGGGAGCTGGCACAAATGTTTCTCTGTCTGCTGAAGTAAAGCCAAGCTGCACAGCCCAGGTCACCCAGACGTGGTGTGGGAGGCGAAGCCCCTGCTCCAGGCAGAGCATCACCAGAGTTTGCAGCAGCTCTAAATTCCAGCTCTTTCTGCAGGTTGAGCCATTAATTACAGCTCTGGAGTGTTTCATGACAAGGCCTATTCAGAGCCTGTGCTGTGCTACGAGGTGCTGGAACAGCACAGGATAACTCACAAAAGGGGGACAGGAATGAACGTTCACAGCACTCGGGAAATTCGCTTCCCGGAGAAAGCTCAGCACACGATGGAGGTGCTGAGGATTTCACCACATCCACAGGTTTTGCTGCAAGTGGCCTCAGGAGCAAGGAATGCCTGGTTTAATACAGCCCATCAAACTTCGGCCAAAATTAGCAATATGTTCTTTTTTTGCTGCACTCAAATGCTTGATGGAAAACAGACAGCTCCTGCTGAACAGCCCAGGCTAAAAACAACCAACTTATTTTCTGTGGGAGAGGGAAAAAAAGAAAAGAGAACACAATCTGCTATCAACTCAACCATTATTAAAGGGAAAAATCCTAATCCCATATGCTGCCATTTACTGAACCATCTCCAGTGAATGCTTAGAGAGGAGGACGGGAAAAGAAACCTCAGAAAAACAGTTCCCCTCCAGCTTGGTTTTGGTAGCACCAACTGAACCGAGGATGTGGGACAAGAACATCCATCCCCCCACTGACTTGGACAAGCTCGAGCAGGGGGTCCATGGGAACCTCATGCGATTCAACAAGGCCAAGTTGGATCCACCTGGGATAGTGGAAGGTGTCCCTGCTCATGGCAGGGGTTTGGAGCAAGGTGATCTTCGGTCCCTTCCAACCCAAATCATTCTGGGATTCTATGATTCTATGACTTCTCCTCACTGTACTTGTAGCCCTTTTTGTTTGGCCTTTTCCCACCCCCTCATCACTACCACCTGGACTCAAAAACCTAAAGGGAAATGTGATGAATATGAAAATATCTCAACGGCCTTTGAGAGCTGATGCTTCTGTGGGTAAGATTTATGTCCTCTTCATACTTCAAGAAATCTGAGCAGAAGCTGCGTTCTGAGAGGTGCAATCAAAGAGGTTTTAAAACCCAAAATGCTGTGGGATAACTGAAAAAAGGGAGTGTGCACACATGCAAGAGAGAAAAAGCCTCCCACATCGTGTTCCTTGCAGGTAACGAGGGGGATGGCTCATTACAGGCAGCTTCACAGAATTTCATGCAACTTGATGTCTTAAATTTTTTACAGCAGCCATGGGCATGGTAGGATCTGGTGATTTGCCACCTGCACTCAATTTGTTACCTGCAAAGAAGGCACCTTCATGAAAGGAGATAAAAAAGGAAGAAAAGGGAAAGAAAGGGAAGTTCCTCCACTGGATGTTGTCTCGTGCGAGCAGGAGGCTCGGCAAGGGGGGCTGGATGAATTAGTGCTTCATTAAGGACCGTTCCCAACTCCGGTGCTTGGCGCAGAGCTGAGCACACTGAGCTGCTGGAGGAGCTCTGCTCCTGATCAGCCACAGCCCAACACCTTGAACAGTTGGGTTATTAGAGTCGGGAGAGCAACTCCGAGGTTATTGCCTCGCTCCAAACCAGCTCTGCATATTTTGAGAGTGACTGAAGACTCTGCTGCTGTCGCTCTCCTCGCCTTTCAGCCGCCGAGCCCTGAAGTGGCTGCGTTTGGCGATGACAAAAAGCTCACAGTTTAGCTCTGGTTTGTTCCACCGTGTCGTAAACTTCCCAGGCTGCTGGAGGGCCCTTCCTCCATGAAGAACGAGCGTGGGAGCACGGGCTCAACACAGCAATGTGGCTGAGAACACAAACTCCAGTCGAGATTTGCAGGAGATCATGGGGAATTTCGTCTTGCAAGTCCCATTAATTTCCATCGCCAGCACGGTGATGTTGAGCATATGATTTATCACAAGTCTTGCCGTGTTTTGTGCTGCTTTTCAGAGTAAAATATCACCTTTCTCCTAGATAAAAACAATCCCCTCTCCCAAAGTCCTGGCTCTGTCACTGGTACATTAAGAGCATTAATAAAAGTGAGCAGAGCGTTAATAAATTAGCAAGTACCTCACATGCTCCATTGCAGAATCACAGGGTGGTTTGGGCTGGAAAGACCTTAAAGACCATCCAGTTCCACCTCCTGCCATGGGCAGGGACACCTTCCACTATCCCAGGCTGCTCCAAGGGCCTTCCCACACTCAATGGCAGGAATTCCTTCCCAATATCCCATGTAATCCTTTTTCACCTTAAGCCTCTCCCCCTTGTCCTGCCCTGTCTTTGCCTTTATGTTAAAGGTAACAGGGAACTGCAGAGCTGGTCATGATTTTTGACCGACTGGAGCCATAAAGACCCAAAACTGGCTTTGGGGTGTCAAGGTACAGCACAGATTTTGCACCCAGCTCAATGAGAAAAGGGGAAAACAGAGAGAATCAGGCCTCCTAACTGCAATTAAATTAAATCTGGGCAAACCTGGTGTACGTGTACCTGCCCCTTCCACGGGCACCTTTCAGCAGATGTAATGATATGGAATAACAAGATTTCTGGCATTGTAACAGCACAGCTCGATTCCAGATTGTGCTGCCACTGAGGAGGAAGGAAGGAGGTCTTTGGGAACCTGCTTCCGAAATAATTTGATAATGAAGCCAAGCATCAGGTGCAAAGTTTTCAATAGCAATAACTACCAACACCTATTGGGTACTTGGAAAGAACCCATTCATCTCACTGTCTCACTTGCATTTATAGAACTTCTTTACACTCAGAAGGGTCCCAAAGTGATTAGAATTGACTGTCTACAGGATTCATTTCCCTGGGTCTGAACTGCATTGATTTGGGTGTAGAGCACAGCAGCTCTTTAACGATGAGCAGTAACAACCAGGAGAATTCAAGGCAGGAGGTCAGGAGCGACTCAGCCATCCACAACCACCAAAAAAACCACCCCAAACAGGGATTTAGGGAAGAGCACTGTGGTTAAAAAGATCTAAAATCTGAGCAGAGCTCACAGCCACCACCATCAAGCTTCTGGAAGTTTCCTTCAAGCCACACACAGGCACATGAATACTTTGCCATTTTTGGTTGGAAAGAACCCAACATGGATGTATAAAAATTCCCATTATTTGCTGGGTACAACAGAGAGAATTACAAGCTCTGTTTGACAGCATCCTGAGCTTTCTGATTGATTTCCCAGCTAAGCTGTTGACCAGGGCTGACCCAGGGAATACGGCAGCCCTGGCTCGTGCAGCTCCCACCCAACGTGCCTGGAGAGCGAGCAATCTCTGCACACAAGGAACACCTTTATTAGAAAACAGGAGAGCAAAGCCCCCTGGTTTCATCTGAGGGTGCGCTAGATATTAATTTATTTCCCAGCCAGACTGGTTCAGCTGGTCTACCAGCATCGCTCTGGGAATCACAGAATCACAGCATTACTGGGGTTACAGGGGATGTCTGGAGACCATCCAGTCCAACCCCCCCACCAAGGCAGGGTCACCTGGAGCAGGTGACACAGGAACACGTCCAGGTGGGTTTTGAATGTCCCTGCAGAGAGTGACTTCATGCCCAACCTGGGCAGAGAAGATGCAGCCAACAGGAGACACCAATCCTGAGCACTGTCAGACCCTGATTCCAGCAGTGGGGACCAACTGGAAAAAACCTTTAATATTCAAACCCAGTACACTGGCCATGACCTCCAACCATCCTGGATCTCTCCATAATTCCTACAGCTAGACAAGAGCACAGTGACACCTTGATCCTCCCTTCTGGCCAGTGCTGTGCAGTAGCTGTGCCAACCTCCCCCCAGCCAGGCTCACCTCCTGCACACGCCGTGCCCAGGGATGGCTTGGAAAAGCTTTAGTGCTGCTGGAGGGACCATGGGGAGAGAGGACAAAGCCTGTGCTGAGCGTGCCATTAGCACAACCTCTGCAGATCTGACTACATTAAGGCAGAGTTAAGCCCCCAGGAAGGCTGGACCACTCTGCACCACAAGATTCACATGCACACACAAGCTTTGGGCATTTCCAATCTATGAGAACATCCCTTTCCTTTCTCAAACCTCCTTTTTTAAGCCTCAGCTTCATAACCACCCAAACCCCCCTGATTTGAGAGGACAGTGTCTCCTCTCTGCACAGATGGCACATCTCACCAGCACTGTGCTGCTTCCCCAGGTTCATGGGAAGCCTTTTCCAGGTTCAGAGCTGAGGGCACGGAAACAGGAGGTGGTGCTGGATGTAACACCCCGTGGTTCCCACACAGATGAAGGGAAAGGTGGTTTCCATGGCACAAAACTCTTCTAAAAGAGTCAAAACATCGGCTGGAAGCCTCTGTGGCCAGCCAGCTCCAGAGAAGTTGGCCTCAAGGACAGATGAGCTCCTCAAGGGACCCAAGACTTCCCAAAGTTGTAACGCTGTCTCAGACAGTGGGTCTGTCCCGATGACACCAAAGGTCTCCCTAAGCCACTCCAGAGCCGCTGAGCCCGGGGGATGAAGGCCCTGCTCTGAAGGCAATAAATCAGAGATGACAGAGGCAAAACTGATGGGGATTGCATGAAGCAGAGGAAGGGAAGTTGGAAAAAAACAGAGACCATGGGGGAGAGAAGTTCATTACTTTTTCAAGTCAGTGCTGTTAATTACTTCCAGGGCTCAAAATAAAAGTGATCTCTAGGTGAGGAAGCCTGACAGGGCATTCTGTGCTTGCTGAGTTACCTTTCCTGCCTCGCTCACCTGGTGGGGACGGTTTGCTCGGACCGCAGTGACAGCAGATAAATCACCGGCTCTGCTGCCGCCTTTGAAAAATGAATTTCGGGGCCCCGCATTTCTCATCAGAGCATCTCCCTTCCCGCTGCCTCCTCGGTGGCACAGGAGGGCTGGAGGCGATTTTAAATGGAAAGCCAGAACAAATCTGTGGCTGTGCTCAGCCAGGCAGTGCCAAGCAGAGCTGGGAGCTCCAGTTCTGTGGGCTGGTGCAAACACGACCTGGGCATCCACCAGCGGGCCCTGAGCTTTGACCTGAGCTGGGCTGGCCAGAGAACGCGGTTCAGGTGTATTTTTAGGAGCTGATGGGCAGCCAGGTGCCATCACCTGAGACAGACTGAGACGTGCCAGAGGCTGATGTGCTCAGCGCTGAGCAGATGGCCAGAGGGCCCCACAAACCTGGTACAGCAGCACGGGAGGCATGAGTGTGCTAAAGGAAGGCTCTTTAGGGTCCCCAAACCCCAGAGGCGGGAGCTGCTCCGCAAAGCTGAGTCCAACAGGCTGAGCTTTTCCAGGAGCTGCCTCTGCCTCCCTCACCAAATAAATCCAGAGTTGGTTCCGCTGGCGAAGCCTCAACCAGGTGTTTGAAACAAAGGCTAAGGGAGAGCAAAATTAGGTCAAATCTGCTGATGAGAGATGAGTAAATAACAGTTGCTATTCCAGGGAGCTTTTGTTCTCGCTAAAAGGAGAGCAGGCAGCTTTGCAGATCTGTCTCCTCTCATTCCAGCTGAAGCAGGGGTTTAGGCATCCTCAAAGTTCCATGGGAGCATAAAAGGAGGCTGTGGGGAGGGAGGGGATTTAAACTGTGCATGCTCATGGAAATGTGGAGCTGAGGCTGTGAACAACTGATTAATGGAGCCAATCAACAAACAATAGTGAGAATATTATTGAAAGACTTTCTTTGCGAGCGTCTGAGCACGATGGACTGACAATATAGAGAAGCACATTGCTTTATAACTGGAATTTTTTTCTTTGCAAGTATAATAAGGAAGTGCCTAATAATAGGATGGAGAATATTTTCAAGGTGTGTTTTATTATCCACTTATCTCTGACGCTTGCCAAAAGAGGCCTGAATATTCTTCAGTACATTTGAGACTTTCTGGCAGGGGAAAGAGACTGATGAGTGCTATAAAATAGGGAGTTAATGAAAGCAACTCCATCTAAATGCAATATCTGGGTCTCACAGCTGAGATTTCCTGTGGACTGACACCGTCTCCCTCCGTGGCCTGGGCTCTGCAGCCAAGTGAAATGATGCTCCCAGTCACAGGAGGGGGGAGCTGAGAGTCGCTGCCAGCATTTAATGACATATAAGTAAGATCAGAGAGTCATAAAATGGTCTGGGTTGGGACCTTACAGATCATCCAGATAATTGCCATTATCTAAGTTTCTGATACAAAGGAGTTCCACAAGCCCTGTTTTCCAGGGGCTGCAGGCAGAGGAGCTGACAGTCTCCAGCAAAAATGATTCGAGAAAAAATCCCAGTGTTTTTTTTCCCCATATACAGGAAAATAACGTGCCATAAATGCTCAGTTCCACATATTCTCTACCAAAGCATCCAGGATTACCTGAAATCCCACGGAGAGCAGCAGCATCCCACAGCCATCCACACAGCAATACCCTACAGGTGTTCCCCCCTCGGAGGGGAAATGATGGAGTTTGGCTCATTTCTCTTCTCATTCCTGCTGCGTGATCCCAACCAAGCTGAACATGCACAAGCCAGAGATGTGCTTTATGCTCTTTGTAATACCAGCTGACAGTAGAGATATATATATATTTATATAAATAAAAAAAACCCTTCTGTATACAAAAATCTATCTATATTTGAAGCATCTAAAAGAATTACTTGGCTGAAAAACATGGGAGATGTTGATGGCAGTAGAAGCTGTCAGAGAGGCGCAGAGATTTACCACTGCTGGGCCTGAAGAAATGCTTTTTTGTAGATGTTCTTCGTGCTCTGCAGCTTCCACAGCTCAGCTCCATCACCTCCCCTCATCTGCACAGCCACAGCCCCGGCATCTCCCACCTCATTCGAATTCCAGAGCTGCCTCCGTAACACGCTGAGCGAAAGCTTCCCACCTCTTATCCCAGGCTCTCAATCTCGGAAGAAATATTAAAAGGCAAACATGAAAATTACAGGAAAAGTAACCAAAGGATCATAACCTGACACAGTAATGAAAAATCCAATTGGGCTTTGAGTGCAGCCAGGCTGCTGCAAAATAAAGAGGAAAACGAGGGACGCTTAGCCCGACCTCTGGGAAGTGCTGCTGTGGGGAGGAAGAGGGAAATGTAAAATAAACACACAGATGGAGCATTTCTTGGGAATCACAGAGTCACCTGAGTTTGAAGGCACCCATCAGGGTCACCCAGTACAACCCTTGATTCTGCACAGGACACTCAACAATCCCATTCTGTCCCTCAGGGTGTTGTCCAAACCCTCCTGCAGCTCTGGCAGCCTTGGGGCTGTGCCCACTGCCCTGGGGAGCCTGGGCACTGCCCAACCACCCTCTGGGGAAAGAAGAACAACCTTGTCCTGAGATCCAACCTCTCCCTGCCCTGGCACAGCTCCAGCTGTTCCCTTGCTGCAGGATGCACCACGACTACAGAGGGAGGGCAGTGGGTTCAATGATCCTTGGGAAAACAGGAGGATCTGAGGAAACTGATGGGGGAACTGGCAGAGAAGGAAAAGGGGGTGTAAGAGTCCCAGTGCTGAGAGCACTGCCCTGCTGCCACCCACACCAGGCCTTGTGTCCATCCCTGGATGGAGCCCCAGGTCCTGCCCACAGTCCCAGGTCCTGCCGGGGGTGGAATGAGAGATCAACTGCACCTGCCTTTGTGCCTCAGTTTCCCTCTCACCAAACCCATGACAGGCACTGCAGCATTTTGGATCCTTCTCTCTGCCAACCCCAACCCCTGCAAACCTTCTCTCTCATTTGGAGCTAAACCAACAAATCCCATTCCCAGCTCCCATCACTCCCTTTGCCAGGCATGGAAAAGCGACTTCCCTGTCAAGCTGTGCCGCTTCAGTTCTCCACTGCATTCCAATATACACGGAGCCACTTAGAACCAGGCAGGGCCTATTAGTGATAATGAAACTGGGGAGCCCAATTCCCCACGCAGATGAACCTGGGGGAAGGGGGTTTCATCTCCTCCTCTGCACAAGGTCGAGGATCTGGCATCCATGTCTCTGTTTAAGAGTCTGACCTCATTCCTGCCTTGTAAACAAGCTTCCAACTCTGAATAATAATAATAAAACCCCCTCATTTTTCTTGCAGAATCATTATATTGTTTTATTATTTTCCTATTCATACTGCCAATAATAAATCACATTACCCAAGATGTTCACATTTATTAGACTATTTAGAGCTCGGCGTCGCTGGCGCGGGTTTGTATTAGTGCTGTGTTACCAGAGCTCAGGGTTTGTTAATAACTGCAGAGTCCCCAGCACACACCTTTCATTAGACAATGCAAGAAAGGGAAAACAGCCCTGAGTTTGTGACGCCATCCAAAATTCCCGTGTGGGGAAGGGCCAGAAGGGCGGCTTTGGGCTTCAAGGCCAGGTTGGATGGGGAGCAGCCTGGGCTAGTGGAAGGTTCCCTGCCCATGGCAGGGGGTGGAATGAGATTGGCTTTAAGGTCTTTTCCAAACCCAAACCAGTCTGGGGTTCTGGGATTCTACAGAGCTCCTGTGGACATTGGTAAAGGTGAAGAAGACTTCAGGGAGGGTAAGTGACACAAAGGAACTCACACAGCCTAAAGGGAATGTTTGTTCACTTCTCCGACACCAACAGAGCTGAGGAGCAGCAGAAAAAGCTGAAATCCCCCAAATTGTTTCTCTGCTCACTTAAACTGATCCTTCACTCCCAGTAACACACATACCCATGAGAGTCAGCCCATTTACAGAAGTGACCCTGGGAATGTGGAACAAGCCAGAGAAGACCAAAAAAGACACTGGGAACCGAACTTAAACCAAATCTGAAACCCTTATCCTGGGGGCCCTTTGGGCCGTTAAGAGTTTTGACAATGACACACAAAGTCTCACCCATCTGTCTGAAACTGCAAACCCTCCTCGAGTCACCAAGAGAAGCACATGGGATGTTCAAGGAGTTCAGTCTGGAGACCTTCTCCAGAGTGAAATGTGAGAGGAACTGAGGTACAAGAAGAGAAGGAATTTACTCAGTTGTTACCAGATACACACAACATTTGTACACACAAATCCAGGGTCTTTACTCTTGACTTCACCGCTGATGTTGAGGAATCAACATCCCTTGGCGCCAGTGCAGAGGGATTTTGGGATGCACCTTCTCTGCCAGCTTCCTTGAATAAAGTGCAATTTAGCACTTCAGGTTTGTTTCTGCCTGCTCAGCCCTGGGGCTGCTGCACAGAGAGGGCAGGCACAGCTCCCAGGGCAGCAGCAAAACAAACCCAGCCCTGGCTGGTGCATGTGAGCAAAAGGGAATCATATGGTTGAAGAGAAGAGTAATTGTAGTGGAAATTCAAAATCACTTCACTGAGCCCATTTCATGCTGTCGTTGTTGCTCCTGTAAATCAGCAGCAGCAATTTATTCCTAAACAACAACAATGCTGAATGGGGAAGAAAATGAAATAATTGTGTTTTGACCAGCTTGAGACAATTCCTACATATTTATAAACACAGGTGTCACGTGTAAAGGTGCTGTCACGCTCATCCCCCAGCACAGGGAGAGCAGCACAGCCAGGGCAGAGGAGCTCCTGCAAAACTTGGCCAAGGAATTTGGTGTTCCCATCTGGCCCTCACAGAAACCGAAATAATTTATCAGTGTTGCAGGGGGAAAGCAATGGAAAAACAGCCAGAGCAGACCCCAGCTGCACATCCGAGCCCCAATCCAGGACCCTCCTGGTTCTGGCATCTTCCTGTGCCACCCCCAGCGTGTCCATCCTCACTCCCCAACTCCTACAGAGTTACCTGAGCTCTGTCAGTTCAGCTTTGCCTTTGCTTACAACAATCCTCACTTCCCACCCCTTGGGCCTTGCACCGAATCACTGAATCATGGAATGTTTTGGGTCGGAAGGGACCTTGAAAATCATCTTGTTCCACACCCTGCCATGGGCAGGGACACCTCCTGCTACCCCAGGTCCAATCTGGCCTTGAATACGTGGGGATGGAGCAGTCACAGCTTCCCTGTGAAACCTGTGCCAGGGCTTCAGTACCCTCACAGCCAAGAATTCCTTCCCAATCTCCCATCTCTCCCTGCCCTCTGGCAGTGGGAAGCCATTCCCTGTGTCCTGTCCCTCCAGCCCTTGTCCCCAGTCCCTCTCCAGCTCTCCTGGAGCCCCTTTAGGTTCCGGAAGGGGCTCCAAGGTCTCCCTGGATCCTTCTCTCAGGGGAACATTCCCAGCTCTCCCAGCCTGGCTCCAGAGCAGAGGGGCTCCAGCCCTTGGAGCATCTCCGTGGTCTCCTCTGGACCCGCTCCAGCAGCTCTGTGTCTTTCCTGCGCTGAGCAAATTGCTGGTTTCTTTTAACCCCAAAGATCCACGAGACAGACACAGCCCTTTGCTGCCTTTGGAGCCGGAGATGCTCAGCCAGTCAAGAAAAAAATGAGCTGGAAGAGGCTTTGCTCAGACACCTTCCCACGCCTCAGATCCATCAGCCTGTGGGGCTGGAACAGCCTGTACTGCCTTTGGCTATCTCAGAGTCCTTCATCCCTGATCAGAACATAATCAATAGATGGGAAAAAACTGTGATACAAACCACTTCTGTTTTTAACCATCCTCAGGAATGTTCCCATCAGTCTGACATGTCCCTCCATGAATCCCTGGGGGGGGTTTGGGGCTCCCTCAGCCTCTGAGTTCCCTCCCTAAGGCACTGACAGCCTGTACATCCCAGAGGAGCCAGGACCCATTTACAGAGGAACCCAAGGTATGGTACATCTGCATAACAGCTCTCCAGGTACATCAATCAAAGTGTCTTCTAGGGGAATATTCTGCCTTTTTTCCCCTGAAGAATGTATTTGGCAGATGATGAAAACAATGTCAAACTTTGTCTGTCTCACAGTTCTCAGCAGAAGACCTTTCAGCTCATTTTCTACCAGTCTCTTCTCCAGGTGTCGGATCCTTTCTGATCCCCACTGGCTCTGGCAGCTGGAAAACCTTCCAGCCTCTTTCCTTCTTATCCATTTCATTAATTATCATCTTTAGTTTTGCCCTCATTTTCTTAAGCTGTTTTGACAGCCTTGTTGGCCCATCAATCAAGTGTCTCCTAAGTACTTTTGAATTTCTTGGTGAATCTCAACCAAACTTGACAAGGGCTGATGAGAATCACTGTTCAGGGGAGAAAAGAAACATGAAAAAAAATATAATGATGGCAACAAAAAAGCAAGATGTTAAAAGAGGCCGGGTGAGGGAAGTGACCTCTCTTTCTGCAGTAAAGAATATAAAATATATCCCATTTCTTTCCTCCTCTGAACAACTTTCTTATTCCTGTGCCCCAGGATCGAGAAAGGCAACGCTCTCCTCACACCCAAACCCCAGCACAGGCCCTGGGACAGCATCAGGGAAAGTTTAACTGAAATACATGAAAAAAAAATTCATTAGGATGTTTGTTTGAAAAGTATATTACAGATAGGGAAGATGTGCCAGGGGGAACAAACATCATCTCGATTAAGATTCTGCTGCAGTGGAGGATCAGGAACATTCTCCTATGAGAAGTTTGCCCTCTGAGCCTGCTGTGCCCAGAATCTCTGAACAGACTTCCAATACATTTAATTCCTTCTTTTCTCCCTTCAGCCCAAACACCTCTCCCTGGCACTTTGACCTTCCAGTTTTGCTCCCACTATAATGAGCCCCAGGCACCCTTTCAGCAGGTCCATGAGCAAATCTCTGCCATGATGTTTCTTCCTCTGGCCAAAGACATTCCCTCAATGTTTTTCAGGGATCACCCACAAATCTCCCCTTTCCAGCCCCAGTTTGGCTGCACAGATCTGATCATGCTCAAGTTTAATGATTCAAAGGCTCCAAAGGACCAGAAAAATCTTTTCATTCCACTGGGAATGACGGATTGATGAAAGGAGGAAGGTGCCATCCCATAGTCTGTCAGTGCACGCCACAGGGAACCTACCTGGGCTGTCATTTGGGCTGAGATGGAGAGATGAAATCAGGGCATGGCTGCAAGGAAAACTATGGACATACAAGGCAATGCCAGTTTTTGCTTCATCAGGGTTAAGTGGATAGTGCAGGATGAGAGGAGAAAGCAGGAAAGGACTGGAGAGATGCAAAGCAACACTAAGCCAAGGGATAACCATGAGCAGGCTGCTCTGTCCCGAGGCAGAGATGGATTGCTGGACCACTGGAAGTTTCTCCTGCCCAATGAATGTGTGAACACAGGGGTTCCTGCTAAATCCCAGCTCTTGCTACTGGTCCCTGTTCTCAGGGTTCCATCTCTCAGAGTCTGGGTTTAAGCATTCCCATCACTCTCCTGTCCCCCCTTATGGCTCCTGGGATGTTTCTGCCTCTCTTCCAAGATGTCCAACACCAGGCACCCCTGGCATGTAGCAGAGATTGCTGGACTGCCTTCACAGGCTGATGCCCACACTCCAAACCACAATTACCTTAAGTAGTTTTGTTTTAAGCATCGAAAACAAAACCTTTCTCCCACCTCCCGCTGCTCCCCCAAACTGATAAAGGCGAGGATGCTTCAAACACCCCCAGAGCTGCATTTTCCATTACTGCTGTTGCTGTTAACGTTATTAAGATAATTGCTTTGCCAGCCTTGCCACAACAGTGACAACGCTGCCTGTTTTACAGCTGCGGGGACAGGTCAGTGCGTGAGATTTACACGGGGGGGTGACAGTCACCTGCATTCCCTGACCTGATAATTCGCACTCAGGAGCCCGACTGGAGTGAAAAAGGCCACTCAGAGGCTCCTTTCCGAGCCGCTTGTTTTATGTTCGCTTGGCTTTCGCTATCAACTAAACGCACTCAAGGGTAAAGACTCCTCAGGGACCTGCACGACGGTGCTACTGCAAACACAACATCTGTATTTGTTGCCAAGGCGATGGTTAATAACATTAACATGGAACACGGGCCCTTTCCGCAGCAGGACACACAGGCTGATGCAGCTGCACAGCGGGAGACCACGGAGGGGAGGGAGGACACAGGGCAGAGTCTCTGGCTGGCACAAGTTGGGGGTTTCTGTGTTTTGGGGCTCCTGTGCACAGGAGACACCAAGGCCAGCTCTGCACCCCAGCCAGGATGCGATAACGCTGGAGAAACCTGGCAAACCTGAGTGTGGGGGTGCTGAGGTCCTCACAGCTGGAAAAAACGCCAGGTTGGGGCCATCCCATCTCCCTCTGGCCATCAGGGCTGGGTTCTGCAGTGCAGGAGTTTCCAGGATGACCTTTCCTAGACAGACACTAGAAAGCTATTACTGAGCACAAGCCAATTTGCTTTGCAAGTCTAAGTGGCAATTTTCCTTCTTAAATACATTACAGCTGAAGGTAAATGGCTATAAACAGAGAGTTACTTCTCACTCCCTCCACAGAGACCTCTCCCTGTGGTTATGAGCTATGATCTTAAAAAATACTGTTGCGAGCCACCAGCAGCACGGGACGTGGTTGTTTTCAGCGAGTGACTTCTGTGCCAGACTTTTATTAAGAAGCAAAAAAAGATTAAGTGATAATATCCGCAGGGGGCAATGACTTCTTCAAATATCCTTATGCAGCAATTTTAACAGGGAGTGAAAAATTAAGAGCGAGGTTTAAGGTCTCTTGGATTTCATTCCGAGGAGGTTGCACTGGCTGAAGAACAGCAGCTCGTGAAGTGTCTCATGAAAATTCAGCAGGACGGAGTCAGCAGTGATGGTTACGTGAGACATTTTGGTTCCAGGAAAAGGAGGAACCACAGGGACTGCAAAGAGCTTCCCCCAGTCCCGCTGCGGGCTCCAGAGCTCCCTGCTGAGGGATGCCAAGGGGATAAAGAGGGGAGGTGGTCTCACTTCAGCCCCGGGAGATCTTCTCCCCATCTCCTCTCAGGGACTGTGGTGGCCAAACAAAGGCATTTCCCCTCCCAGCCTCTCCTCGTGCCTCCCAGCAAATGACCTGAGATTAAAGCCTTTAATTAGCAGCTCTCAAAAGCATTGTGGGATTCCCTTCTTGTTGGTGAACCCACTGGTCTTCCCCATCCAGCACCTGCCTCCCGCAGCAGCGCAGCCCCTCCAGCCAGCCTCGCACAAAGGGGGGGTAATCACCTCGGAGAACAGGATCCTTCTCATGCTTTATTTGGGCCTGACATTTCTGTTCATTAGGAGCACGCTGTGTGCAGGCACTGAACATCTTCACTGGGAACCCACCGTTCCCATTAACTGTCATCCATTTCCCTCTGTGGCTCTCGTGCTAAAGATGGGCATGGAAAAGCAAGTGGCTGCTACAAAATGGTGTCACAGAGCTCTTCTTCACATCTTGAGTGCTGTGTTCAGTTCTGGGCTGCTCAGTTTAAGAGGGATGTTGAGATCCTTGAGCATGTCCAGAGAAGGGCAACAAAGATGGTGAAGGGACTGGAACACAAACCCTGTGAGGAGCGACTGAGAGAGCTGGGGGTGTTCAGTCTGGAGAAGAGGAGGCTGAGGGGAGACCTTATCGCTCTCTACAACCACCTGAAAGGAGCTGTAGCCAGGTGGGGGTCGGTCTCTTCTCTCTGGCTACAAGTGATAGAACGAGAGGTCACAGTCTTAAACTGCATCAGGGGAGATTTAGGCTGGACATTAGGAGGGACTTTTTCCCAGAGAGGGTGATCTCTCAGTGGAAAGGGCTGCCCAAGGAGGTGGTGGAGTCACCGTCCCTGGAGGTGTATAAGAAAAGGTTGGATATCAGGGTAGGGTGTTATAGGTAGAATGGGTGCTGGTAGCAGGATGGCGACATGTCAGGGAACAGGTGATGGGTTGGACTTGATGATCTCTGTGGTCTTTTCCAACCTTACTAATTCTGTGATTCTCCTGTCGGTGTGTGTCACAGCACCTGAGACTGAACCCATGGAGTGTGGAGATGTGCAGGTCTGGGATCAGCTATTTGCACCTCTGGACTCAACAGGAATGGTTTGGGTTGGAAGAGACCTGAACTACAAGAGCTGGGTGTGAGCACAACATCTGGATAACACTGTAACTCTGCCAAGAACAAAGGATGTGCCCTGACCCCTGGCACACTGTGCCAGGACCTGATTAACCTCCCTGGTAAAGGTGGTGCTTATTTTCCAGCCCAAATTTGTTTGGAAGCTTCGCCTTCCATCTACTGGGTTTTATGACATCTCTGATGGCCAGACCAAAGCACCTTCCTAATGCTCTCCTGGGACCAAGTTACCACATCTCCCACCTCCCTGGATCCAAACCCAGAAACACAAGGAAAAATGGGTATAAACCAAGTCCTGAACTCTCCCTTTGCTCGAAACATTTCCCCACTTTGTTACATTATTTTGTCAGAACCATTTACTTGCAAAACTGTCTCCAGCTCGACCAAAACAAAAAGCATTTGCAAAGTCATGTTTAAAGTGGTGGCACATCCTACTCTGGCAATTTTGTATCAGCAGCTCTTCCCGTGATCTTTTGAAATGAAATGGTATTTCAAGGGTAAAGGTATTAAATTTGAAATAAAATGTTATTCCAAAAAGAAGCAAGAATCATCACAGCATGCTCTGTGTGTGTTGAATGAAAGAATTTTGCAATTTGAGGTGGCTTGTCTGGGTGGAGTTTGGTTTTTTTATTTTATTTTAAATTGTGTTTTCACGTTTCAAAATGTTGGCATTTTGTCACATTTCAGCCTTTAATTGCTGTTCTGGACTGAAGAGGGGAGCCCAGACAAACCTTCACAACAGGAATTTAAGGCGGCCAGGGCCAGAGGAGACAAATTCCCCCTCTAATACCAAGAGATGGCCAAGCACACAGAAAAACAACCTCCATTAGCAGCTCCCTGGCACAGGGGCCAGTCTGTGCCTTTGCAATTCCCAGAGTCTCCAAACCCGAAAAAGCCATTCCACACTTATTTAGTGGAATATCTTTATTCAGGCCTAAATGTAGGCAATGTAGGCAATCAGCATTAGCTTGATGTATTCCAGCCAGCAGTGACTTGGGGGACCGAGTGGAACAGGAGACTTCATGAATATTCTACAGACTGACATTTGTTTGCAGTATTTGAATATTTCCTAATAACCAGGGGAAAAAAAAAATGCACACCAGGAGGCCAAGCTCATGAATGCTTCATAAAGTCAGGTCTCTCCTGAAATATCATAAATGGCAAACATTGCTCACTTCATACAGATATGCAAAGGACTCTGGGCTTTTCCACCACCTGAACTCCACGGGGAGCTCTCCTGTTGGGCCAGGGCTGGTGGGCAGCATCGTCCTGTGGGAGGGAGGGGAGGAGGTGCCCCCCACTTCCCCACACCCCTGACATCCACACAGGATGCTTTGTCATGGGAGCAGAAAAGAGATGTCCTGCAGTACCTGTGAAATCACAGAATCCCGTTTGCTTTGGGTGGGAGGGGACCTTAAGGACGATCCAGCTCCAATCCCCAGGGGTGTCACCCCTCAGCAGCTGCTTTAAGGTTGGAGAAATCCCTTCTCCTAAGGGAATCCTGCCACAGATTATTTTTAACAAGCCTCAGTCCTGCAGCAGCACTGCAAGGGTGTTTGATTCTTCATGGCTCCATCTTTCCTCTTTCACATCACAAGCTTCACCCCCTCAAATATAAATTTCAATCTGTGACACCTCTGGTACTTGAACACAAGGAACAAAACCCACTTGAGGTAACTCCAGCCATTAAGGATGGGAACAGTTCTTCCCTTTAGCTCCTCCTCAGTGACTCTTCGTTAAAACAATCCAATCCTCCAGCCTCCTTCCAACCTTGGCCCCTGCTTGTGAGGGCAAGCAAAATGGATTTTCATTTGCCACACAGTTCTCTCAGACTATTCAATCTTCCTGCCCTTATTTATCCTTTTACAAAGTCAGAGGATCACTATCTAATACTAATATTCTTTTGTGTTGAAGAAGTACAAGGATTACTCATAAAATCTCTGTTCCTGCATATTTTGAAGAGTAAATACAGGGGATTTTCAAAGCCTATTTGGCACTGGCCTAAATCTGCCTTTCAAAACTCCATCATGACCAAACCAGGTGTCCAACACACTTCTTGTTGTCTCAACAGCTTCATAATTACAGCCACGCTGTCTCACTTGAAACAGATTGTTTCCAGCTCGAGGATTAATCCAGTGACGTACAGCACGAGTCAGGAAATCCAATTCCTCTCAAAACACTCAGAAAGCACTGAAATGCTTCAAAGTTATTTGAAGCAAACAGGCCAGACACCTTGAGTCAGACGCTGAAGGATGAATCAGTCACCTGAGATTTCCTTTGCAGCCAAAAGAGAGAAATGAGCACTTTTAGCAGGCAAGTCTCCTCAAATTCCCGTTCTCAGCTGAGACAAATCGGCTGCTGACGTTGCCTGTTTCCATTGACTCCAACCCCACAATGTGGGAGCACCAGACTCGCAGCTCAGGCTTGTAAACTCCACCTGAAACACTAACCCAGCGTGAGGAAAACCAGCGTGACACAAAATCCTTCCCAACTGCAGGGGCTGCCTTCATTTCAGAGCTCCATTTCAGCTGTTTTCCCCGCATTCCAGGGATTCCTCAATCCAATCAAGCGCTTATTAACCGCCCTGAGCTGTTATCAGCAGAGATGTGCTCCTGGTGCCAAATTAATGCAACGAGGATTAAGTCACTCCTGGAATATTTTATGCCATAAACCACCGTGTGCATCCAGGGAATGACGTCCTGACGGACTCCAGGTCACATCCCTGCAAAGCCAGTGGAGGTCCTGCTCCCTTTCTGGGTCTGTTATTTTCCACCATCATCCATCTGGAAACATTTCACTAATTACAGGCTCAACCTGAAAACGTAGTTCGGCAAAACTCCTCCAGCTCTCCGTAGATTCGACCTCGGTGACCCCAACTATTGTGCTCTGCAGGTTGACAATGTGCTGAATAAACAGGTAGCACAGATTTCATTGTCTTCACTTATAAATCAATTTTAATCACGACGATGGCATCAGCAACAACACCGAGCCAAACTGCCGGGTCCATCCTCCTCCCACACTAACTATCCCAAATGAAAGGGTGGATGGTGCCCTGCCGGAGGTATTGTCGTGCATACGAAGGGAAACAACCCTCTCTCCAATTTCCTCATGCAAATACAGATCAGAATTGTTGAGAGAGAGAATATGTTTTGCCATCTCAGTGGTTCTGCAGGAGATAAGAGGAAGCGCCAAAGTTTCGCAATTTGTAAGCTGGCAGCTCATTAAATAAATAAATAAATAAAGGAGAACACCCACCTGCCAAAACCAAATGTTTAAATAACATTACAAGTAAACTGTCAAGGTCAGCAAATAATGCATTTAAACAATCTTGTATTCCTTTTGCCTTTCTGCAAAGACTGTGGTATAATTTATGGGTTTATTTCCTTTTCAAAAGAAATTTCTTGATACAGTCTCCAACTCCAGTGGAATATTAAAAAATAACAGCAGAACATTCCAGCCTGGAGGTTGTGGTGGGGTGCTCTGCATTCACGAGGCAGGGCCCACACCAGCACACCACGAGGATGGTGGCACTGCAGCACCAGTTTGTGTGAAGTCCCCCTGTACCCAACAGTTGTGGTAACACAGAAAAAGGCACAGACCAGACCCACGTGTGCAACTCTCACCACCAGAACAAATAAACCCGTGTAGGTATTCAAAAGAGCCAAAGGAAAGAACAAAGAAAAGCAACTCAGTTGCAGCCAGCCAGGACCAGATGTTATTTTTACCTTTTCAGGACCAAATGAAAGCTCAAGAACAATTACATGAAAGTCTGGGCTCTCCTCCCAGTCTCCTTACGTGTTTCATCTCCATGGCTCCAAATCTAATTCTCTCCCTTTTATTCCACATCCAAGAGGAGCTCCTGCTCTTACAGGAATGCTCTCCATGCCCTTGTGCTTGTGCAAAGGCTGAACTGCTCACCCTGCTGCAGGACACCCTTCAGTGGGGACATTTCCATGGTGTCACCCGCAGCTGTGGACAATGACACCACCAAACACCACCCTCAGCCTTCCAGCTCCAGTGGCTCAGCCGGGGGCACAGAGGCAGGTCCTTTCCATGCTGAAGTCACCCCAACATCTACAAACTCAAATCTCCACTGTCAGGGACAGCAACAGGGGCAGAAGTGAGATGCTGCTCCATCAGGCAAGGAAAGAACCTAAAATCACTATGGCTGAAAAAGGTCTCCAAGATCACGTCCAACCTTTGACCAAATATCCCCAGGCCCACCAAATCACATCATGAAGTGCCACTTCTACTTGTTTTTTTAACACTTCTAGGGATAGGGACTCCACCACTTCCCTGTTCCAATGCTTGACCACTCTTTCAATGAAGAAGTATTTCCTAATATCCAACTTGAACCTCCTTTGGTGCAACCTGAGCCCGTTTCTCCTTGTCCTCCCACTTGTTACCTGGGAGAAGAGCAATCCCCCACCTCATCACAACCTCCTTTCGGGAGTCGTGGAGGGTGAGAAGGTCCCTCCTGAGCCTCCTTTTCTCCAGACTGAACCCCAGTACCCTCACAGATGTCCCAGATGTCCCACCACAAGCCTCCCCTTGGCTGGGCCTCCTCCTCTTCTTCAAACCCAACTTGGCCCAGCCCAACCCAACACAACCCAACCCAACCCAACACAACACAACCTCACATAAGGATCAGTAAGAGGTTCTTCCCTCCTCTCCTTGGTGACACCTGGATTGCTCTGGGACTCTCTGCCCCTGTAAATAACAGGATATAACCCTCAATCTCAGCCCCTGTGGTTTGGGAGGAGGGAGCTGATGGTGAGCACTGCCCACCTGCAGACAGAGGGTTCTTGCCCAGCAGCTTTGCCCATCTTTGCTGGGGGACTAAAAGCGTGTAATTCCCAACTCCTGCAGAAGTTATCATTGGGAAGTTGTTGCTCTGCAGTGACTTGACAGTCTAACAATGCAAAATAAATCTATTCACGCTGCTTTGGCGAGACCAAATCCCGGCAACGTGCCGCAACAGCAGAGAGCAGTGATAAGTTCTTGTAACTTACAGCAACTCGGGGCTGTCCTCATTACCATATATTATCTTACTGCACACACAAGAAACCTTTCCAGCGGACTCCACTGTTGCTGAGCTTTTATTCCCTCCTCTGTGTTAAAGCTGAAGTACTTTGTGTGAGCCCAGAGCCCTCCTGATAGCACCGGGTTTGAAGTGCCTGGAAGCTGCAGAGCTTTTCCCGTTTCTCTGACTGGTGCAGAGGTGTCAGCAGCGCTTTCTGGAGGTTTGTAAAGAGGATTCACGGCTGGATTTTGTGCTCTGTAATGCACAGGGACTCAGCACATCATCTCCTGCTGGTCTCACCGTGCAGTCTGGGTTGGACAGGGCTCTGCAGCAGAGCTGTGGTTAAAGGGAGGGGGAGAAACTCCTGCACTGAGGGGGAGAACAGAACCAAGACAAATTCACCGAGTCCAGGCATAAGGCACCGAATTAATCAAAGTGGACAGGTGAGGGAACAGTGCTCTGCCTATCAGTGGGATCTGGGATGCACCACTGCTGATGAGCAAGGATGGTGAGACATCTTCATTTCACCGGCTCGCTCGTGGAGACACACACGGCGTGTGCCGGGGCTGAGGAGCGCGGGGCACCAGCCTGGAGGCACAGCCTGTCTGAGGGCTTTCCTTGCCTCATCTCCTGCCCCTCAGGCACGATAGAGCTCTGGAATGTCCATGCCCACTGCTTCACCCAGCACACAGCCCTGCTCAGCTGGCCAAAACAAATCCGCAATGTTTTACAGCAACAAGAGGCTGGGACACGCACGGGGCCTTTACTGACATCAAAGGGTTTGTCTTTTAAGAGCTGTCACTGGTTTTACAGCTCAGCAAAGCTGCTTTGAGCTGTGCTGAGCCCTGGCTCAAATGAAACATTCGTTTAGGCTGAGACAGTTGGAGAAATGACAGGCTGGGAGAGCTGGGGGTGTTCACCTGGAGAAGAGAAGGATCCAGAGAGAGCTTAGAGTCCCTTCCAGAGCCTAAAGTGGCTCCAGGAGAGCTGGAGAGGGACTGGGGACAAGGGATGGAGGGACGGGACACAGGGAATGGCTTCCCACTGCCAGAGAGCAGGGTTAGGTGGGAAGGAATTCCTGGCTGTGAGGGTGGGGAGGGACTGGCACAGGGCGCCCAGAGAACCTGTGGCTGCCCCATCCCTGGGAGAGTCCAAGGCCAGGTTGGAGCAACCTGGGACAGTGGAAGGTGTCCCTGCCCATGATGGGGGGACTAGAATGAGATGACCTTTCAGTTCCCTTCAAACTTAAACCATTCTATGATTTTAGAATCCACTCTCACCCCCAAAATTAATTTGTGTTGGTCCGGGAGCAGCGTCCACCCTCCTTGTCCAACTCAGCAGAGATTGGAGGGTGTCAAGGGTTTATGAGGGATTTTCTTCCAAACTAGAGAAAATAATTGTAAAACACTCCAAGTGTCAGACTCAGCAGGTTGGGGAAGCAGCTCTGCACCTGAATATCCTGTTTCTTCCCCACAAGGTGGATTTTGGCTCTACAAAGACTCCAGTGAGGCTAAAAGTTCACGTCAGCAAATTGCCAAGCAGCAGCTTATCTCCAAAAGCCCTGCTTGGGGACAGGCTTTTGAGTGTTTCTGTTTGGGATTTAGGGCTTTCTCCCGTTTTTCTTTAAAACAAAGACTCTCCTTGCACTGGTGCAGGCAAAACTTACTGGGGATGGAAGAGCAGATTAAGGGAATGGGAAGCACCACCCCCATGGCCAGTTCAGGGTGTGACAGACCTGCATGAGTGACACGTTACAAATTGTAAACTTCTGCCCACCTGGACCTGAGGATTTCCAGCTCATTCCCTTGCACCTAAACCAGTCTCCTGGCACCAGCAGGAAGCAATCTTGACGTTGAAGTGCTTCTCCCAATGGCAGAGGTTAAATTCAATTTGCTTTTCCTCTCTATTCCAGCCAGGCTAGAAACCACCCTGCCAAAATCCACAGTGTCACAAGGTGTGGGAATGCCTCCCAAATCCCCCCACCCTCCAGAACCAAACTGAGAGACACATTTCTTTCCAGCAGCTCTCAGTGCCCCAAGTTCCCCGAGTTTCTGTCGGCTTCAGATCCAAGATTAGTCTTTAGCTGGATTTTAACTGAAGGGTGTCTCTCACCTCTTTGTTGGGGGATCAGCGCCCAGGGAGTGACTCCCAATTTATTCCTCTGGCTGGATGCTCTGGGAGCAGGCGACAGCCGTAAGTGTTCCCTGACAGGCGCTTGGAAACATAATGCGCCGCAGGTTGTGTTTCCTTCCTCGTAATGGGATGCAAAGCTCCGTTTTCAAAAGGATCTGCTAACATTTTAAGCTCTTTTTGTTAGTCTAAATGATAATGCAGTCAACACAAGGGCCTCATCTCTCCTTGAAGGGAATATAATTCCTATTCACCTTAACACATAAGCATCAGGCTTGAGACTAAACCTCAGCCCAGCTCTCCTGGAGTGGGCTTTGCCTGAGGATTTGCTCCCAGAGTGGAGCTGATGGAAGAGAAAGGAGGCTGTCCACTACTGGATAACAAAAGGATGGACTTGAGGCCTCTTAAAATTGTACTGGCTAATGCAGCTCCTCCTTCAGAGCAGTGCAAGAGGAAATCTTTCAGTCACAGAAGAATTATTTTCTAGAGGAAGGATGTAATAAATAATCTGACTGAAATAGAGAGGTCAAGGCGGTGTCCAAGAGGTGAGGAGTCCTTTGCTATGGGCAAACTAGAGAGAAAGTGTGGAGTAAAGCCATAAAACACTAAAGCCATCCGTCTTTAAATGCATGGAACTCTTCAAATCCCTTCATCATCCTTCCAGTACCTGAAGGAGCCAACAGGGAAATGGAGAGAGATTATTTACAAGGCATGGAGGGAGGACACAGGGAATGGCTTCCCACTACCAGAGAACAGGGTTAGGTGGGATACTGGGAAGGAATTCTTGGCTGTGAGGGTGGGGAGGGACTGGCACAGGTTGCCCAGAGAAGCTGCGGCTGCCCCATCCCTGAAGTGTCCAAAGCCAGGTTGGAGCACCCTGGGACAGTGGAAGGTGTCCCTGCCCATGAGATGGAACAAGATGATGTTTAAGTCCCTTCCATCCCAAGCCATTCCATGATGATCCTGTGACTCTCCAGGTTCGTGGTGTTCACCACGCTCAAGGATCACGATTGCCTTTGTATGTTGGCCCCTCTCTGAACAAATTCCTCCTGCTGTCTCTAAAGACATCCATGGAAAAACACATGAGCCGCACTCAGATCCGGGAAGGGAGGAGGTGTAGGAGCCCCACAGGTTTTCCGGCTTGTGAGGTTTATGAAACCACTGTTCTCCTTGTTTTCAGCGCCCGGGTTCCTCATCACACCTGTCTTACACACAACCCCTGACAGGTTCAGACACAAACCTGTCTGGCTGCTACAGGATTACAAAGGAAGGATCAATTCCAGCCTGTCAATCCCCCCGTTTCATTAGCGACTGATTGGGAGGCATCACATCCTGCCTTCCCCGAGTCAAACCCGTAAACAAGATAACATTGTTAAAAAAGAAAAACGAAAAGAAAAACACTAAAAAAAACCCCACAAAACAAAACCCAAAACAACCAACTAAAAACCCCCAACTGCCAGATGCCAGAGATTCTTACGAGCCTGCAGCAGGAATAACAATTTGGGAAATAATTGAGCTGTTCCTGTTGGCCATGAAACCACAGCTCTGGCAGGACAGGCAAAAAAAAAAGATATCCCAAAGTTATCAACCACCTCAGAAGATGTTTTTCCTTATAGGATAAGTAGGAAAAAAAAGGTGCCAGAAGGAGAAAGGGGGTATTTCTGGGAAAAACGTACTTCCTCCCCTAAACTTCTGACACAACCTCACCATTTCCAAAGCTGGGGAGGTGCTGGCTGGGCTCCTTAGGAAGGACTAAACTCATCCATGTCTTTTTCCTAATGCACCAACTGTCATGACTGTCAATTCAGTTCCTTTCATGAAGATTAGAATTCATTTGTAAAAGGAGAAAAGAAAAGGGAAAAAATAAAAAACAAAGAAGAAAAAGGAAAGAAAAGGTATTTAATTGGCAACTGAATTCTTCATGAAACAAAGAAATGGATTCATGCACAGAAGAATAGGGAGAGCTGTTTTGATATCTGAATTTTAATGACTCCATGGCATCCCTATTTGTTATGTATCTGCTTTCGAAATGTCACGGCTGGCTCTAGTGGTAATTACTGAATTTCAACATTTATAGAAAAGCAGCACATACAGTATGGAGATAATTGCCCAGTTGGATAGTTATGAAGGATCCAGGTTCCCCCCCCGCCCTCCTCCCTCCTTCTGTGACTACAGAATTTCAGTAATTATCACTAGAGCCACTTGTTAGAAAATCCGAAAGCAGGTAAACAACAAACACCAGTGTAGTTTATTCATTAAAATTCAAAAAATACATCATCATATTGATCTTGAAATTACAGACTGCTGCAGCTTGCAGCAAGCTGGGCCCTCACGCTACGCCGCCGTTCAGTGTTGCTGTACATCACACAATGGGACACTTCCCTGAGAGGAGTTATGTAATAAACACCATTGTGGGGCACTTACAGGTACAAAAAAAATCAATTTATTCAGGTTATAACATCGGGGATGATCAGAATCACGAGGCCTGGGGTGGATCCAGTGTGAGCACAAAGCACGGAGCACCCACAAGGCCGCGGCTCTCTGAGGAGAAACGTGTTGGAAAACACTTGGGGGGGTCACTGTTTGTGTTCTACATGTTCCCTTTGGGAATGTCTGTCCCAAAATACTCCTGCATCCATAAAAAAGCACCAGGAAAAGGGCAGCTCAGCTCCTGGTGCCAGTGCCTGCCCTGCTCTCACCCACACGGCTCTTCCCTCTGCTCTGTGTAGGGAACGCTTTCTCCGTCTCACAGACGGGAAAATCAAGACACACAGATCTAAAATTCCTGTTTATTTTGTACAGATCAGCCCTCCCAGGGCTGGGCCGGGGCTCTGCTCCACATCTCCCACGAGCAGGGGTCCCAGCAGCTCCCAAAGAGAGCCGAGAGCGCGGAATTCACGTTCAGCTTCAAACAGCCCAAGGTTATGAGTCTCCAGAACACGGGGGTTTGTGCCATTCCCATCTTTAATCAAAGCGATGTACAAAGAAAACTCTCCTGCTTAGAAGTGTGGATGTGTTAGGAGTAGGGGCATGGGCTGGGCAAGGTAAACACGAGGATATAATTAAAGGAGCAGTTAACGACGATGGAGAACCTCGGCTTTTATAACAATAGAGGAGGAAAAGACCATTATACAGACACAGGAGATAAGTGGATCCAACCCAGATAAGACTGACAGAGGGAAATTGGAGGCAGAAGAGGATAAGAAGCTGACACTGACACTTACAATATTTACTTTTGCATTTGTATTCACAAATGAAGAGGATGAGGATTTGCCTAAGTCAGGGATCAGATCCGCCGGGAGAGGAGAAAAGGAATTAGGGAGTGTGCAGATAACACAAGAAATGGTCAATAAGAGCTTAGGGGAACTTAAACTGACACAAAGCATTAGGGACCAGATGGCAACATGTGCACAAGGGATTTACCCAACACGGGAGGCAATGCCAGCGCAGGGCTTCAGTCCTGTGGATTTCCCTTAAAACGGATAAGACAGGGGACAGAGAATTCCAACAGCAGTTGGACATTTATTACAAGACCCCATTACTCTGACAACTCTCTCCTAGTGCTGCTACAGACAGCAGGGCGCATTACACAAGTTGCTCAAAGCAGCATCTTTTTTGGGTTTTGGGGTTTTTTTGTGGGAAAAGCCACTAATTTCATTGCTCTGAGCTGTTCTGGAATTGCTCTTCCTCTCTTCATTTTTACTATTCGAGCCTCGGCCATTCCAGGAGAAAATCACAGAATCACAGAATCACAGAATCACAGAATATTATGAGTTGGAAGGGACCCACAAGGATCATCTAGTCCAACTCACGACCTAACACCCGTACAGAGACCAATCCGGCTGTTTTCTGGGGACTACCAACTAAATCTTATCTGTCTCTCAGAAAAATCAGGCATGAAGCTGCTTTCTCAAGCCGTCACTCAATGAGACAGTTAATTGTAAATAATCCATCTTTATTTGGGGCCAAGTAAAAGGTTTGCTTAATTTAACCCCCACTTCAAATCCAACGCATTGCAAAGCTAAAGAAGGGCTCCCTCCTTCAGTCCAATCTTAATTCCTGCTGGGAGAATGTGGAAGGAATCAGCTGCCCATCGACTGCAAGAAGAGTATTTATTTGGGAGCTCATTTTTAAGGGGAAAGAAAGACTTGAAAATGCCCAGGTTCATTAAGAACAGTCAACATGATCTGATGAAAAGCAGATCAATCCTTATTAACTTGTTAGAAGCCTTTGAAGAGATTACTGGAGTCGGGAGGACACGTGAGCTGCAATTGGGATGCACCTCTCCGTTGGCCTGGGAGTCACCAACCCAGCCCAGCCCATGGGGCTCATCCTAACGGGGAGTGACTGAAGTGCCTGATGGGGACATTGGGAAAGTCAAGTGACAGAAAGGAGACCCACAGGAGATCTCACGGGTTGGGACTGCCTCTGAGGGAGGTGGGAAAGAGCAGTTTTATAGCCCATACTACCCACAGCCCGAAGAATAATTTATGTTCTACTGTAACATCCAGCTTTGCCCATTTTATTGCACCTCCCAGCTCTCTTTCTAACCCATAACTCAGTTCTCCAACTCCCTGCAGCACTGAGCCCCCTACTCCCAACTAGGTCACAGCTAAAGCTTCTCCTGGAGCAAACAGGAGCCTGGCCAGAACCACTGATGGAAAGGCCACATTTGAAATACAACACATATCAGGCAGGACCCTAAGTATGGAAATCCTTTTCCCTCATCTTGCAACCATCAGTCCACAGCTAGGAATCCACAATATCTTGTGGATATGCCCCACTGCTGGTCCAGAAGGAGCAGGCGAGGGGTTGGTAATAATCAAATAACACTGCAGGAACTTAATATCCCTCCACCATCATTAAGGATGAACATTATCCAGATGAAGCAGTTGAAGAGGATAATGAGGTGTGCAGTGGAGGAGGCTGGGAGCCTGCCAGGCACGGGGAGGATGCCACTTCCTATCATTTTTCACTGGTAAAATTGATAGATTGTGCCGCCAGCCTCTCCCCCAGTTACCCATCCATCCCAATTACGGGATCTCCTCGAGGAATCAAAGCATCGCAGCGTTCAGATGGGGTGGAGCAACTCTGCCTCTCAACTCCTGCAGCTGCTGGAGGAGAAGCTCTTGCCCCACCTGACGCCCTGTTCTTTCCATACAACAAGACAAGACCACTTCCCATGTCCCCGGAATGTTTCCTTGTTCCAGAGCAGACGAGAAGCTGAGCTCACACCTTCCCCCCTGTGCCCACCTCTGCAGAGCAGTGGCCACAGCCTGGAGAAAGGAGGATGCTCCACCACCATCCCCTTTGCACAGTTGCTGAAATCCCAGGCACAGCCCAGCAGGGTTTCCTGGGTTTGTGTTTCCTGGATTGTGGGACAACACCAGTGACAAGACGGGATAAAGGAAAACAGGGATCTCACACACGCAACTCATTACGCTGAGCTTGTAAGGAACGCCCCTATAACAGCCCTTGGGGGTGCGCTGCACACTCAGATCTTACAAGACAGCAGAGACTCCCTCTCTCACACCTGACTAAATACCCTAATCACAGGAAAAACTCCAATCAGCGCTTCCAACAATCCCACGACACAAATCCATCCGACGCTCCATTACTGCTCGCAGTGTGACTTGTTATCCACAAAGGAAACACCGCTGTGTGATAATGAAGGCACTCGATTGGGATTTCTGGATGAGCAGCAAGAAGTGCCTGGCTACCAGAGCGTGACACTCGAGCCTGGGATAAATAAGCTCTTGATTGCTCGGATCAGGTGGAGTCACCTGCGGCTCCTTGAGGAGCCTTGACTTGCCCACCACTGTCCTTCACTGGCCGGGTTGACCACGAAGCCACAGCTGTGGTCCCTCTCTCTTGTTTTTCAGACAGAGTTTGGGCACTCCTGACACAGGGTTCACATGTTTGCACCACCACCAATGCCATGGAACTCCGTGAGGTCACAGGAGGGAGCAAAGCACAAGTGGCTCATTGGAGGTCGACCATTATCTTCATTAACCGAGGTTGAGGAAGAGCTGCACAGGCCAATTTCCCCCCATTCTTCCTTTGAGAGGACCAGCTCACCTCTGTGGGCTCTGAACAAGCATTAATGTGGGGGAGAAATTAATTTTTACCCCCTGCTAAAGATCCTTCATTAAACCATGGTGGTTTCTGCCAGCACAGGGTCACAATTAGACTGCACAGCCTGTTTGTGCCAGAACTGCATGGTCTCTGCAAGAAAGGAGAGTAAAATTACGGAAATACGTTGTTTTTCCCAATGTAAGGCTGGGGGAGAGGATGGAATCATCAAGGACAGGCCCTTTTCACTGCTGGCTGCAGCTGCCTGGGGAAAGGCAGCTCTGCCCTGCACCAGCATCTCATCTCACCTGCCTGGCTTGGGATGTAAAAAGCCCTTCCTGAGACTGGGCTGAAAAAGCCTAATAATTCTCTTGGCAGCTGGAGTCCTGGCTGGAAGCCTGATTTTATTGCTTTCCTGCTACATTTTGCTCGGAAGACAAGGAAAACGTCAGAGAAGTTAGAAAACCCTCTCGTTTTCATATTCCTTGGCACAGAAAGAAGTGAACTTTCATCTTCCCTCAGCATTGATTAAGTTCAGCTTTGCTGGAGCAATTCAGAACGCAAAAATAATAATAAAAAGCATAAATATATAATGGTCTTATATATATGTATATGAGCATCATTAAGAGGGAAGAATTTGGGGCCGAGTGAAAGGAGAGCAGAACTTCTCCAGGCAACACTCTGCCACCCACGGGTTTTTTCCTTTCTCTGCACAGATGAAAAATGTCTCAGAAACCCGAGGGACGTGTGTGGAGCCACTCTCCTCTCAGTGCCTGTGGGAAGGGGACACACCTCCCCAAAACTCACTTCTGTCAGTGTGTGTGTCGGCAGGAACACTGGGGAGGGTCTGGAAGGATCAAAGGTTGACTTGGGCACTGAAGGTGACGCTGAAAGGAGGAACAGTTTGGGACAGACAATGAATACTTCAGGCCTTAAAGCAGTTTTTGGCAATTAGGAGCTGGGCCAGGCACCTGTCTGGAGGGCAGGTGACCCTCCTGTCTGCCTGCTGCAGGGTTTGCTTCAATCTTTCTTGGGAGTATCTAACTCTGGCAGTGACAGGATGCAAAGGCAGCTCCTCGGGAGCAGCAGAACTGACTCCAATTACCAACCTCCCAGTGAGGGCTGAGGGGACCAGCACCAAGTCCAGTCCCTGTGCACTGACAGAGTGAAGCAGCTCTCCAGGGATTCCCCCTCTGCCTCAAACTCCACTGGTACAAAACAATCCCTCGAGTCCCCAGTGCTATAAAATGGAAGAGCATTGATCAGGCAATTGATATGTGTGGCTACACATGGTAAAATATTGCACCTGCAACCCCCCTCCCATAATTAGCTCTAAAAAGCTTTGAGCTGGTCAGGAAGGACCAGTTGAAGAACTGAGGGGGGCTCTGCCCCATATACCTGTAGGTGCTTTACTCACAAACATCCCCCCCCCCTTTTATTTTTAAAATCATCACTTCTCTAAAAATAAAATCAACTTGACACTGATGAAAGCTGAAAAACCCCACCAGACCAGTTTCTCCGTGTGCCTGACTCCAGGGCCCCTTGTTCAAATTGTTTTCCTTCTCTCTGCTGATCCCCACGAACTCCTCAGCTCTGCCCAGGGGGGACAGGGCTGGAAATGGAAGCCCAGGTTTCCCTCTGGCATCGAGCTGTCAGAGGCAGCTCCGTGAGCACCATCAGCTCTGCGCCTGCTCTTTGGGGGTGAAACACGGCGCTGCAGATGGAAAGATTTCTATTCTCTTCTCCCCCGCCCTGGTCTCTTTTCCCTGCCAAACCTGTGACAAGCTGGAGATGGGAAGTGCCAGGGACGGACGAAAATAGGAAGAAAATAGTTGATACTATTTCAGCTAAACCAGCCTTAGGATGAGGCAGGAAGAATCTTCTCAGGGATACCTGCCCTGCCTCTCACGACAGTGCCCTGAAATCAGGGAGGCTGTTTCTCCTGCAGGAATCCTGCCTCAATTAGCAAATTTTTCAGCCCAGATGGAGCAGAGTGATTTTCTACCATAACTATCACTGCTGCCTTCTCCTGTAAAAAAACCCTGTCTGGTTTCACAACCCTCCCCTCCCCAAGCACTTTCCAGCTTTCAGGCTTCACCAGGTCCTTCTCCTTTCAAGGCTGACCAACCTTGGCTTGTAAACTACATGAGTGGCTGCAACAGTTGCTGCTTTATGAGCTCAGTCCAGCAGCATCTTTAGGAGGTTAGAGGAGAGCGAGGAGAAATGACACATCCTGCTGCCTCTGGAAACTCAATCAGTCCCCAGCCAACAGGCAAAACCCACTCATGAATTAACCACCTCTCACTAATCACTCCCACTTGATATTTATCACTGGTACGTTTCACGAGGTGAATCCCGTCATCAGCTTTGCCAGGCAGTTGCCAAGGCCCAGGAGCAGCTGCAAATCTTCATTAATAAAAATTTTGGGCTGTGCTTTGTTTGGGCTGGAGATTGCCAGCCCCCATCCTGCCACCCTGTGAGTGAGAGATGGCACCAACACCGAAGTTGTGTGGAAAAATAAAAAAGGCTTGGAAATCTGAAGTGAAACCAGATGTTGAGAAATGCTGTTATCCAGCAAATGCCACGGGAAATTCTGTTAATGTTTCCAAGTAATGGGCCCTGGAAATTGGATGGGGTCCTTCCATGAGGACGATAGGGTCATTGCTGCTCTTACTGGTGGATATGGAGGTAACTGGGTGAGAGATGACATCAAACAGCAACTCGAGTGACCTCTGCAGTCCTCCAGCACAGGACTGGTCTGATGAACTCCACAGGGTTTATTCCCTTCATGCAAAGACACAGAGGAGTGACCAAAGGATGAACAAGGCTCTCCCAAATCCATCAGGCAATAGTTTGGGAAAAGGCCAACCAGCACAGAACAGGCTCCCTCTGCCATTCCCAAACCTGAGTGTGAGGGGCAGGTGAGATGGTCCCAAACTCTTGGCCTGAGCCTCGTGCCAAGCTGTCACTGTTCTTCTGCCCTGAACACACACCTTGGTTTAACAAACTGAAAGGGCTGGAAGGAGCCAAAGCAACACTCCCAGGCAGCCAGGAGGATTCATGGAATATCCTGAGTGGGAAAGGACCCACAAGGATCAGCAAGTCCAATCCCTGGCCCAGCACAGGACAATCCCACTATGTCCACGAGAGTCTTGTCCAAACCCTCCTGGAGCTCTGGCAGCCTTGGGGCTGTGACCAAACCCTGGGGAGCCTGGGCAGTGCCTGACCAGCCTCTGGGAAGAACCCTTCCCACATATCCAGCCTAATCCACCCCTGACACAGCTCCAGCCGTTCCCTGGGGTCCTGCTCCTCAGTGGAGGTGGGAGCTGCCCCTGGGCTGCCCTTTGTGAGGAGGCTGCAGCCCCCCTTGAGGTCTCCCCTCAGTCTCCTCCAAACGAACGAGACAAGTGACCTCAGCCACCCTCGTATGGCCCCTCGAGATCCTTCTCCATCTCCAGCTGGGCTGTGCTTCAGGGTGGGTTCACTTTGGCAGCAGAGGAGGGGGTACAACCCTGGCACCTGGCACTCCTGGGTGCTGGGTGTGGATGCTGCTCCCTCAGCAAAGAGCCCAGGAAAAAGCCGCTTCTCCAAGCCCTGAAATGCAGGTGAAAGTTTCAGCCTGGGAATGCTCTGCAACTCGTGTCTACAATCACCCTCAAGGGAGGCTTTGCTGTTTACAGAGGAGTGTCGCCCTGCCGTGGATCAATTCCTTGGAGAGGTCGTTCCTCCTTTGTCAGGTCACCCTGCATTCTGCTCAGGATGTCCCTGCTCTCAATAGCCGGTGCCTTTACAACGTGCTGCATTCAGCCCACTGGTGTGTCCCTTTGTGTGACACCCCTGTCGAGCAGGGCAGGGTGAACAACCTCCTCCTGCAGAACACGGAACACGCTGCTTTGTTCGGGCTGAATTAAACCCAGCCAAGCCAGAGAATTCTGTTTAAAGCCACAAACAGCGCCTTTAAATCAAGGTAATGCTTGTATGTGCAGCCAGAGCTGTCTCCTCTCCCTGCAGTTACCCTGATAACAGGAACATTCACCTGCTCCTAACAAGGCTCTCGGATGCTTTGTTCCAAAAAGGAACCAGTGGTCACACACACAGCTCAGCCCCTGCAGAACTTCACCCGTTCCCTTCCCCACCTGCTTCGGAGCTCCACAGGAGTAAGATCAGACCTATGGAATTAAAGCAAAGGAGAAGAGGCACAAACCGAGGGGGCAGCTGGACCCCAGGGCCCTGCAAATCCCATCTGGAGCGACACTCCGGCTGCCTCATCCCAATGCATTTCCCTCCACTGCCTGCCAAGCAGAGCAGCTTTTGCTCTTCCTGCTTGCAAGTCAAAAAGCTGGGAAATCGAGGAACAGAGGAAAAATATTTGCTCGTTATCCAACCAATTAGTTGGTGGTAAAGACAGCAAACAGAAGCGAAGTCTCCGAAGCACCACATTTTTCTTTTAAGTGCCGTAAGCAGCTAATGACTCCGCAGAGCTCTGGGAAAAACACTGCGAGGAGCTACGGAGTTTCTGAGACTGTGAAAATAATCTGGAGCTGGCTGGGTTGTTTTGGTCTGGACAGAAAAGCTCCTGAGCTTTAGGAAGGACATCCCAAAAGCTTTTCCTTCGTTTTCCCCACCCGGACCTTCTGAACACCCGGAATCCCCTCCCTTCCTCACCAGACCTGTTGGTGAAGGGGAGCATTGAAATTTCCTGAGGGATGAGATCATTACTGTCCCCAAGGACAAGGACAGGGTCCGCCTGCTCCCCAGGCTCCATCTCAGAGCGGGAGACAAGTGCAAATTCACTTCACACTCACCAAACTTCTGATACCACCGCGGTCAGAAGGGAAGAAAAACACCCTGAGCACCCGGGACCACCTCATTCCCAGGAGGAAATTTGCTTTGGGGTCAGCATTGGTTATTCAATGTGGGAAAACACTTCATTACCAGGTCTAGATTTGCTACCTCAAATCCCTACACTTTTCCCACAGGTTCTGACCAAAACACACACCCGGCACAGACACTCTTGTAATCCTGATGGTTTTGTATCATGGGTGTCATCCAGAAATGAAATTATTTATTTCAATCTGCTCGCATCCCTCCCAAAGCTGCTTCTGTCCCAAAATTGCCTCTTATATTTTCTGTATACAGATAGTAATAACTAAAATAACCATGTGGATGGATATCACGAACCTGGAAGGTAATAAGAGGCAATGACTCCAGTGACTGAAATGAAGGAGAAAGACAGTTAATGAAATAGAGATGCCTTCCAACAGCTTTTAAATCAATTCACAGAGGCAATTTAAACTGCCTATCCTGTCATCATGTTTAAAATATGTCAATTCTGCTACTTTTTCCCCATTTCCCCTTTTTGGCTGAGTTTCTTTCAGTTTTCCCTTTTGGTTTAAAAAAAAAAAGAAAAAAGAAAAGAAAAAAAAGAGGAAAATACAGGAAAAAATCACCTTCTTGGCTTCACAGCTTGAGTCTGCATAAAGACAAAAACCCACTCGAACACAAGTGAAGTAACTCCAATGACAGAGTGCCCTGGTTAGAAAATTCCTAATAAATCACCAAAACCAATTGCTGCTCCAACGCCACGTTTGACAAATTGAAAATAAATTGCATCAATTGCATGGGAGCCAGGAGAGCCCCGTTCAATATTTTCTCCCTAATACATCTACAGGTGGTGCTGGGGGGGGGGAAGGAATTCTGTTTATTTATTTATTTTCACTCTGATCAATGTGGCACATTCCTTTCTGATGCTCCCTGCTTGGGGTGGTTGGTAAATATTCATCTTGTCCCATTATTGGGCATTAACACCCAAACACTGCACCCCCTTTGTCTGCTCGGTGCAGGCACTGTGGTGTTCAAACTCACACAGTGATGAGCTTTTAAAGTGAAATTATTTGAGGCCTGAAGTTTTTATTCACTCTCCTAAACACAAACTCCCTCATCCCAGCTCCCTCCAAAACCACGGGGAAAGCCGACTTCTTCTCCCAGCACATTTTTAGGGGTGTTTTTCTTCACCTGTATGGCATTGCTAAAAACTAACAAAAAAAACCCTAAAAGAGGAGAGATTTAGATGGAATATCAGGAAAAAATCTTCCCTGGGAGGGTGGAGAGGCCCTGGCACAGGGTGCCCAGAGAAGCTGTAGTTGCCCCATCCCTGGGAGTGTCCAAGGTCAGGTTGGAGCAACCTGGGACAGTGGAAGGTGTCTCTGCCCATGGCAGGGGGTGGCACTGTGTGATCTTTAAGGTTCCTTTCAATCAACCCAATCCTGGGATTTATGATTCCCCCTATCTCAGCACCACATGTAGAAACTCCTTTGCATTTCTGCGGCTCCAACTCAAAATTTTGAGTCTGCCCATTCCATCATAAAATTCTCCCTTAAAAATGCCATCTGTGCATGAATTCCAGCCAAGGTCAGACGAAAAAAAGGGCAAAATGGTGATTACGGCTGTATAAATAACACCTCTGACCTCCTGTGCAAACCCCTCCCCAGACAGAGAGGCAGAAATGAGAAGATGGTGTCAGACAACACCAGCAGATCTCAGACTAAATTAAGCATCGCCAAGTTAAGACTCCTGAAGCCCTCCCTGTGCATTGCACCACTCCATTTCTGGATCTCCAGCCCACACAACAGGCGCAGCTCCTTTAATCAGGAACTATTTAATATCCCCATTTCTCCTCAGGTCTTATTTTGCTCCACATTATTCCGAGGCAGGGGATTAGTTTCTCCTGGGTTTCCTCAGGGAGGTGATCACCAGGAGCTCCTTTGGTGAGCTCTGTCCACCCCATGGGCAGTGAAGGCACAACCTGCTGGAAAACCAAACACACCCTGAGCATGTAATTAAGCCTCTGTAATTAAAACTCCTTACAAAGCAAATGCAGCAGACCCACCTCCTCGTCCTCCTCGCTGCATCACCCACTGAAATGAGGCCAGTCCTGCCCTGGATTACCTGGCACACCTAAGTCTGAGGGGACAAGGGACACGTGGGAACTGCCACCACAAACTGCCTCTCTGGGGGATTTCCCCTGCAGTTTCTATCCTCTCAACCTGCACATTCAGATCCATATCCAATGCAAGGGAGAGATTTGTTCCCAATGTTCAAGGGCTTTTCCAAGGCTAAAAAGGCATTTTCATGACCCCACCAAAGGCGTGACTCTCTGTCCTGAAGTGCTCAGGCTCTGGAGATGCTCACAGCTCAATTTTGCAGCAGCCAAGCCCTGGGAAAATGTGTTTTTCTTTTGCCCTTTAAACTAAATCTTGGAAACGATGGAAAATGTCACCCATGATTCCAGCCAGGGAAAAGCCAAAGCACCCACAGCTCTGCTGTCCCCATCCCTTCTCCTCCACCCCTGAGAGCCCAGGGAGAGTTCCAGCCATGAGAATTCCAAACAGTTGCAGCTTGGCACAGTGAGAGGGAAGGGAAAGCAGAATGTCACGGGAAGTGTCCTGGAGCCTTAATTACAGGTGGGGGGTGACACAGCCATACAGGGGGATCTGCCCAATGTTTGGCTCCTTGAGGTATCTCCTACAGGCTTCAGATGCACATTCCCTACATTCCATCTATACGACTGCAAATAATTCCTGATGGGAATTGTTCCTGTTAGGAAACAATTTTTAACAGTGCTGAGAACCCCGATGGATCCAAGGCAGTGCCTGTCACTCAGCTGCCAAATCCATGGCCCAAAAATCCCTGCTGTGCCTCCAGCCTCCCCCTCGTGCTGCTCTTAAAGCACCTGGAGATTTTGGAGGAAGCCCAGTCTGGTTTCCATGTTCTAGCACATTCTGGGGATGCTAATGTGTGCAATTATCTGGAAGCAGGTAGAAAATGGGATGTTTTGGGGCTACAAGGAAATTTTGGGCCACTTGTTGCTTTGCCCTGAGGAAGAACAAGTGGCCACATCAGTGAGGGTCACAGAGATAAATTAGGAAGATAATTTAGGATAAATTAGGATAAATTAGGAAGATAAATTGTTCATGTGAAGGAGGTGGATCACAGCAAGAGCAGTGAGGAAATTTTGGCCCATTTGTTGCTTTTCCCTAAGGAGAACAAGAAGTGAGGGTCACAGAGGTGAACTGGGACCAAGAGGCTCCATCAAACGAGGTCGGTCACATCAAGAGCAGATCCCACACTGGAGCAGGGATATCCACCCCCTCCATCATCCCCTCAGGCACCCCTGAGCCAATCCTCACAAATCCTCACCCCAGCCCCAGAAAACAAACTGAGATATTTGAGCAAACCCAAACTGAGTCCGCGGGGAGAGGACTGGGAAAAAAAATCCAGCAAAGGGCTTCGGCTTTACGACAGTTCACGGTCCAAGAAAAGTGGGCTCTGCCACGGCCCTGCTCAAAAGCTGTGCCTCTTCCATTAAGGGAAACATAATTCAGAGTCACCAAATCCCAGGCAACAAGCCCAGGCAATTGTGTTTGTGTCTCTACTCAGGGTAAGAAATTAGTTATCTGCCTAAAACAAGCAGGCAGCTTCCAATGCTGTATTTGTGTAATTTGCATGCCTCAATAATGTTTTATGTATTATGCTACTTATAAGCTAAAATGTACATGCACGCTCCTGCAAATTTAGGTAAATTATGAATAAATTAAATCTTATCTAAATAAACAAGTGTCTTTTTGAACAGAAATGCAAGCTGTCATGAATATTTAAGTGGACAAGGATAAATCCTCTTCATACAGTGTTACTTCAAAGAGGATTTTAGAGCTTCCTGATTTTGAGTTAGGGGAAAGTAAAGAAAAGAAAAGAGAAGGGGAAGGAAACCTCAGGCCCAGCTATTCTCCAGAGAACTCGCTATTGAGGAATCTGGCCCTGTAGGGAGAGGCAGCAAAAGCTCCTTTTTTTAGGAGGCCTGTGAGGGGTTTTGTTGTTATTTTCTAGCAAAGGAACATTTGGAGCTGGGGTTTGCAGGAAGGAAACTCGAGCAGAGCCAAGGCGTGGAGCTCAGTTGAAAACCAACACTGGGAAAGGAAAAGAAGGAGACTTGGAGGGCAGAGTCAGCACTGGGCACCACTGATGTATCCCGGCATCCAGCGCATTTTGGGGGCTGGAAAAGGGGATCCACAAGTTTTCAGCACTGAATAAGAACTTTGGGCAGCCGGTGCAACCTCTGGGCTCACTTTCCTCCGCTGCACAGGGGAGATAAACATGCAAATAAGACAGCAAAGGAGAGGCAGGAGATGATCTCTCTTATCTGTGTGCCAGAGCCGATCCCTCCTAATTGCTGCTCCGGCGCTCTTAGCCCGGGTCTCACCCGTGGCACCAGGGGGCAATGTGAGGCTTAATTAACTGGAGTCTGTGAAGAGCTCCGAGATCCTCAGATAAAAGGTGTTATGGAAGGGCAGAGTGTTATCAGCTGGAAATAAACCCTGGATAATCTTCTCTCATCCAGAACTAGATGTCTCTTAATAATATCCCTCCGGCACCGCGGTCCTGATTAAACCCCATCTGGTGCTCCAGCAGGAGTTGTGTGGGAAACAAGGGGGCCAGGGATCCAGAGAGCAGATTTCCTTGACTAACATTCACTAGCACATCTATATTCCCTCACTGTCTTCAACTTGGATGTCTTAACTCCTCCTGATCATCCACGAATTCCCCATGGAGCTCCAAGGACGGAGAAGGGCACACAGAGGAAAGGAACCAACTTGGGATGTTGAGCCGGGAAGAGAACCACCACTGGCACAGGGAAGCAGAAGAATATTATTTTCCATATCCTTGGGGAATGACAAAGGGAGAAATGCTCCAGGTTTTTAACTGGTAAATTGGAGAAAGCATGGACATTTTTATTTGGGGGAAGAAAAAATGAATAAAGGACCTGGTTAGGTGGAATCTGCTGTAGGAATGCAGGAGGTTTCCCTGCATTCATGTTGGGTCTAAAGCAATGAAAGACTGAAGCTGTTGGTCCTCAGGGGCATGGGAAATAGCTCTGGGAGTCTTCAGCCCTGCTCCCACCTCAAACATGGCACCTCTCTGATGAGCCTAGCCAGGGACCACCTCATGGAGCCAAAGGTGGGTACAACGAAAACAGCTGCTGCTGCCAAGGGCTAGAAGAGGAGCTTCCTCCCCCAGTGCCACAGTTGGGCATGGGAATTCAGTGGGGGCTTCCCCACTAACCCCACTGACACCGAGGCTGTCTGGCCCCAATCTGGGGCCTCATCTGGAAGCTGATCCCTCCCCTTGACGGCAAACCCACCATTCCCAAGAGCAGGAACCCAACAAGCATGTGAGCCTCCAGCATTTATTGCCCTGTGCCATTCCCACCTACCTGTCACTGGGGCAGTCAGTAGGGACAAGCCAAAAATGCCCCATAGGAACCATTTCAGAGCAGGCTGGGTTGCATTTGTTAAGCGAGCACGTAGGGCAGGGTTATCATTTAAAGGTGTAAATAAGCGAGCTGGCTTAGTAATTAATGCCTGTGTTAGTGGGAGATAATGGCAGTGTCACTGGAACATGCAAAGCAACTAAGGCCATTTCAGGCTGAGAAACAGCAGCACGGAGACACTTAATGAGCTGCAAAAGCCATTGCTGGGAGCACAGCCCGACTCCCCAGACACGACTGGCTTCCTGCAGCCAACCATCACATCAAATAACCACGGACACATCGCCCGTCCTTCCACAGCCTGCACTGCCCCTTCTTTGCACTCCTCTTCCTCACCCCGGCTCCCCTCACCCCTGGGTCACTTATCCCATTACCCACGAGGAGCTCTTGCTGGGACAGGGAGCAGGGGTGATGGAGCCTGGGGAAACCAAGTCCTTGTGTGACCACCACGTCCCTTAACCTGCAGCACGCAGCACTTCCCAAATGCACCGATCCCCACCCTTCCCAGATTGTGTCATCTTTCACGTTTTAAAGGAAACTGTACGGAAATTAGGAGGGGAAAGAAAAGGTCTTTAAAGTCTGTTGGCCTGTTAGATGTTAACCTTTAAATCAAAAGCCATTTTTTGAGTCATACAAAAGCAAAAAGGCTTATGACATCAATGCAATAATTATTTTCTTATCAGTGCATTCTGCATTTTCCCAAGTCAGATGGATCAGTTTTGGTCTAAGACAAAGGTGCTGGATAACAAACCCAGCAATCTCTGCCTCAGCGCAGCATCCCAGGGAAGTTGTTGAGTTTTGCCCTTCCTGAAGGATCCGCAAATCTCATTTACAAGGTACTTGGTGGCCTCCCACCTGTGCTATTTCAATTCCACGCTAATGACTCAGTCCCAGTGCTCCTTCAGCCCCTGGGGAAACAATCTCATCCTCGTTCCAGCTCAGTTCTTTATGAGAGCATAATTACAGTTCTAGCTGGGGATTTTAGCCCAGGATACTCATCTTCAGTGCCATTTGCTGTCGTCCCTCGGAGAAGATCCCAGCGTGCGCCTGGTAACAGCAGCTCCAAGGCAGCCCAGCAAATCCCTGCCCTGCATGACCCAGGGGCTCCTGAGACACCCCTGGAGAGCCACCAGTGGGATTTGAGCTCAGCCTGGCAGCACAGGTCTGTCTTCCACAGGGAAAACAAACTGTTGTGGTTAGAAGAGATACAACAGTGCCTCTGAACTCCCCTGTGTGCCACTCCTCATCAGGCAGGCAGGGCTCCATATCCCATTAACTCCCAGGCACCTTCCGGAGGAGGGAGCAGGGCTGGCAGCTCTGGGTTTGCTCAGCCTGTGCTCCCCTCACAGAGGTCGAGGGCTCTGTCAGCCACCTCTCCATGCAGCTGTGGTAATTTCCAGCCCAGACCCCCAAGGAAGAGCAGCCCGATAGTAAAAGTGCTGATGCAGCCGCAGGAAGGGAGCAGACGTGCCGTGGTCTCTGGGAAGCTGTTGCGATACAGCGTCTGCTTATCCACTTCTGTCCCCCCATGACATTTAATCAATCAAGCTAAGTTGAGAGCAAGCTTGGGAGGGGGGAAAACAAAAAAAACCCCACCACCCAACCCCTTAAAGATGTGTCCCATTTAGCATCCTCATGGCTTCCAACAACAACAACAAATTTACAGCGGAGTCAGGGAGGGTGAGGGAAGATGAATGAAATTGCTTAAGAGAGGGAAATGAGCAAACCCAAAAAAGCAATGCCTTTATTTAAAAATATATAGTTGAGAAGTCTAATCACAGAGCACTCAGCTGTGAGGTCTATCCATTATCAAGAGACTGACAACACATACCAGTAGCCAGTCGGAGAACGTTACTTAATAAATCAAAGCTGACAAGCGCTCCCAAACTGATATAAAAATGCTCTTTAATGTCTGTGACCTGCATAAGTTTTATTCATTTTACTTTCTAAAATAATAGATGAATAGCAATCGAAAACAATCTATTCTGCTCGAGTAGGACTCATACATCTTTATTTTTCAAGTGGTTATGGGGAAAAAAGCGACGTCCCTGGGTGTGGAAGCGAAGGGCACGGCCGTGTGTGCCACGGGCACCTACGAGGTAAATTATCCTTCAAGCTGCTTCTCTGACCTCCTGCATTTCTCCCCCCTTCCTGAGCAAGTCAGCAGTCAAAGAAGTAAATTTTACTGACATGTTCACAGGTTGTTCTGAGCTGGAAGGGACCCACAGGATCATCGAGTCCAACTCCCAAAGCAACACCACCCAGGGATCAGGCCCACAACCCTGGAACCACGGGCACCACGCTCCATCCATCCAGGCCTCCCACCATCCAGACCATGTCACTGAGCTCCTCATCCAGTCTGACCTTAAACACCTCCAGGGATGGCGACTCCAACCCCTCCCCGGGCAGCCCATTCCACTGAGGGATCACTCTCTCTGGGAAAAACCTCTTCCCAACATCCAGTCTAAACCTCCCCTGGCGTAGTTTAAGGCCATGTCCTCTTGTTGGAGGGGCTGACAGGATGGTGCTCAGTTCCACGTATCCCACAGCTGGGCTAAAATAGGCTCCAGGTGCCCCACGTGTGGCTGACGCTGCCTGAGCCCTCAGCTTGGGACCAGACCCCTGGGCAGGCCCCAGGCTCAGCATTCCAGGCCCTCATCCATATCCTGCAGCTCCTCCTCAGCTCTGTGAGCAGGGCTTGGTGACTCCACGTCACATCCCTGACAGGGGCTTTATATCCTACATTTCCTGTGTCAACAAGGTTTCTAGGAAGGAGGAAAGAACTGGAGACAGATGTAAGGAGCATCACGAGAGCAAAGGTGCCCATCACACCTCCAAAAGGCAGAAGCTGCCAAGTGAGGCTGCCCTGAACAGCCAGAAATGGTGCTTCCAAAAATGAGCTACGGCCACTCCAGAATTATCAGAGACTCCCTGATAACTCAGAGCATCAGCTTCCCTGCATGATAGTTGTTTAAAAAGCAAAATAAAACAAAGCACTCTCTCAACTGTTATCAATTTTGATCAAATTATGTATCTTTCAGGACACAAAAGAGGCAATTTAAACTGCTGTGTGCCCGTCACCTCCCACACCCCACCTCTGGGCTTTCACAAGAAACAAGGTTTGATCTTTTCAAATGGAAATTGGGTAATTTGCAAAATATGTATTTTGGCATATCGGCAACTTGGCTCTCAAAACAAACTGGGGCTTTATTGATTCCATGAACCACCACCAGAGTTATCTGCAGACCATAATTTTCAGCTTTAATGAGAAGGGATGCTCTTCATTTGGAATAATAAGTGCTGTGCTCCTGTGTTTTGGCCCGTGCCCTCCTCTCCCATCACTGCCTGGCAGCCAGGGACCAGTGGAGCACAAGCACAAGGGATGGTCCCAACTGCCCAATCCAAAAACCCTCCAGGAGGAAGAACTTGCCCTCGAATTTAATCAGCCTTAATTCACACCGTGGCTACAAAGTGACTGGGAGGACTGGCTGGGCATAAATCACTCTCCTTCCCTGCAAGTTTAATCAACTTCCAACTGAACCACCTTTGTGGTGATGAAAAGGACCATAAAACCATGGAGAGCAAGTTATTGCTTCATGGCCTGAGGTCCGGGAGCGGCAGTGCCATAACCCTGACTGGAGCATCTTCCATCATCTCAGCACGTGCAAACATTCATCACCCTTCACGTAGGGAAAGGGATTTGACAGCAGCTTTCCATCTTCTGAGTGCCCTCAGAAGTCTCCCCAAAAGGGAACACCCAGCCCTTCCCCAGCCATTGCTCTGGGAGGCTCAGCTTTGATGGGAAGGCATCGCCAGGGAAAATGTTCTCTACCTGTGAAACAAGAGTGATTCTACGTTTATATGCCAAGAACAACAAGGATAAGCTTCTCAACAACTGTGGGGTGCCCAGTGTCCCATTAAAACCATGTCCCAGCAGACAGAGGGGCAGATGGGATGCAGGAGACAAGGGAACAAACTGAGCTTCAAATAACACCCAAAAGGAGCAGTTCAGGGTCCAGCTCAGTGTTTGGGATGTTAGACCTTGTCCCTCCACAAACCCTATCATGATCAAACATTCTCTGTGCATGTGAACAGACACGGGAACAACAAAAAGAAAAAAAAAAGACAGAACTCCAGAAGAATGGGAATTGTGCACAGTGGACCTCCAAGATGGACACACACTGTACCAACGGGTCTCAGGCAATCAGGTGCTTCCCTGCTGATCCACAGCCCAGGAGAGGAGCAAAGCTTTATTAAAGATGGAACCAGGAGGTGTTTTATCTCCCAAACCACCTCAGTTACTGAGCTATCCCAGGATTGCACAGCATGGATGCTCCTGTGCCAATTCCCTGCTCAGGTGACCACGAGGCTCCAGCAAAGCCAGAGCTGCCTGGGAAGCAGTTTGGATTGTCTGCATGGACCCTTCACACCCATCACAGGCAAAGGCAGCTCCTGCTTTAGTGCCCAGGTGAACTGGGGCAGGAGGAGTTCTGTCCAAGTCCTGTGGAATCTTAAAGAAAATAAAACACACATAATTGGATTTATTTCTCACCCCTGACATGAGGGGCACCACAAAGGCAGGCTGGGAGGGTAAGTGTGCAGGGGGTGAGCATGAGACACAGGATAAAACAGGAACAGGTTTCCCTGTGGCTGCCCCATCCATGGCCAGGTTGGAGCAACCTGGGATAGTGGAAGGTGTCCCTGTCCATGGAACTGGATGAGCCTCAAGGTCCCTTCCCACCCAAATCATCCCGGGATTCTGTTAAATCCCATTTCCAGTGAGTCCCAAGAGCTGTGACTGTGGTGGGAATTGTCTGGTTTGGGGACATTCCCTGTGGAGCTGCAGTGCTCAGCCTCATTCCTGGCTACAAAACTGAGCAGGATGAAGGAAATCAATGGAATAAAGAGTTTCAGAGAAACCGAAAATATTTGTGAATGTCACCAGTGCCAAACAACTAATGGAGTTTGCTTTGTGTTTTAAAAGCCAAACATTTTACCGTCAGCACTTCTGAAATAAAGTAATTTGACATTTTCGAAATAAATTCCTTTTGATAGAGCATTTTAAATTCAAATTACTCTAAAAACAGAACTCTAAAGCAAACACGAGGGTTAAATAGTCCCAAACCCCACAGACGAACATTTTGCATCGTTTTACAACAATCTGCTTTAAATTTTCCTTTGTGGGGGGGGAAAAAAAATAAAAAAGAGAGAGCAAGAACTCCAGTGCTTCTGGCACAGCTTGACCTGCGTTATTAGTTTTTTCCTCCAAAGCTTTTGGCTCAGGCACAGCACTGATCCAGTCTCTATTTAGAGAGACTGACACAGTCAATCCTCCCGTGGTCAGAGCATCCCCTTTGCCCAGGCATAAAAGGACCTATTTTCAGCCTGGCCCCATTAACACGGGCAGCCCCCCCCTCCCCTCCACCTTCCCCCCCCCAGACTCCTTCAATAGGAACATGAATATCAATAAAGCATTAATGAGCAATTTTCCCAGCTTCACCGGCTCTTACTGGAAATAAAACCTGACATCTCTTATGTCATTGACTACCTCTCATCTCCCAGCTCGCCTGCCCTGACAGATCACCAATAGACCCTCTGCCTCCCAAAATAGCCGCTCTGCACCGCGGGCCTGGGGCCGTGGCTGGGCCTCAGCTCACGCTTGGGACGGGCTCAGATGATCTGAACCCACGCCAAGGAATAGTCAAAGTCCTTCCCTTTCTTCTGCAGCAACTGCTCAAGGGTCAGTGATTGGTGCCCTGGCACAGCCAGCCTAGTGCTGGGCACTGCAGACAGACAAGGGAGGTGGGAGATGTAGGAATCTGTTGTGCACAGGGTGCCCAGAGAAGCTGTGGCTGCCTCGTCCCCTGGAAGTGTCCAAGGCCAGGTTGGATGGGGTTTGGAGCAAGCTGGGATAGGAGAAGGTGTCCCTGACTGTACCAGGGGATTGGGATTAGATGATCTCTAAGGTCCCTTCCAACCCAAACCCTGCAGAATTCTGTGATATTCCTCAATAAAGGATCCAAAATTAACTGCTAGGAACATCCACCCAGATTTTGGTCTGCAATTCACTGCACAGCCTGGATTGTCCTGCACTGACCTCAGAAGGGTCACTTTGGGCCATAACCAAGTTACCAGAGGGAGGACGACCTCCAGTGCTGACACCTCCAGCAGGCACAGAGCTCATGGGGACAGCATTTCACACGTGGCTGGCAGGTCCAGGGCAGGAACACCCCAGATTGTTGCTGTCCATTGGAAGTGCAGGGGGATATAAAGACTTTATACAGGAACTGCAGCTCCCACAAGACAGGAACATCAGCCAGTGCACTCTCTCAGCATTATCTCACTGCTGGATCTGCACCCTGGCAGGACAGACTCCACTAGAAAAGCAGTGGAGGGACTTTTGCAGGCCCTGGCTGGAACTCATGCAAGAAATCACAGAGGTTGGGAAAGACCTCCAAGACCATCGAGTCCAACCTGTGACTGATCCCCACCGTGTCCCCCAGCCCAGAGCACTGAGTGCCACCTCCAGACCTTCCTTGGACACCTCCAGGGATGGGGACTCCAAACCTCCCTGGGCAGCCCCTGCCAAGGCCTGATGACCCTTTCTGTGAAGAAATCCCTGCTGATGTCCAGCCTGAACCTCCCCTGGCACAGCCTGAGGCCGTTTCCTCTCCTCCTGTCCCTTGTTCCCTGGGAGCAGAGACCGTCAGGGCTGTCAGGGAGTTGGGGAGTGTGAGAAGGTCCCCCCTGAGCACCTGCCTGGTCAACTGGTTGAGTTTTCTTTCTCCAGCCTCCCAGGTCAGCATCTCTACCAGCCACAGTCACCTCCTCCTGCAGGTGAGGCCTCTGATGATCCCTAATCCTTGGTAATGCCAGTCCAGTATTGCCCAACCCAGGACTTTTAGCAGGACAGATGAGTTTCACAATCCCTCCTGGTCCTCTCAAGCCACTTCTCTTATTCTGCATTTCCCTGGTTCCAGGAGGAGCTGTGCCTCCAACAAAAACAGCTGAGGTGGGTCTGAGCTGCCCTGACCCCCTCCAGGGATGGAGGGCTCACAGGGCTGCTGTATCCCCACCAAGAAAAGGATTTTCCAGATGCTTCCACTAAATCTCCCCCACTGTAATTTAGATATGACCCTTCCCCACCATGCTCATTCATGGTTCCCCTCGGCTTTGCAGCAGTTTTTGGCATGTCCAAGTTTGTTGATGCTGTTCTCCCACAATCTGCTCTTCCAGACCACCCCAGAAAGGCACAAGGGAAGGAGTTACAGGCATGGGAACTGCATGGCCTTGCAAAACCAAAATCCCCAACATAAAAACTCCCAAACACCCCAATCGACCCAAGATAAACAAACAAAAATCCCAAAACAATGAAGGGAGAAACGACTTGGCTTTAAACTCTCTCCAAAACCCTCATCAGCAGGGAAAATGGGGGATGAAACCACTGGTTGTGTGTAAAACAATCTGTCTGAAGTAAATAGGGGTTGGGAAGGGCCCAAGAGTATTTGAGGAGGATGGTTTGCAGGGATATAAGATATTAAAAAGAAAACAAGATGGAAATAAAAGTAAAGGGTCTATTTTTTCACCCCTTTAGAGCTAAAGGATTCCAGTCTCAGAGCTTTCTCTGCCCTGTTGTTACAGGAAATATCTCCTATAAATTTCCCCCTACATGGAACATTTCCCTGCATCAAGAGGAGATCTTTTTTTGCCCCTCTTCCCCTTCCATAGATCATTTACAACTTATTGTAGCCATTTACCAACATCAACTTAACTCCCTGCCATGAAGGCAAGAGAAACTGCTCCAGATGTGTTTATTCTCCATTTTTCCACGAGGAATCTCCCAGCCTGCTCTGAGCTGCTCTGATCAACCTGCCCAGCCCAGGGGGCAGCTGTGGCTCAGCTCCTCAGGGCAAACAATCCCACCTTGGATATGCTGCTGCTGTTGGAGAGCTTTGCCCACCCTCCTCAAAGCCGCAGCCTTTCCTGGAGCCCCTGGGTGTCCGGGTTAATCCACTTGGATGTGCTTGCCTCAGCAGGGCATGTCACTGCCACTGAAGGCAGGCAGCACTTCAATCGATGGAAAAACAATCAAAAAACCAACCCCGTGCAGCTCGAAGTCTTAAAATTCAGCAGGACTGGCTGGATGAACACTAAACCCACACTCAGGGTGCATCCCAGCACTGCTCCTGGGGGGGAAAATGAGGCAAGCTGGAGTCAGGAGCAGCTGTGAGCTCAAGTGATGTTGGTTACCTTCAGCTTAACAGCCACCCAACAAGATAAAACAAGGTGTGGACAGAGCTGGTGTTCCCAAAGCTGACCCAGACATCAGCAAATTGGGGACCTTCACTTGCCACAATTCCCTGACAGGAGTGGGGAGCTGAGTTGGGTTGGGCTCTGCTCCCAGGGAACAAGGGCCAGGACAAGGGGAAACAGCCTCAGGTTGCATCAAAGGAGGCTCAGTCGGATATTGGGAAAAATTTCTTCACTGAAAGGGTGGCCGGACATTGGAACAGGCTGCTCAGAGCAGGAGTGGAATCCCCACCCTGTGAGTGTTCAAAAACCAGGCAGACGTGGCACTTCATAATATGATTTAGGGAGTACAGGGGTATGTGGTCAAAGGTGAGAGTCGATGATCTTAGAGGCCTTTTCCAACCTTAATGATTCTGTGATCAGACATCTCCAGTTTTCTAGAGCCCAGAGGAAGGGCAGACACACTTCCTGGGGTGCTGTGTCCCCAGGGTTGACTGGGATGCTCAACTGGGTTGGAAATTTTCCTGAAGACTTCCAAACAAGTGACAGAATCAGCATAAAACAGAGCTTAAAAAACATGTAATCATAGGATCACAGAATTATTTGGGTGGGAAGGGACCTTAAAGATCTTCTAGCCTATGTCCTGCCATAGGATGGGAAAATTCCACTATCCCAGGTTGCTCCAACTGGCCTTGGACACTTCCAGGGATGGGGCAGCCACAGCTTCTCTGGGCACCCTGTGCCAGGGCCTCACCATCCTCACAGGGAAGAATTCCTTCCCAGTATCCCATATTCCCTGGCAGTGGGAAACCATTCCCTCTTGTCCTGTCCCCACAGGATCTCCCACCAGTCACTCCTGGGGCAGCCAGACCCCCTGGGTGAGCCACTCCATTTCTTCTCACAGCAAGAAATCCAAACAAGGCAAAATTTCTCCGAGGAAAAAAAACAACCAAAAAACATCAACCAAAAAAAGAGAAAAAGTCGGTTTTGACACTGCTTTCATTTAAAGAACTTCTTTCCCTTTTGCAAGGGAAGAGTGCTTTAAAAATGTCAAAACATTTGATTTATTTATTTATTTATTTGGAGCAAAATGACATTTCACTTGGAAATGTCAGTTAATTTTTAGCTTTGAAAGTTTTACAAGATGAAGCAGTCAAGCTGATTTTTCTGACAATATCAAGACAATTTCGATGAACCTGACTGGAACATGTTTTGAGAGGGAAATGCAGGGCTTGAAGAAGGAAAAAAAAAACCCTAAAAAAAATAAAATCAATGCTATTCCAAACCTTTAAAATAACAATAGGGAACAAAAAAATATCATTTGAATCCTCAGAAAGCAGAGGAGAAAATTGCCTGCTCCAGTCCTTTACGCCACGTTCGTATTTACAAGTTCTACTTGCAGCAATTAAACTTTCTGAATGGATTTTGGCACTGCTCAGAATAGAAAGTCTAACGCTGCTCCTCCAATTCTCTTCACCTTCTTAATCCGAGGAGAGGTGGGAGGAAAAGAAGCTCTGGAGGAGGAGGAGGTGCATGGAACAAACGCTCCTGGCTCCCGGAGCTGCTGATGCTGAGGGGGGGTCGGATGTTCCCCTCACCTTCCTGCCTGTTCCCTGCTTCAGGACCCTCCATCCATTGGAGCCCCTCAGCAGGAGGAGTCGATGGGGATTTAGTGAGTGGATGAACTGCTGATCCACATCTCTCGCTGTTAAACAGCAGAGAAAAAGATGAAAGAGACGCTGCTGTCAGCACCAAACCTCGGATCCAACACGGAGTTGGTGAAGAGTCTGAGGGGGACCTTCACCTCTCCACATCAGTGGCACAGCTCTTTGCAGGCTGGACATCAGGAAGGTGATTCCTTCTCTTCCCTGGCCTTGGGAGACCCCACCTGCAGTGCTGTATCCAGCTCTGGGGCACCAGCACAGGAAAGGCATGGAGCTGCTGGATGGAGAGTCCAGAGGAAGCTCCAGGGACTGCAGCCCCTCTGCTCTGGAGCCAGGCTGGGAGAGCTGGGGATATTCCCCTCGAGAAAAGAAGTACCCAGGGAGACCTTGGAGCCCCTTCCAGAGCCTAAAGGGGCTCCAGGAGAGCTGGAGAGGGACTGGGGACAAGGGATGGAGGGACAGAGCAGGGGGGAATGTCTCACCACTGCCAGGGTTAGATGGGAGACTGGGAAGGAATTCCTGGCTGTGAGGGTGGGGAGGCCCTGGCACAGGGTGCCCAGAGAAGCTGTGGCTGCCCCATCCCTGGGAGTGTCCAAGGCCAGGTTGGAGCAACCTGGGATAGTGGAAGTTGTCCCTGCCCATGGCTTTAAAGTCCATTCCATCCCAAACCAGTCTGGAATTCCATGACTTCTACGAGCAAAGTCACTCTTGGAAACGGGGTTTCTGATGCACCAAAGAACTTCACCTGCATGTTCTTAATTCCCACCCATTTCCAGCACTCTACAGCTTCACTTCAAGACTTGCTGAAGACATTTTTTCCAGGGCAGCTCCGCTGGTGATGACGTGTGGGGGTCATAACGCAGACAGAGGCACTGGAGTGAGATAATACCATTGACAACGACCCCAGCTCAAAGCCAAGCCATGGCTCTGCCCCTGCTCTGCTCTCCCGTGTCCTCAGTGACAGTCCCCAGAGCCCCCACGGCCTCAGAAACGCTGCGTGGAATAATCGCCCGCTAGAAATTTAAAACCCGCAGGCTTTGCCAATGAATAAGTGTTCCAAAACAGTAAATTAATAAATTTCCCCCGAATCCATAATAGATACATCTTTGTTCAGCTACAAAGCTTTGATATAAATTGTAGCTTTTTAGGACTGCACTGTCAGAAGTGTAATATATCACCCAAGAGTGGATCCGAGTTCAAAAGTACATATAATAATATAATTAAGATAGCTTGACAAGAATGTATTTTAAAAGTATAAAATACCTGCAGGTATAATGGCTTCATAAAGTCTGTCAGATTTACTTCTGCTGTGAAGAAATTTAAAATGTTTTACTCTAATGCAATGCAAATTAAGCCAAGGATATTCATATAACAGTCCTGAAAAAAAAACATTAGGTGGAGAGAGAGAAAAATCAGGAGCCAGGAGCAGAGCAAACAAGGTATTGAGCTTTCCAGGCAACTGAGCTGCTCAGAGCATCAACCAGGAGCCAACTGAGCCCTGTTTAGTGCAGCCCTTTCCCACTGGCTGGGTGGAGGCAAAGCAAAGGGATGAGTTCCCTTCCATGTTTGTCTTAATTTCTCAGATTCCTCACCTCCCATTAATGTTGTGGTGTGGTTTATAGAATCATTTGCAAGTGGAAAGTGGCTTTCTTCATTTTTCCTTTCTCTTCCCTTGCTGCATGGGGAGGTTAAAGTAACAGCAATGTTGGAGGGAGAAGGATTATACTGTTTTATACTTTTAAATTTCAACATTGTAAGGCTCTACATTTAACCAGGAATCTTCTAATATGTATCTATTATATTTGTGGTATTTTAAACCTTGTTTAAATCTATTGACAAGTCCGGATGAGACTGGTTCAAAAGTGCCAGAGCAGAGGCAAAACCCCCAAAGACAAAGGGTGGAAACTGGATCCAACCTTGTCCAAGCATCTGGACTTTCTCTGTCCCTCCAGTGGCAGGTTGGGATTCAGCCTGGGACACCTTCATGGCACCCAGACCCCCCTGCCCCAAGCACCTGCCAGGCAGAGGAAATATTTGCCTGGTTTCCAGGAAGAAAAGCCATTAAGAAATCAATAGCAGAAGACTAATAAAATACTTTCCACTTCTCAATTTCCTTGTCTCCAGTGGCTGTGCTTGGAGTTAACTCTGACAGCTCTGCTGAGGGGCACAAATCCTTCCCACAGCACCGTCAGGGAGGGGCTTTTCCCCCTCCTCTCTTCACATGTTGATTTTTTAAAGCAAAATTATCTCCTTTCCACCAGGACGACACTGTGTGCAAAGGCCACTGTGTACAGCAGGTGACACTCGGCTTCTCTCCTGCTCCATCAACTTTGTGCCTCAGTTTCCCCATCCAGACAACTTGCAGACCTTGGGGAGATCTGCTCAAAGCCAACAGGCTTTTAAGGTCCTTCTTCCCATGTGACAAAACTGCTTTACTGGGGCTTTCATTCATTTTCCCATTTTAAAGGAAAAAAAAAATATTTTTGAGCTTTAATATTGTGCTCGAGGACATTTGGGAGTTTTTTCCTTCCATTCCTTACTGAAAAAGATTTTACATCCAGTAGCCAGTTCCAAGAGGTGGGTTTCAAGAAGGCAAGACATTAAATATTAAGACGTTTGCAAGCAACAGCAGCACCTGCAAGGGTGGAACAGCCCCACTTTTGGTAATATTTAGAACAAAGCTGAGCCTAAAGAATATTTAAAGCTGGGAAAAAAGACAGTGAGCATGGAAATGAACCAGGCACCCAACACAAAGAGCCAACGGAGCAGCTCTTTGCCAACCTGCTTTATCCCCATCCTGCCTCCCCTCGCTCCACACCCTCCGGCAGAGCCCCCAAATCCAAAAGCGGAGCAGCCTGTGACAGCCAGGGAGGGAC
>WEKX01007962.1:0-21469 GCA_013390025.1 Pitta sordida
CATAATATTCTGTGATTCTGTGGAAAGGGAGGAGGAGATGGGGGCTTTGGTTGTATGTCTCTGGGGTGGATCCAGGAAGTTACATAGAAATTAGAAAATGGCTCCATCCACAGGACAAATCACAGAATCACAGAATATTCAATATACAAATTGAATATTCATGCATGCCAGGTCACGCATGCGCAGTTGTGAAAAGGTGCCTCCTTTAACACTGAAAAATCATGTTGCTAAGATGTGAAGCTGCAATATGGGGGACGTGAAGTGCAAGAGGGCCGACTGTGTATTTCTTCTTACTTTGGTCATGTGTTTTTTTAATTTAGCAATTGGATCTCATAATTTGTTCTTTCTAATGTTTTCAAGCTTTGTTGCTGTTTTCTTGTTGGGTATTTGCTGCCATAGATAGCAGTTTCTGTATCAGGTTCCACTAATGCAGACTATATGTAATAGTCCTTTTTTAGTTCAGTCTCAAGGTTCATATTAGGCAGCACATATGTAAGTAATTACTGTAAGTAATACAGATTGTATATGGTTCACATTTCTCCTGGTATTGTTCAGTAACCTTTGTTTAAGACCTGCTAGATTCAATCAGTCAAATCAGCTGTAAAATTTGTATAACTATGTGGACGCACACTAGCCACCAACAGGAGTTAGGATATCTGCAGAGCACGTCTTCTGGGAAGAAAGTTTGTGCATATTTTTCACTTCAGTTCATGTTGGGATAGCCAGACAAGAGATTTTGTTTCTTAGTGAGAGCTAAGTTCAGGATAGAATGATGAACCATCAGCACATGCAATGCTTGTTGCTGTTATTTAATTAAATACGGAGTGGGAAGTAACATGATTCAAGGGTGTAAAGAGTTATACAGTGAACCCTCGAATTTTGTGGGAATTCGGGTCCTCCTAAATCCCACAAAGCCCGTGATCTGCAAAGATATGCACTCATGAATATGCAAAAAAGCCCCCACCCATTTCCCCACCTGCTCAGCCCCAGTGACCGGGCACAGCAGCACCACTCCATTTGCAGCAGTGTATAAGGGGCCAGGGAAGCCCTGCCACCCCTTGGAACCGGGAGCAGCATGAGTGCTCCATTTGCAGCATTTACTATGCAAAGGGAAGCTGTGCTGATCTGCCAGCAACCAGGGGGCACCCTCCCTCCCACAGGTGGCCCGACAGGACTCTGAGGGACTGTGCCATGCTGCCAGCGCAGTGGCACTGCTTCCTTTGCAGCGTCTACTGCATGGGGGAAGCCACATCACTCTGCCCACATCAGGGGAAGGCTCCCTCCTGCACGCAGCCCAAGACCGCCGCAGGATTGTGAGGGACTGTGCCAGGCTGCACACCACTGCTGGGACCAAGCTTGGGCTAGTGCTGTCCTTGAGAGCAGAACCGGGATGCAGCACTGGTGTGCAGTGCTGGTACTACCTAGCTGGGTCCAGCACCACTGCTGTCAGCAGTGATGGGACACAGCCACACAGCAGCCAGTCCCATCAAGCCAGGCTCCCAGCAGAGGCCATGACCCTGGCCAGGTGTGCTCAAAGCCAGGTTAGCATTAGGGCACTTGGAGCATGCGCCATTCCGGGTGGGAGTGTGGCTTTAAGCCTGCGCCCCTGCCAGCGATGTTGACGCACTGTGTATAAAGCATATACAGTGAAACCTCCCTGTATCGCGACTTCTCCTTCATGACCTTGCCCATTTGCGAAGCAATTTTGTTGCAGTCCAGCTCTAGGCATCTGCGAGATTTCATACTCTGCTTCTGCTTTGCCGAGGGGCGGGGTCGGCTCTCCCTGTGAGGCGGGACAGGTCCGCCCCGGGCCCGGCTTCCCCAGGAAGGGGACGGAGGGAGTGTTCAGGGTTTCCCGTGCCTAGCCTCGCGTTTACAGTCCTGCAATACTGTGCCCGGCTCCTGTGTGTCTCCGTGCCCAGTCCCTNTGCCCCGCCATGTTGCAAAGTTAAGGTTTTTCCAGGGTCTAAGAATGCCGACCAGAGCTCAGGGACACCCCTTCCCCGCCGTGGTGGCAGCGCGCGCGCGCGCAGGACAGCGCAACCAGCGGGGCCGGGCTGGACTGGGGCGGGGGGCAGCGGCACGGTGTTTGGGCTGGGAGCACACACACGGTCGCAGCAGCCGCTAAGAAACGGTTCCCTTTGCTCTCTTCTGCCAAGAGAGACAAGGAGAAGGAGCAGAGAATTGTCCGCAGAGCTGTGGAGTTCCGGGGGGGTGGAGCAATGGGCGTGGCCTGCATGCATATTAACGACCTGCAGTTCTTTGCAAGAATGATATTTCGCGAGGCCTTTGGCCTGTCCCTTTCCTCGCGATGGAGGAGGTATAACTGTACTCCTAAGGGAAAGACTCTGGCCCACTCCCAAGTGAGCTGCCCCACCCGAAGGGGTGTGGCAGTCCTGCCCCACAGTGTAGGCTGATCTCACCCTGCGAAGCAGCAAGGACTCTCTGGGCGTACACAGAGAGGGAAACGTCACAAGTAATGGAGGTGTCTTCACAGGAAAAAAACCATGACGTACTGAAACTGCGAGATAGGAACCACAAAGTACTGAAGGTTTACTGTAATGGGATTGAGTAAGAAAAAGGCTAGAGACAAGAAGGAGGAACACAGCCTAGTGGTCTCCTTTCTTGAACTATGTTCAAGAAAGCCTGACAGAGTTCAAGAAGCATTTTGGACAACTCTCTCAGACATATGGTATGATTTTTGGTGCTGTCCTGTGCAGGGCCAGGAGTTGGACTTTGATGCTCCCAGTGGGCCACTTCCAGCTCAGAATATTCTATCATTCTGTGATTCTGTTTGAAGAGCAGGCAATTGGACACTTAACAGTATGATTCTGTCCTGGTATCCATAAATAGTTTCAATGAAGTTGATGCCCAGAATGAAGGTAGCAGAGATACAATCCCCCAAAAAACAAGATGTACGGAATGAATCCTATGTGAGTTCATATCAAAATCTGGAAATAGGCTTAAGCCATCTAAAATACTAATACAGTCAATGTCCGGAACTCGCAGGTCATCAGGTCTGCGCAGGTCCCACAAATCAAGAATCCATGAAGATAGCGAGTCCATGAATATTCAATTAGGCCATGCCCGTAGCCACACCCCCTCCACTAATAAGGTCTGAAGGGTGGTCCTGGGAGCGCGCCTTCCTCTGTAGCACCTCATTAAAGTGCAGGAAATGCCTTTTGCCATTTCACAGCCGCCCCTGGGAGCTGTGTTTCTGAGTACAGAAACCCTGCAGCAGCCAACGCACCTGCAAGCCTTGAAGCTGGTGCCCACACCCTCATGGATCTGAGTGGGTGCGGAGCATCCTGCCACTGTCCTTTCCCTGCCATGTCTGTGCTGGGTTTTATCAGGGTTTATGGTTGCTGGTGTATGGCTCTTGTTTTCAAATACAGCGGAGGGGCCACTGGGGAAGGCTGAGAGCTGTGTGCAGCCAGACCAGCACTGCGGGCCAAGAGAAGCTGACCATCACTGCTTCTCCACAGCTTGCCCCATCCCTGGTGGGTGGTGCCCAGGGTCCACCTACCTGCCTCCTGCCAGGGCTGTCCACAGGAGCACACGCTAGCGGCAGCTGTGCAGGGCAAAAGAGCTGGTGGCTCAATGTGATCTGCTCCTGCTGTCACTCCTCAGAAGTGTGCAGGGTGGGGGTGGACGGGTAGGAGGAGCCGGCGCAGCATCAGAGGGCACTGGGAGCGCTCGCAGCTTTCTGCCCTTCCCTCTCTTACCCTCCCTCTGCACCTCGTCTGCCCCACACATCCTGGAAGAGACCCCCCAGGCCTGTCCTATATCGACTGTTTCTGTGTTTGTGGCACAGCAAGAAACATCTACAAAAAAAACAAAGTACACGTACATACTCTCCTGCTGCCCAGAAGGAACTTTTTATTTTGGGCAGTGAGGGGAGGTTCCGTTGCCAGCACTAGGAGTTGTACCCTGACGTCAGGAGCCTGCCACACACCGGGCTCTGTCGCCAATGTCGCAGCCATGCAGGTAGATGTGAGGCGCAGTGTCTAGTCAGTGGCTCTGCTCCTGCCCACCTGGGGATTATACCCCTGCCATCCCCCGGTTTGCAGCAGCACCACACCGCCATGTCCAAAAGTGCTGGCACAGCCCCGGTGCCTCTGCGCTGACTGCACAACAGCGCTTCTGGCACCACAGAGATGGTAGCAGTTCCCTTTACCCCTAAACAGTGAGAATGAAGGATGTACAGCAATTCTGGTGGGTGGTGACAGTGGGTGAAACCAATTATATATTCATAAGCTGATTAAATATTCATGAGCTGATGGAGTTCTCAGTAAGTTCTGTGCACACATGAGGTCGCACAAGTCGTGGAAAAATCAACCACAATTGATCAGATCCCTCAAAGATATGGACCTCAATTCAGCGAAGGATCACTGTATTCTCAAATACAGTATTAACACTTTGTAATTAATTAATTAAATTCCTGCTCAGGAAGTGACAGATTTTCTGAGTTCAACATTAGCTCTGTGTGGAAGTGCGATGACCTGGGTAATTATAGAACTGTCAGCCTGACCTTGGTCCCAGGTAAGATCATGGAACAGATTTTGCAGGACCTGCAGAATGACTATGACATTAGATCTAGTCAACATGGATGTAGGAGAGGTAGGTCCTGCCTAACCAACCTGATCACCTTTTATGAACTGGGGACTCACCGGGTTGACAATAGGAAGGCTGTGGATGTTGTGTACTTGGATCTTAGTGAAGCCTTTGACATGGTTTCCCATGGTAAGCTTCAGAAGAAACTCTCAGAGCATGGATTGGCTAGGAACATTCTGCATTGGGTCAGGAATTGCTTGCATGGACAAGCCCAGAGGATGTTGGTAAATGGTGTCACATCCAGTTGGCGGTCAGTCACTAGTAGGGTTCCACAGGGATCAGTGTTGGGCCCAGTACTGTTTAAAATCTTCATTGATGATATGGACAGGGGAATTGAGTCCACCATTAGCAAATTCGCAGATGATACCAAGCTGGGGGCAAATGTTGAACTGCCAGAGGGCAGAAAAGCCCTTCAGAGGGGCCTTGACAGGCTGGAGAAATGGGCAGATTCAAATAATATGAGATTTAACAAGTCCAAGTGCTGGGTTCTTCACTTTGGACATAACAGCCCCATGCATCGCTATCAGCTGGGGGATGAGTGGCTGGAGAGTGGTGAAATGGGGAGGGATTTGGTCAACAGAATTGGTTGACAGGATTGGTCGACAGAAAACTTAATATGACCTAGCAGTATGCCCACGTGGCTAAGAGGGCCAATGGCATCCTGGCCTGTATCAGGAACAGTGTGGCCAGTAGGACTAGGGAAGTTATTCTTCCTCTATACTCAGCACTGGTCGGACCACATCTTGAGTACTGTGTCCAGCTCTGGGCCCCCCAGTTTAAGAAAGATGTTGAATTGCTTGAGAGGGTCCAGAGAAGGGTGACAAGGATGGTGAAAGGACTGGAGAACAAGCCCTGTGGGGAGCAACTGCAGGAGCTGGGATTGTTCAGCCTGGAGAAGAGGAGGCACAGAGGTGACCTCACTGCTGTTTACAACTACCTGAAGGGAGATTGTAGTAGGGTGGATGTAAATCTCTTCTCTCAGGCTGCCAGCACAAGAACAAGAGGGCATGGTCTTAAACTGCACCAGGGAAGGTTTAGACTGGATGTTAGGAAGAACTTTTTCACAGAGAGTGATTTGTCAGTGGAATGGTCTGCCCAGGGGGGCAGTGGAGTCGCCTTCCCTGAAGATCTTTTAAGAAAAGATGGGATGCGGTACTCGTTGACATGGTCTAGATAATGGAATGATGGGATGGGGAATTAGGTGAAAAAAAAAAAAAAGAAAGAAAAAGATGACCTGGACATTAGCTCTGATGGTTAAAGCATGGACAACACCCAGGTGAAATCCACTTTAGTATAGTGGTGAGTGTCCCCATCTCTCATGCAGGAGACAGGGGGTTTGATTCCCGCCAGGGAGGCAGTGGTGCTGTTTAAGAGTTGGACTTGATGATCCTTGTGGGTCCCTTCCAATGCAGAATATTCTGTGAATATTCTGTGATTCTGTGTTATGGATTCAATCTCTGTATGGGCCATTCACTTAGGAGTTGGATTCAACGTTCCTTGTGGGGGTCCCTTCCAACTCGGAATATTTCTGTGAACATGGAAGAATGTTTCCCCCAGTAGTTTTACCCAGTGTTAAGAGATTCATATTCTTTTCTAACTGAAAGTAAGTTATTTAATTTTGCTGTATGTAAAATTAAGTGTGCAGTAACCACAATCTTGCTAGACTGTGTGACAGAGATAGATAGGTTCTGTTTAAGAAAATGTTTGAATTGCCAAGTAAGCACCATGTTGTCAAAGCCTGATTTAGTAGGAACTTGTCAAAAGTTAAGAGTGGAAAGTTCATCCATATGACTGGCATTCCAGCACCTGATATGGAAAGAATAAAACACAACTTTCAGATCATTCCTACTGCTGCAGACCTGCAGATTTCAGGTCTGATTTTCAGAGGTGTAAGAAATAGGTACTAGTACCACTGCATCCAATAAGAGTGATATATGACTTGGCCCTCTAGCCTGTAATGCTTGTATGACATCATGTCCTATAACCATGATAAAATACATCTTAGAGATACTGCCAACTGAATGGCCTCTTCCACATCATCACCAATTGTGCACTGCAGATTCCTGGCAGACAAATTACTTCGGGATCTGAAGTTCACACCTTAAAAGTGGTCTCTATATATACAGTCTATATGGTCTCTATATATACAGTCAGGCCTCCTATACCACAGTACCGTGGGTCTTGACCCTTCCCCATGCAGCCCTCCCTCACCATTGAGTGGCAGGTCATTAATAGGCAAATTTGGCCCCAGTCGCCCTGCCCTCCCAGCTCTAGAGCGGCTGCGGAGGGTTCCTAGAAGTTCCTCGCGTGACTGGGGGAGTAAAGCTGGTCTCCTCTACCCTATTGGGCAGCTGCAGCAGGTGGAGGAGGCACTGCAGAATACAGGCAGCCATGGCAGGCATGGGTGGCCGTGGCAGGCATGGGCAGCGGGGGGAGAATTTGCATATTCATGACTGCCTACTTTGAATATTCATGCGTGTCAGGTCACACATGTGCAGTCCCGAAACGGGCCTCCTTAATCGCTGAAAAATCATGCAGCTGCTATCTGGGGGGTGCAAAGTAGAAGAGGGCTGACTGTAACTGTCTTTCTCAGCTGTGGCATTACTTAGTAAAATGAAAACCCCAGCTGAGACACAATGGTTTGATTCTGGGAGCTGGGCATAATACAGAAATGAGACACACATTCCAAATGCATCCTGCCTATCCATCTACCAGTCCAGGAATGCTAGGTAGCAAAGGCAGCTGATACACTGCTAGTTTTCTTGCTGTACTAATAGATTAGTACATGAAGCAGAGACTGAATTAATAGTAGGGATCTATTGTTCATCCATTTTAAAAGCTCGTGATTTTTAACAGTAAGTCAAAGCATATAAGGGGTTTGAAAACAGAGGAAGAAGTGTTCCCACACACCATTTCACAAACATATCTGAATGAAGATACATACTCAACATAATGATTGGTGCAGTGATTCCTTGTCTTATATCAGCTTCTACAACAACATAGCAAGGTAAGAAAAACAAGTTGCCATCACCCTGCCCTGAGTCTCAATGTCTCTGGCAAGAACTCAAAGCTCAATCTACTCAGGAACACAAAAAGAAAGCAAGCAAACAAACTAAAAAAAGCAAACAAACAAAAAACCTGCTCATTCGGATGAGGGAGGATTTTATTATTTCTGAAGTTTTGGGGAAGACACAATATGTTTAAGTCTCTCAGTTCACCAAACAAATTCTTTTAGAAAGCGTGTTGAGACGTATGGATTGAAAAGCCCTATTTTAAGGAAGGGTCCCAGACAGAATTCCAGTGATTCTTAGTAAGTGTCAATATTACAATTTTGATCACTTTACACAGTTGTTTAAAGGTTTGCTTTGGGGCTTTTGCACCCACTGAAAAATAGAGAGTTAATTTCACTATCCTGGCTGTGTCTGACCCTGCCATTTCAGGGACTACTACTGGACAAAGCACATAAGATTCTTCTCTCTTTCAGACTTCTCCTCTCTCTCATGTCAAAGGTCAAGGAATGTCTCAGCATACATATCTAAATTCTACTTGACAAATTGGTTTTGCTGGGGAACTTGTTTTATCTGCTGACAATTGCTGCTGAAAAGAAGAAAAATTTCTCATAGCAACATACTATATCTGCTAAACAACCTTTCCACATCCAAATGAGACTGGTTGTTTCTTTGGACACCAATAAGGTTAACAGATAGAGAAAGAGTGTCTTAAAATTGCAAAAGTAATCCAGAAGGAAGCATTATCTAAGGTCTGGACAAAAACCAGACAAAATGAGTCAAAGACTCGAGATTTGGATCTCAGTCCTGTTTTGCATCTGAGAATTCCATGCAGCTACAGATGCCACCGTGAGATGTAAGGTTCTGTCCACAGGAAAACAGTGATGTATTTTTCCCTTTTGTAACATCCTCTGGCTCATGTCTGAGAAGTTTGCTCTCACTTCTTGTGACCTGCAAGCCAGGAAGGGTGCTTATCAGACAAATCCAGGGTAACTTCAGATTTTCTTATTTGTATTCTTGTATTTTGTGAAAGTGGAACAAAACTTTGATGTGCTGTGGAAAATGATGATGGCTGTACTTGGCAGCTGCAGTAAAATGTTAGCCAAAATTAAATAATAAATCGTAAGTGTGAAGTAGTTTTCTTAGGATTGCCAGAGGCACTGAGTTAATGTATATATTTATACCTCCACTCCACACGTGGGTTGAGGTCTTTAAAGCCTACTGCTGCAAAAATTAATCTGTCACAGAACTGGCTTGGACAAGCCTGTCTTATTTAGACTACAATACCTGTAGAGAAGTAACGTGTTTATTTTTTACCCTAGGAATACCAGTTCTTTTTCCCAGGATTCTCCTCTTGCAGAGGAGTGGAGGGTTATTTCTACCTCTCCCTTTTACCGAGGGTGCTGGTTTGACTTGTTCTTTTTACCCTTTGTAGTGGTGCATATCCCCTGCTTTGCCCCCAGCCTCTTCTGTTTGCTTCAAATCAGATTATGTCAATGATGCCAGTTTCTGCCCAATCTCTTCCATGGCCACGTGATTAATCAAAAAACACTACCAAAGTGGCAGTGTCCTGGGGTTTCAGGACCTTTATTTTTAGGTTTTCTCCAGTGTTGAACCTATCCCTGCCTTTACACAAAATAAGTCTTCTGGAATGATCTTGGTCCAAAGTTTGAAGTGTCTCTTTCAGTCTTCCTAAGATTACATTCAAATGGAAGATGGTGAAGCACACCTATCAGCATTCTTTATAATACACATTGTTGTAACAGGGAGTTAAAAAGAGGTTCACATTACCTTGGAAATAGGTCTTTGAGGACCCCATACACATTTTGTATTACACTTAACCCTCAGTACTTTGCAGTTCCTCTCTCGCAGGTTCGCTTCTTCGTGGGCTTTTCCCTCCGCAAGAGCAGAAGTCTGTTTCACAGTGCATTCGTAACTACGCATGCGCTGAGAGTAATGAATATGCAAATATGGGTTGTCATGAATATGCAAATTAGCTCCACCCACTACACCACCACACGGACCACAAGTTCATTGCTCTGATGGCCTGTGCTGCACCAGACTCACGTCCCATAGTCCTGGGGCATGGCTGGGAGCATGTACCCGCCTGCGCCGGGCTCCTGTTCCATAGCACTGGGGCATGGCCGAGAGCGTCCACCCACCTGTGCTGGGCTCACGTCCTATAGCACTAGGGCACAACTGGGAGTGTCCGCCTGCCCATGCCAGGCTCCTGTCCCATAGCGCTTCTGGGCATGGCGGCGTGGTGGCGGCACAGCAGGCCACAGGAACAGAGTGTGGTGGGGGATGGGAGCCACTGGATCTGAGGGCCAGCAGGTGGCAAGGGACAGGAGGTTTAAACCCAAAGTGCTTCTGGGCAGGCAGGAGCAGACCCACTGACTGAGTAGGCCCCTGCCACAAACAAGTAATAAAAATTTATTAAAGAGAAATCAAAACGGGGAAAGCCTCGTCTCAGGGGAGGGGAGGAATGAAAGCTGCAGGCAGGGTCAGGCGATGAAGAGGCAGGCAGGGAGCAGCGGGGCTGCGAGTCTGCCCAGCATGGGGTGCCTCCCTACTCTGTTGCTGCTGCTGGTTCCTCCTGTCTGTCCCCCCACACCGTGTCATTGGTTATGGCAGCTGCCACGCCCCCTGCACAGGCTGGGCTCCATTGAGCCAGGCTAGGGGCAGGGCCCGGCAAGGAAGGGCTACGTAGATACTGTGCCTGTTGCTGTGGCAATGCTAGTGAGCCGCTGGCTTGGTGTGAACTGGCTCCCAGCACCCTTGCCCCACCACCAGTGCCTCGGGGCCAGTCCCAGACCAGGGGACCCTGGCCAGATGTGCTCAAAAAAGGTTACTGGTTAAGTACTGCCTAGTTTTAAGTTTGCATTTTTGCTGATGTGGGAGTGGAGTCACAGACCAAGGCAGAAATCCGTCTTAACTCTCTTTCAAGTCAGAGTTCATTGCTATGGATACTCATTCTTGCATTTCAAATGAGAGATAACATACCATCATTACTTTGGAAGCAAAGCGTTCTTGCATTAGAAAAGAAGCTGCAACTCATGAGAAACTCAGTGAAACTTGTTAAGAGTTTTGCTAGTTGAGTAGAAACAATTCTTTTAATGTGATTTGCGATATTATTGGATAGCTGGGCTGTGAGAAAGAGGCATTATAAAAACAAAAGCAAGTCTTTATGTATGAAAAGTTAAGAGGAGGCATCCACCAGTTTCAAACTCACAAAATCCTGGTTACTAAAAAAGCATTTTAAACAGCTGAGCCACTGCAAGGGCTGCTGTGACCTGCTGGTCTCAGAGCACCAGGTTGTGCTGTTATGGTAGTGGCCAGTTCATGATCACTAGCAGCCCTTTTACAGTCTGATTCAAAAAATCTGCTGCCTTACTGCCCCTACCAGCCATGACTGGAAATCTTGATCCCCGCCCCCTGCAGTGCTGTTCAGAGCGCTGGCCCCAGCCACCGGGAACCCAGCTGCTGCTGGGCTAGCCCTTGGATCAGGACTGCAGCTGTGCCTGGACTGGGGCCGGGGCCCTCTCTGCTGCATTCCCTGCCATGGCGCCACGGGTGCCTATGGCAAGGAGGAAACACGGTGGGGAGGGTAGAGAAGTGCAGCCCTGCAGTGGCTCCTCAGCCTGCTGCAGCTACCGCAGCAGTGGCAGCAGAAGCCAGGGACTGGCTGCGGTGTCGTTGTGGCTGCAGGGACCCCTCCCTCCTGATTCCTGGGAACTCCAGCAGGGATGGGGCAGAGAATACCCCCTATGCTCCTCTGGCTGGTCACACGGTGCAAGGAGCTTCTGGNTGGCGCCACGGGTGCCTATGGCAAGGAGGAAACACGGTGGGGAGGGTAGAGAAGTGCAGCCCTGCAGTGGCTCCTCAGCCTGCTGCAGCTACCGCAGCAGTGGCAGCAGAAGCCAGGGACTGGCTGCGGTGTCGTTGTGGCTGCAGGGACCCCTCCCTCCTGATTCCTGGGAACTCCAGCAGGGATGGGGCAGAGAATACCCCCTATGCTCCTCTGGCTGGTCACACGGTGCAAGGAGCTTCTGGAGCGGATGGGGGCACGGCGATGGAGGGCAAAATTTGCATATTAATGAACTTTCTATCATCACAGAGCACGGGCTTCATGGGGGGGATGGAGTCCTCTGGCCCCGCGATAATTGAGGGATGACTGTATCTATGAATCAATCAGTACTACTTTATGCATCCTTTCCCATATACCACACCTTGGGTAGAATGCAGCATCCCAGCTGAACATTTGTGGTTTTCCTGATTCTGCCAGTGTAATTGCTTTTAATATATCCAAAGCAGGGGTACCTTGACAGTTCTTCAAAGAGCATAAGCTGATGCAGATTTATTGATATATACAGAGCTAAACTAAGCAACAGGAGCTGTAACCCAGCACAACAGGAGTAGTATATCACAGATGAGAATACAGATGGTTACAAATGTTACTTCTGTATTATCTGAATATTGCATCATGTACATCCCATAGCATCAGGAATAACTGGGAAGAGTGGAGAGAACTATAAACTAAAAAGACACTATAAAGAAAACTCTGTCTCCTGTTTTTGAAGAACATGATAAAAGTTATCCCTCTTCCTATGGCGGTGAAGGTGGAAAGCTAAAGCTTACCTTCTCAGGCACATTTAACATCATAATTCAATCTTGCAATGATATCAGTGACATCCTTAATCAAAAACATAAAGTCAGTATTCTATTAGTTTTAGAAGAAAGGGGAAAGAATTTGCAGAGGAAAAGAAATATCACTATGATTGTGAACTGAACCATCAGTAAAGGGATACAGTTTTTTTATTCTTCATAAATCCTCTCCTTTAATACCTAGAAGGAGCATAAAACCAAAATCAGATATAGAGTTTCTTAGGAAAAGACAAAATCCACATAATTGCAGAGCTAACAAACAGTTGCTAAAATGAATGTTACCACTAGGTGACAGCAAATGCCCACTTTCTCGAAGGCAATTTCTAGAAGGCAAAAACAGACAAGAAATGGAGATGATGGGATAAATCTCCATTTGGAAACAACATCTGTTTCTCCTGGAGACAAGAGGAATGTTCTTCACTGAGTAAAATTTACTGGATAGTAAATTTTTTATTTCAGGACAAGTAGCATGCTACTTTACAGTCCTAACTTTTGAGGATTTGTCCTCTGGGCTTTCTGATGGTCTTGTTTGCAAACCAGAACTCCAGAAACGGTGTTAAGTTTTGATTTTTGCTCACCTTCCTCCAATTCCTCTAAAGCAGATGCTGATTCCACTGGAACAAGTAGAATTTTTATAAAGAAGCAAATAAAAACCTAACAATTTAAGAAGTTTTGTTTATTCAGGCTATTATTTATAAGTAATCTAGTTGATGTCCCTGCTCAGTGCAGGGGGTTGGACTACATGACCTTTAAAGATCCCTTCTGAATCAAATTACCGTAATCCCTCGAATATCATGGGGTGGTCAGTTCCAGAAAGATGCCGCAATAAGTGAATTCCATGAAGTAGTGGTAAAGAGGGTAAATACAGTAAATACCATAAATATGGTAAAGCTGCTAAAGATGAGGGGAAAAAACTTGCGATGTATTGAAGCCACAAATGGTGAATCATGGAATAGTGAGGAATAGAGAGTATGATTCTGTGAATCTATGCTTAATGAATGAGTCCTCCTGGAAAATTCAGTTCAAAGGTTGTAAGATCCCCAGCAGCCATATCAGAGTCAAGCCTCTTCATCTTGTTACATTAGAATAGCATTAAGTTGTCATACAAACCACATTTTAGACCCATATTTATAAGTAAATAAAACTGATGAATGTTTTACAGGCAATAGACATCCTAGACTAGTTGATGCTTGATCTGTTACAGCTGCACTTTTCCCAAAATTTCTATGGATGTTGGTGGATGTAGGACAGAGATCATGGTTCACTGGAGCCCTGATGCTTCAAGCAGCCTGTCTCTGTGAAGGTGCTGGCTGTAGCCAGACTTGGATTTCATTTTTGTTCTCTTAGCCTACATGTCCATGGCTGGAAGAACAAAGGACCATGAGTACGGCATTGGGATGCGAAAATTATCTTGCAGCATGCCACTGCCACGGCCAATAAGAGGCCATAAGCTTTGAACCAAGTGTACAGCATCTCAGGGCTGAGGTTTGTCACACCTGGTCTGGCTAATCTTTTCTTGACCTGCCTGAAACCTCGTGTTCTTTGGTTTAGTGTATTATGGGTTAGGGTTTGAGATATTTGCAATATGTACCTATTTTGAATTTTTTCCATTTTTTCTCCGGTGGTGAGCTCAGTTGGCCATTTCTTTCATTGGAGGATGCCGAGGCAGGCCGGCGTGGCCACAGGCTTGTTAGCTCCTGCTGTTCCCCCTGCCACCCTACCGCTGGGTGGTGCCGGCTGGCCTGACCCACAGGAGAGCCACAGATAATGAGGGGGTGCGTTTCCCAGAATCCCTTGGCTTGGCCAACATTCATGGTTCAGGAGGGGTCAACCCCCTGTGGCCCCCCAGGGACTTGCAATGCTGGCGGCAGGGGGGAGGTGTGCTGCTGCTGTTAGGGGCAGACGGGTGCCAGTCACCACCTGGCTGGTGGTGCCATGTGGAATGCAGTAGGGGCTGCCATGATGTGATGCAGAACAGCATCTCTTTTGGAGTTAGCAGAAGACTGACAAGATTGGCATCCTGGAGCTGCTCCCCATTGGGCAGAGATAGAATGATGGTGGGAAGGGGTAGAGAGGTTTTTAAAAAGTTGCCACTTTGGGATCTCACTCTCTTCTTCCTTTGGACTGCTCCAGTGAGGTGCTCTGTCAGATACAGCCGTTCTGCGGAACTCTTCACCTTCCTGGTACTTCAGCTGATCTGCGTTCAAACGGCAGAAGACTGCATCCTACCCATCCTGGCAAAAAGCAGCGGACTCTGGACTCTGTCTTGCTGTTTGAATCCTTTTGTTACAGTTTCTTTTATCCTTTTTTATGTTTGGGGTGTTGGTGGCTGGTGTAGACCTGGGTTCCAGAGCACTGACCTTGTTTGGGGCTGGGGGTGGGCTTGGATACATACATATTCATTTATATTTTTTAATAAAACTTGTTACATCTCTAACAATCTCTCTGTCCAGTGGTGATAAGTAACCCGTCTCACTGTCTCAAAGTGAGACAACCTATTACAGGAGTTTCTCTAACTGGCCATATGTAAATTGCTAATGTGCTTTACATTTTATCCTTGTATGTTACAACCGCAGTTTTTTACAGCTAGAGTAAGAAGCTGCCATTCAGTTTAGGAAGAGGTATTTACAGCAGTACCACCTAGAGAAACATGACTAATGCAGTATCAGCAGCCTTGAGAAGCACAGACAAGAATGTGCTGCAGAGGAGTATGGGCATAGGGTGGTAAGAAGGCCTAGCCCTGGAATCCCACTGCTATAAGCAATTCACCAACAATCAGTTAAAACAATGCAGATCTGGACTTGTATATAATGGGTATACAATTTATATAGTAAATTTGGGTGCACTGTGAAGCTGCAGAGCAAGTGCAGGATCTGCAAAACATGATAGCAAACATACAAAAAATGATGCTGAAGTGTATCTGAGGGCAGAAGAAGAAAAAATGGACACTGCTTAGGCCCTGCTACCAAGGGAAATGCCCCATGAGGAGAGGCAGATATGGCATTGTGACTTCTGCAAGGCTGCTGGGCTGATTAAAGTAGCAGAGAAACAGGGTGGCCCAGGGGTACAGCAGCTGCATGGGATCCCAACCCTATCTGTCCTGCCCCCTCCGGCTTCATCTTGCCTCCAGGGATTGGGATGGGACATGGACAACAACATGCTCAAGTGCAATGGGAAAACTACCAAATTCAGAACTGCTTTAAAGTGCATAATAAACCAGAAAAATTAAATCTTATTTATCCATCCATCTGCCTGAGTAATTCCTGAGGATTAAACCGAACAGGTGATACAGTATTCCTCGCTGCATTGCAACCTCTCCATTACGACCTTGCCAATTTGCAAGAAAAATTTCTCGCAATTTGGTTTCAGGGATTTGCAGTGTTCCCTGGCACTGTTCCACAGTGCCTCTGCTTCGCCGAGGGGTGGTGCTGGTGCTCCCTTTGGGGTGGAACTGGCCCAGCCCCGTGGGGAGTGCGTGCAGTTTCTCCGGCTCGCTGTGGCATTTAAAGCCCTGCAGCACCATGCCCCAGTCACTGACCTGGTCCTGTGTGTCTCCATGCCCAGTCCCTACAGTGGAAGGGTCACACCGCAGTATGCCCCAGGCAGCCACTGAGACCCAGCGCAAGAATGCTGACCAGAGTTCAGGGACACCAATTCCCTGCCACAGAGTCAAGGTGAGCACGCGCAGTGGCAGCAGCCATGTGGAGGCTGCAGAAGCAGCTGGGACAGTGCATATGCCCACCCCACAGCCACGCCATGCTGACAGCCCTGGTGAGCTGGGACAACGTGGGGCCAGAATGGCATGGAGATGGCCACCGGGGACAAGGAGTGGGGGAGGAGTGGTGTGAGGTTTGCGCTGCCGGTGGGGCAGTGCGAGCACGCACGGTTGCAGCAGCCCAGCCCTGGCTGCAGATGCAGAAGTGGCAGCATGGCCAAAGAGAAGTCCAGGGATTCTCAGAGGGGTCTTGTGAGGCAGAAATGCTTCCCTTTCCTCCCCTGTGCTTTGAGAGCCCATGGGGAGGAGTCAAAAAGGCTTCCCAGCACTCCTGATTGGCTGGGGGTGGAGCTATGGGTGTGGCCTGTATGCATATTAATGACCTGCATGTATTTGCAAAATTGACGTGTCGCAAGACCTCTGACATGACCTGTTTCTCACAAATGAGGAGGTATAATTGTATAAACAAATAGCACAAGAGTTACAGTGAACCCTCTCCACTTTGCGCTTCCCCTGTCACAGCTTCCACTTCTTTGCGGTGTGACTTTTCTGCGATTGGGGAGGTCCGTTTTGCGGGGCACTCGTGACTGTGCCTGTGTGAAGTGACAGTCATGAATATTCAAATCAACTCACACACCATGCTGCACAGACATGGGTACACTACTCTGCCTGCGCCGCACCTGACCCGCTGTGGTCTGAGCGAGGTGGCCACAGCAGTTTTGCCAGCACTATGCCTGTGCCACACCTGGCCCTCCCCATCCCACTCCGCTAGAAGCAAGGCGGCTGCGGCAGGTTTGCCCGAGAAGCACCCACACCCAGTCCAAGAGAGGCGGCCACAGCAGGCACCCCCAAGGGGTGCCTGCCCCGCTCCGCTCCAACTGAAGAGGCTACAGCAGGTCCCCCTGGTGCCGCGCCTGCCCCACTCCACTCAGAGCAAAGAGGCCGTTATGAAAGATTTACATGCTCTCAGGCTAGATGTGGTGTCTGAGACTTTCTCAGGATAGACGTCTACTCCGAGTATGGAGAGACCTGGTCTACCCACCTGGAGAGATAACAGGAGAGCAGCGCGGGTGGCTCCCTGCACCAGTGTGCCCGACTGAGCGGAAAAGGGTTTTTTCCCAGCATGGGGTAGCTGTGGGCGCACGGAACCCCGACACAAACACTGACACACAACAGACTGAAACAGCGCTGGAGCGCAGGGGAGCAGCTGCAGAGCTGCGGCAGGGAATGCAGGAGAGATAGCCCCTGTCCCACCTGGCCAGACCCCAGGGGGACAAAAGCACTGCTGCTTGTGGGGTTTTTTCCTCTTAAGTTCCCGCTCTGCTCTCTTTCTTCACCGTGCATGTAACGAGTTAAAACATTAGAATATGCAAACCGTATGTACCTTTATTGGGTTTTCTTAACATATGTTAACTAAGACAAATACCCTGATTAACATTGGAATCTACAAGGTGTGCTGACTGCGTCGTTGCCTGCCTCTGCATCCTAGAGGAGATATTTACACAAACATCTCCTGTATTAAAAAAAATTTCTCGGGTTCCTGGGTTTGAACAATTTTTTTTTTTTTTTTTTTTTTTTTTGGAGGTGCTCGACATTGAAACGTGAGCGGGATGGCAATGGAAGCTTTGCCAGTGCTGGCGAGCCAGCCACACGTGTCCCACATGAAGGAACACGCCAGGGAGAGCTCAGAAGTACATACAGCCCCACGGTGCCTTCTGCACCTGCTGGAGCTGCTGCAGCTCCCACAGCAACCACAGCCAAAGCCCGGCACTTGCTTCAGGGGTGGCACGGGCTAAGGGACCACTTTGTCACGATTCCTTGGGACTCCCCAGGCAGGGACGGGGCAGAGGAGACCCCCTTTTCTCCCCCGACCGCTCACATGGCACAAGGAGCTTCCAGGAATGCCCTGCAGTTGCTCCGGACCCGAGGGGGCAGGGCTATGGGGGAAATTTGCATACTAATGAGCTGCCTATCAACATAGAGGGAGGGCTTCTCAGGAAGGTGGCAAGACCTGTAGTACCGTCATATTCAAGGGCCGACTGTACTGTAAGGACATCATTTCTGTTAGTTTCAAGGTTAACAGAGCTAATAAAAAGATGTGGAAAACAAAAATAATAAAAACATGTCAGGCAGAAAGAGACTGGGTTATTAGTGGACAGCAAACTCAACATGAGCCAGCAGTGTGCCCAGGCAGCCAAGAGGGCCAATGGCATCCTGGCCTGCATCAAGAATCACAGAATCACAGAATATTATGAGGTGGAAGGGACCCACAAGGATCATCTAGTCCAACTCAACACCTAACACCCGTACAGAGTCCGAGAGCACATCCCAGAGCGTAACACCACCTAGATCCCTCACAGTCTAGCAGGCCACTCCGAGCCGGAAGGGGCCCAGGGTCATCCAGCCCTACACCCCCCAGCTAGACCATGTCACTAAGCTCCTCGTCCAGTCTTCTCTTAAACACCTCCAGGGATGGCGACTCCACCACCTCCCTGGGCAGCCCATTCCAATATGCAATTACTCTCTCTGTGAAAAACCNCATCCCTCCAGTCTGTCAAGGTCCCTCTGGAGGGCCTTTCTACCCTCCGGCAGTTCAACATTTGCCCCCAGCTTAGTATCATCTGCAAACTTGCTGATGATGGATTGAATTCCCTCGTCCATGTCATCGATAAAGATGTTGAACAGTACTGGGCCCAACACTGACCCCTGTGGGACTCCACTGGTGACTGGGCGCCAGTCCGATGTTGCACCATTCACCACCACCCTCTGAGCTCGCCCTTCCAACCAGTTTGTAACCCAGCATAAAATGTTCCTTTCCAGCCCGTGCTTTACAAGTTTCTCCTGAAGCTTATTGTGGGAAACCGTGTCAAAGGCTTTGCTAAGGTCCAAGTACACAACATCCACAGCCTTTTTGTGACCTGGTGCTGTCCCCAGCAAGCAAGACGTGCTGCCTGACTGACCCACAGGGCCATGCCAGTCCCACTCCATGGAGAGTGCCAGCACCACCCCTCTGCGAAGCAGAGCAATCGCGCATGTGCCGACCAGACATATTCGTGAATATCTGATTAGGATTTGTGGGAAAATTTTCCACGAATATGAGGAGCTGCAAATAAAAAGGCGCGAATAACCTAGGGATGACTGTATTTCATGTGGTCTTGAGCCTCTGCTGTCTATGTATTTTTAGTTTAGTGGTAACAGGTTTAGTGCTAACTGGGATGGGTGTACACATTTAAATATCACAAAACAAATGGAAAGAGACGGAAGACAGTTTAATAGTAAACACTAAATAATTCTTACTGTGATGACATCACTGGCAGTAATCCCTATTGCTTTCTTTCCAGTAGTAGAAAACAGTTAGCTAAGTAAAGAACTAGGCCTCAAACATGATTACCATATCCCTACTGTAATATTTCATGTAGAGCATACACAACAGCCTTTTGCCTATCTGAATTTCTGCACTGGTACATGATAATACTGACACAACTTAAGCCAAATCCAAAGAGGTATAGCTGTGTTTGATTCTAGACCATAAGAACTAATCTTTAAGCAGTCAGCTGGGATTCTTAGGAAGACTTCAGGGTTTAATTTAATAAACTGATAGAGGATAGAGAAACTAATTATACTCTATGTCATTCAGTCTTTTCTACCAACAAACATTTAAGCTTTTTTGTAGTTTGATGTCAACTGTTTCCTTGTTTTTCACTCACAGTGGCGATGAATACTTCTTTTAAGGTCTCCTTGTCCAAGTTCCTGCCTGTTAGAAGAAATAAAATACGTAATTGTATTTTAGAGTGCATTATAAAAAAATGCATGCAAGTAGCAACACACTAGTCCTCTCAGCAAAGAAAGTATTTATTATAACAATGAGTGAGAACAGCAGTATTAAAATTGAGCTGCAGATAACAAGGTAACCTTAGGTTTTATAGGCAACAACAGACTTCAAGCCATGCAAGTAAGGGAAAGGAGGAAAAACTTGCGGTCATAAAACTGGGGTCATAAAACACTTGCAAAGCAGAGAAGAGTAAGTAGAAAATAGAAACACAGAACCTCAGCATTGCAAGCTTTTTAGAAACAAAACTGATTTTACACATTTTAAAGGCTGTAATAACCTTCCTTACAGTTACTGAATATTTGATCAAACATTCAAATCATCCCAATCACTTAATTTATAATCATGGATTTTAAAAAATAACATTAAAGATGCCAACATAATTTATAACTACATACAATTTTATTTTATTTCAATGTCACTAAAAGAGACAGTGTAGATTGATCTCAGCTGGAATATTAAACTGCAGGAAGTTTTGATGGGTAAATTTTTGACTCAAAGTAATGTTGAACACATTGCAATTATTCTGGCCAGTTTAGTCTGGTTGCTTTTCACTGAACAACTCACAGGACTGCCTGTGAAAAAACAGCTTCTTAAAGTCAAACAAGGAGACATGTAATTTCCTCTTACCAATCAAGACTAGTCTATTTGTCCTTTTTTCATCTTCTTTCCAGGCTACTGAAGTCTCTTCCAGATCATAGAGCTCATGGACAGCTTGGACTATCACCTGATGAGGTTTTCCTTGAATAGATACCAGTCCCTTATCAGAAAAATAACTGTTAGGATATATAAACAAACTTTTAACAATAAAGTGTGTAAGAGGGGGAAAAAAATCTCTGAAACTAGTCCAAACAGAGAATATTATTTCTGGAAATATGCATTTGTAAGTCAAAATATTATCATATTACTAAGTATTATCATCACTAAGACTTGTAACACCCATTCTCACATCTCCGTATATTGTTAGAGAAGAATAATTACACTTCTCATTACTGCGCCTTCTGCTCTTCCTTTGGTCAGTACCTAGCATGCTCAAGCAAGAATGAAATGTCATCAGCTACTACACTACCTTGAGTATACATAAGGTGTATGACATGGGAGTCCATGAAAGCCTGACTGCCAGCAAAGATCATGTAAAATGAGCAAAAATGCTCCGTTTCAGATTATTCTGATTAATTCTCATGCTCAACATACTCACTTTTCTGAAACAGAATCTTTGAATATTGGAGAAACGAGCAAAGTAAAACAATTAGTGAAAGAATTAGAAGGAATTACTGTTAAGAGTGAGCCCATTAACCCACACATGAAAAGTTCTGTTACAACACTTTTCAACACCTTATAGCAAAACTTCATCAAATATTTTAGTGGAACATGTTCTTTAAAACGTCTTACACTTCCCTAAAGAAAAATGTTTAGAGTATTTAATAAAAAAAGGTCTGAAATTGACCTATTAGATGGAATTCTAAGTGGAGAGGGACTTAGGTGTAATGATCGACAGGAAACTCAGTATGAGCCAGCAATGTAATGTGCCCAGGTGGCTAAGAAGGCCAATGGCATCCTGGCCTGTATCAGGAGCAGTGCGGTCAGTTGGACTAGGGAGGTTGTCCTTCCCCTGTACTCGCCGCTGGTCAGACCACA
>WEKX01007962.1:21486-31551 GCA_013390025.1 Pitta sordida
TCTTAAACAGCACTACTATCTCCCTGGTGGGAATCGAACCCCCAGTCTCCCACATGAGAGACAGGGACACTCACCACTACACTAAAGTCGGTTTTCTAAAACCAACAAACTTGGGAATCCATCCTGTTATTAATTAACCTGGGCTTCATTTGCTTTGGTGTATTTGTCTGTGACTGAGGGCCAGCACACTGCTATTACAGGTCTCAAGTCTCCTAAAGAGTTACAGTATATCCCCACTACATTGTGACCCCTCCATTAGACCCCATGGATTTGTGAGGAAAATTTCTCGCAATCTGGTTTCAGGGATTTGCGAGGTTCCCCAACCGATGCATGCGCAGTGCCTCCACTTCGCTAAGGGGCGGTGCCGGCGCTCCCTGTGGGCCAACCCCATTACTCTAAGCTCAGCCCTGGACTGACCACCCCCTCCCTGGCCACGTGTTACTGTTTCAATGGCTACAGGCAGGGAAAGGAAGTGCCCCTGGAAAGTGTGGCTGGGCTGCCGGCAGCGGCAGGGCCAGCGCTATGAGTCTGGGACACTCCTTCCCTGCTGTGGAGACAGGGCAAGCACGTATGGTAGCAGCAGCCAGGTAGTGGCTACAGAAGCGGCTGGGACCGTGCCGACCCCACGGCCACGCCACACTGACAGTCTCGGCAGGCTGGCATGGCGCACCGGGGCCATGGCGGGGGCGAGGGGGGAAGCAGCGGCACAGGGTTTGGGCTGCGAGCACACGTTTTGGCAGCAGCTCAGCCCCAGCTACAAAAGTGGCAGCATTGCTGAAGAGAAGCTGGGGGATTCTGGGGGGTCTCCTGAGTCAGAGAGGGCTCACAAATGCTTCCATTTTCTCCCCTGTGCTGAGACAGCCCATGTGGAGGTGCGGAAAAGTGTCCGCAGTGCTCCAGAGTGGTGGAGGGTGGAGCAATGTGTGTGGCCTGCATGCATATTAATGACCTGCACGTCTTTGCGAATTTGATGTTTCGTGACACCTCTGACATGACCCGTTTCTTGCAAATGAGGGGGTATAACTGTACTTTGATTCCAAAGCTTAGTACAATAAAAATGTACTCATGCATGGCTTTAATGTTTTCAGACGGCAAAAGTGGCTTTTCAGTGGCTATTTTCTTCTATTTGCCAGGAAGGGGAAGACAAGGATATTTTAATTTTGTTGCTGAAAGATCAAGGGAACAACTAGCCTTCCAACAAAACGAAAGTACAGTAATCCCTAACTACTTTGCGGTTCACCATTCACAGCTTCAATACATCGTGGGGATTTTTTCCTTTGCTTTACCGTATTTACTGTTTTTACTGTATTTACCGCTACTTCGTGGATTTCGCTTATTGTGGTGTCTTTCTGGAACCGATCTCCTGCTATATTCAAGGGATTACTGTAATTATGTTGCTATCTATTATGCACAAATGTTCTCAGGAAACAAAGAGCATTCTTTTAGTTCTTAGAGCCTATCAAAAGATTAATTTGATTATCATTTTTTAATTAATTACTTGTCTGTCCGGCATAAGGAAAATGATAATACACAAATTCTAAATCGTCTCCTCCATTCAAAACGACACAACTGACAATATTTTAAAAAGTGTAGATTAGACCTAGTATTGCCCTCCTTTGTTATGCCAAATTCAACTTCTGCATATTAGTGCAACAACTATAATTAAACCTAACAATCTATAAAATGCAACCTATAGTATCCAGACCCTAGACATGTGAGATAGATAGAACCTTTCAAAGCAATGGAAATGAAAAATGAAAAGCGATTCAACTATGTCTTAATTATTAACTCTGCCACTGATGTTTGGGACTGTACATCTGCCGTCTCGATTCAAAACAAGTAGGTTTAATATTTGCTTCTTTGCCAGCTATCTCCTGAGTTTTTCATGGACGAGTAACAACTAGCTATTCTCCCCTTCAAATCACAGAATATTCTGTGTTGGAAAGCACCCACAAGATCATCAAGTCCAACTCCCAAGCTAATGCCCATACAGGGATTGAACCCACTACCCCGGAGCCATGGACATAACCTGATTTCCTGTCCCATCGTCCCACCATCTAGACCATGTCACTGAGTTCCTCATCTAGTCTGTTCTTAAACACCTGCAGGAATGGCAACTCCACCACCTCCCTGGGCAGACCATTCCACTGAGAGATCACTCTCTCTGTGCTCCACTACAGTGATCCAGCACTTTTGAAAGGCCTGTGACTGACAGCATAGTTTTTTAGGTGTAAAAAGGAAAAGCACAAAAAGCAGTTGGTAATTTCTGATTAACCTTCAGTCTTATGACATCCATGGTGAGTCCAGTCTTATCTTTCACATTCTTCTCCCATAGAAGATTCTATGAAAAGAAAAGTTTTCATAAACTCAGTGATGTAGGATGAGCTTCTACAAAAAGCCACAATGATTTGGCAGTGATATACAGTGAATCCTCTCTGTATCGCGACTTCTACTTCACGACCTCGCGCATTTGCGATGTNCTTCCCCGTGTTCAGAGCGTCCGAAGGGAGAAGCAAAAAAGTGCCCCGGATCCCTGCAGAGTTCTGGGGGGTGGGGCAATGGGCGTGGCCTGCATGCATGTTAACAACCTGCTGTTCTTTGCGAGATTAATATTTCGCGAGGGCTGTCGCCTGTCCCTTTCCTCGCGATGGAGGAGGTATAACTGTATTACTTACCTGAATAAAAAGATTTAAACTTTCTTCTTCTATGTTCCCTGGAACTTCAAATGTTACTGTAATTATAGCCTGCAAATTGAAAAAGCCACTTATTATTACCAAATTGAATAAACATAACAGTAATTTCAAAAAATGTTCTTGTTCTCAGCCTCATAAAAAAGCAACTATATACCCAAGCCAAATTAAAAAAAAAAAATAAAATTCTTAACCTCTCTTATGGCTCTAATTTTCTAAATTATGCTCTACTTTTTGTTTCTGTTTGTGTATGCACGTAAGGGGTATATGCTATACTTCGAAAAGTTTAATGCCATTAGTTTTCATCACGTTTTTTGCTGGAGCTTATGTTCATGCTCAAAGAAACCCTATGAATTTTAGTTCTTGGAGGCCAGTAAGCTCAATCTTTCAAATATCCCCGAAGATGGTATTTTCTTGTCATACTGATCTTCATCACAATTCTATCAGACAAAAAATAATCAAGATAGGTGCAAACTATCTGCACTTGCCTCTTATGAAAAGCTTTTAATAAACAGACTATGTAAAAGTGGATTCAGAAAACAAAGGTATCTGAAGTTACGTTTTTATTCCAAAGAAACTACTGGCTTAGTGCTCAAGATCAATTTATTATTACCGATTTACTTTAAAACTAAATGTGCATTATTTTTGACACTATAACCTCTCAATGGCTTGGAAGAACAGAGAGATAATTACTTTCTGTACAACTTAAAATTCTTTTGAAAAATTACTTTCACATGACTGTTCCAACTTAAGGAAAAAACCGAGAGGCAACAACCAGCAAATGTTTATCTAATGACCAAGTCATCTAAACAACCAAGAGCCAACAAAATGGCTGTCGACTTCAAACCATGACAGACAAGAGTTTACAAGGTGCAGTTTGCTTTTGTTGTCCTTCCAAATGAAGATAATAAGCACACTTTACCGGCCAACAGGGATTTGCAGCTTACTGTGAGAAGTGTCTGCTTTCATTTATGACTCATCTGTCTCAATAATAATTTTAAATATGTGGGTGTTAAACTAAACAGTGATCCTACAAATGAACTCATTGTTTCCTGCTGGTCAAACGGCTCCATGCTACAAAACTAACAAGAATCTCTCTAATAATACAAGGATGTATTATTACTCATGACTCATAAATTCGTAACATGTGGGAAGGTTTCTACTTAACTTTTTTATCTACTTTGGGGATCTATTAAGAATCTATAATTTAGCATATTTAAGACTTTTAATTAAACTAAACTATGAACTTAAGATTGCCACTGCAATCACAGTTAGGCATGAAACTGCTTTTACATTTAATCTTTAGTTCCAAAAGATTATATGTGCGTTTTCCTGTTTTCAAGACTAGTAACTCCAAAGTCAAGATCTTCAGTTCAAAAAGAAAAACACAGGCATTACATGCATCATGTTTAGCCTTAAATAAAGTCATAGCCGGTTTCTAGAAGGAAAATGCATTTTTCTAAGATACCTTATAAAGAGAAAAGATTTTTTTTTTTCAGCCTTTGAGGAGACTGTTGCCTATAGGTGAATCCTACCTGAGGACACCCCAGGGAGGACTACGATTCACACTTCAACTGGAGAGACTTCATTTTGGACAGAAAACCTACAGGCTAAAGACTGGCTACAAATTCAGGACTTGTTTCTACAAATATTAACAAGTGCTATTTGTTTCAGTAATACTTTCCATGTGAATCAACAAATTATGTAACTGTCTGGGGCAGTGGAAGCCTATAAGCTATTACTCAAAGTAAGACCCTACAGCCATTTAGAATCTGTCTAAAACAAAGCACATTGTTTTATATTCCTTATTCCTAAGTAAGCTTACAAACACCTTGTAGAATTCACTAGTCCCTAACTGAAATCATCTGAAAAGGTACCATAAATGGCATGCAATGCTTGCAGTTACCCTGAACAGCCTACTGTAACAAAATCATCGAAGCAGTAATTTTGGTAATTACCTTATCTAGATGTGCATGTGTTGTCTTTACATGCTCAAGCTTTTTCTGCAAACTGAAAATATGTAAAGTTAAATGATGCACTTGAGTAGAGTGGGCAAAATGTCATTACAGTTGTCCCTCAATTATCATGCGGCAGCAGGTCTCCCTCCCCGCTGCGAGGCCCTTGCTCCGCAAACATAGGGAGCTCATTAATATGCAGATTAGTCTGGCCCATTGCACTGCCCTCTTCGACCCCAGCACGCTCTGGCGGTGTGTCGGCACTGCCTCGCTGTGTGCTGGCGGCTCCCAGCACCTGTGGGCACACTAGGTCAGGAAAAAAGCCTACTTCCCTTCGTTGTTCACCTGTGCTTACCCACAAGCACCAGCGCTAGGACCCGCCCACCCTGCTGGTCTTGGATTGCGACCTGCCAGGGGGCTACCCAGCTGCCCTGCTGTGTCCACTGAGTCTGGAGAAGTGGCTGCCACCATGCCAGGGCCCAGGAGCAGTGCCTGACTGCCACTGCTTCCCGGGTTGCACTCATGGTGGTTCCTGGGTTTGAACACATTTTATTTTTTTAATCTGGAGCATGGCAACGAGTGCCGAGTGCAGCGCGACCTGTGTTTAAACATGCAAGCAGGGGGGCAGTGGTGACTGCCTTATCACCACAGTAACGGTGCTGCTGATGCCGTGCTGGCCGAGCAGCACCCCTCTCCTGGTGCTGAGGGACAAGCTCTTTGCTGCGGAAAGGGATGTGGCCAGGGGATGCTTCCAGTGCACGTGCGGGGACAGCCCCGGTGCCAGGGGAGCTGCATTCTCCATGAATTTCAGGTGGCTCCTTGCTTCCCTGGGCTGGGCAGCCTGAAAGCTCGAGGGAGCAGGGCTCTGCTGAATGGGCACTCGGTTTCCCCCAAATCCCCCACTAGCCAGGCCTCTCCGCCCAGGCAGAAGCAGGTGAGTAGCTGGCTGTACCTGGCCAAGTCCTGCAACAGCCCATCACCATGGCAACAGTGCTGGTGCAGTTAGCGGCCAAGCAGGTGCTGAGGGTTCCACCTAAAATTCCCGGAGGGTGCCAGGGGCAGCTGTGGCCACTCCACAACTTTTGACAGCAGTGGAAAAATGGGTTTAAATGTGCAACCAGTGCAAGCCTGGCCCCTGCACGGTGGCCATAGCTCCCAGCCCTGGCAGACACAGCAGGGCAGGGCTGACAGCCCCGGTGCTGCGGGAACCACCAGCTCAAGAGGGGCAGGGAGCCCAGGGCAGCTTCCCAAGGGATGCAGAGGTGCAGCTCTTTGGGAGGGTCTCATCCACTCCTTCCCTCCCCTGGGAGGTAATTGGGCTCCCCGGTCCCAGGCAGCACGCTGTGATTAAAGCTTTTTGCACTCCCTGGGCAATTTGCATCTAAAAGCCCAACACATACCAATGGCACACTGGCTGATCAGTATCCCGCTGCTGGTGCTGGGGGGACAAACTCCATGCTGTGGAAAGGCACATGGCCAGGGATGCTTCCAGCCATGCCCCAGCACTCCAGGACGCAAGCCCAGTGCGACTGGGCAGGCGCAGTCATGCCCCAGGGCTCTGGGACACGAGCCTGCCATGGCCAGGCGGGTGCAGCTATGTCCCAGCATGAGAGGACGTGAGCCCAGTGAGGTCAGGAGGGCGCAGCCATGCCCCAGCACTATGGGACATGAGCCTGGCACAGCCAGGCAGATGCAGCTGTGCCTCAGTGCAACCGGACACAAGCCCGGCACAGCGCAGTCTGGCAGAGCAGTGTGCCAGTGGTCAGTGCGGCGGGCAGGGCTAATCTCCATATTCGTGACTATCTATCTTTGCATAATCGTGACTGAGTTAGTGCGTGTACAGTCATGAATGCACCATGAAACAGACTTCTGTTATTGCAGAGAAAACACCCTGCAAAGAAGTGAGAGAAGAATCGTGAAGTAGTGAGGGTTCACTGTATTTAAAAACTTTTAAACTCCACTATTGCAGAGCAAAACAAAAATACCAAAGATAGAATCTATACTCAGAAAAGGCTTCAACAATTCAGTTTTAATCTCAAAATACAAATGTTTGGTTATATTTGTTTGATATACAGTCAATCCTCCAGATTCACAGATTATGAGTCTCTCGAGGGTCCTGCGCAACCTTTAATCCGCGAACACTGGCCAGACATTAATATGGCAAATTATTGCCAGAAATATGGCAACTTTGGAACACTGCAACATCCTGTGCTCCTTACAGGCAGTGAGAAGCCAGTGAGTTGGGTTTTTTTCCCTTTAACTCCAGCAGCTAGCACTAGCAGAAGTGCTTTGCCTGAGGCTATGAATATGCACATATGCACATATGCAGATAGGTGCTGGCAAGTCCATCCTAGCTGCTATGGCATGAGGGAACAGAATCCTCCTCCTGGCACGGCAACAGCACGGACACATCCCACTGCTGCCCTGTCCCTGCACACAGCACTTCGTACACTGCCACCACGGCCAGCCCAGCCCCACTGATGTGGGGCACTTTCCCTGGGGCTATGTCCATCACCAGGTGCTCTGGACATGCAGCTACCAGGAACACCGTGCACTTGGCACTTGGCTCCACTGCTATTGGTATCGCCTCCCCTGCCTGTAGCCATGGAAACTGTAACAAAGACACACACGGACACAGATGCACACAGACACCCAAACACATGCACCCAGATGTATAAACACAGACACATGCTGTCTCATGGCACCGCAGGACTACAGTTATACCCTCGCATTTGCGAGAAACGGGTAATGTCAGAGGTCTCACGAAATGCCAAACTCGCAAATATATGCAGGTCCTTAGTATGCATGCAGGCCACATCCCTCGCTCCACCTCCAGCCAATCAGGAGCGCTGGGGAGCCTCTTTGACTCCTCCCCATAGGCTTTCGCAGCACAGGGGAGGAAAGGGAAGTTCTATGCCGTCTGCCTTGGGGGATGCCCCCGAGAATCCCTAGATTTCTCCTTAGTTGCGCTGCCGCTTCCGCAGCTGCTCACCGCGCATGCTCGCAGGCCAAACCCCGCACCGCTGCTCCTCCCCCCACCCCCCGCCCCAGTCCCAGTGCTCATCCCGCGCCGCGCACCGCCCATCCGGCGCCACTGGTTGCACGCTGCCGGCCCCGTGCCGCCAGTCCAGCACCACTGGTCCCACTCCGCCATCCCGTGCTGCACGCCGCCAGCCCCACGCCGTGCATTGACCTGGCAGTGCCACGCGGTGCAGCGGGGTTCAGCTGCGGCAGTGGAGTGAGCATGTCCTGCCAGCCACCGCAGCCAGCCCCACTTTCCTGGGGCACTTCCCTTCCCCGCCTGTAGCCATGGAAACAGTAACACACCCCCGGGGCGGGGAGGTCAGCTCCCCAGCTGCACTTAGAGTAACAGGGGACAGTGTGACTCCTGGCCCTGCCTGTGCGGCCGGGCCGGTGCCGCCCCACAGGGAGCTCTGGCACTGCCCCTCGGCAGAGAAGAGGCATTGTGTATGTGTCGGCCCGGGAAACTCGCAAATGGTTGAAGCAAAACTGCGAGAAATTCTCCTCGCAAATGGGCAGGGTCATAATGGAGAGGTCGCAATGCAGCGGGGATTCACTGTATAAATGCCATGTAACCTCCGCAACACTCATAAGGGAGCAATCTGTGGCTGTTCCAGCAAGCGAGAGGTGCTGCCCGCCTGCCCCGCAGGGAGCAGCAGCACTGCCTCTCTGCATACTAGAGCAACCACACATGCATTGACTGGACATATTTGTGAATAACTGATTAGAATTTGTGGAAAAATTTTCCAGGAATAGCTGAAGCAGCGAATAATTATGCGCAAATAGTTGAGCCATAACTGCAGATAATTGTGTTAAAAAACTTAGGTTCTTTCAAAATAGAAAGAGAATTATAATCCTGATTTGCAATATCTTTGGTCTTAGAAGTATTTATACTTCAATGAGTAACAAACCCCTGATATTCCTTTGTGTAAAAAAAAAGGCAAACTACCACAATAAAATAATTACCAGAATTTGTCAAGTTATTAGATGTTGATTTTTTAAAACAACTTTAGAAGAATAATTTGAAAAGGAAGCAGGATAAAATGTTATTGCTTGTGAGACTGAAGTTTCTAACACTAGGTCAAATACTGCAGATGAGCTTCCACTTCAACTCTGCTGTACAGCTGACTCTTACTACGCTGTGTGCCAGCCAGCTTAAAATGGGTCCTCACTACTTGATAAAGGAACTTGAAGACTTTTATTGTAAACTAGTATTTAGGGTCTTTCTGTATCTTCTCATGCAACCACATAAAATTTTACTGCAGCTTTGTATTAAACATGCATATCTGTCTTGATTCATCAAGACAGTGCAGAACTTCTTCAAATACTGTTCTGTACCAGAGAACACTTTCTCCATCTTATGGACAATGTGCAGGAAAAAGAAACAGCACCACAATGACAGCTCTCTGCCACTTCAGAGAAGACTGCTCATAAAAATCCATCCCTTGATGACTACAAAATTTAAGAAGCCTTTAATCATGAGGAAAAAAGGTACTTCTGTTACTGAAGCAACATTTCACATTCCTACTTCTCCCATCTCCCTTACTTTGCTGTCTTCTCATACTGACCACAACAGAATCCAGAATTCTTGATCTGCTTCCTGTGACTTCACAGGATGGAGAGACTGCAAGGTCCTACTAGTACAGTCACAAGGATCAGATGATTAATCTGTTTGCTATGCTGGCAGAAATCCTTGCTGCAGTATTCAATTAAATGAACATTAGTACAGTGGTGAGTGTCCTCACCTCTCACCCAGGAGACTGGGAGTTCAATTCCCACCAGGGAGGCAGTGGTGCTGTTTAAGAGTTGGACTCGATGATCCTTGTGGGTCCCTTCCAACTCAGAATACTCTGTGAATCTGTGAGCAGTTTTATTTATACTGATTCTGTATTTATGAACTGATACAAGGGTAAGCAATTTTGCTGTACAGAGTTCAAACATAAACAAAACAAACTGAATTTCATTTAAGCAGCCAACAAATTTATTGGTGTTTTTAGAATACAGTGAGCCCCAGAACTCGCAGGGGGACAGGTCCAGGCATGCCTTGTGAGTCATGAAATCTGTTAAGATACCAAGTCCATGAATATTCAATTAGGACCCGCTGGTAGCCACGCCACCTCCACTAATGAGCTCTGGGGGGTGGTCTCAGGAGCACTGTGCACTCTCTCTAGCCTCAGGAAACTGATATAAATGCTTTCTGCCTGTTCCCAGCTGCAGAATCCTCAGTTTTTCCATGGTGCCCCTTTTCTGAGCTCTGTATCTCAGCAGGAGCCGAGACACATGGGCTGGGACACACATGCCCGTCCCTGCGGGGTCAGGTCAGGTGCAGTAGCCAAGCCGTTGCAGAGCTAGGAGCCCCTGCACAGTCATAAAAGCAAATTCCCCCTTGTCCCCAGACC
>WEKX01007963.1:5033-63158 GCA_013390025.1 Pitta sordida
AAAAATTAATTAAATTTGTCTACCCACTATAATTATGAATTTTTGTTTTACCCTAAAGTTGAAACACCGCAATGATACTCATTATCACATCATGGATAGTGTTTAGACTTAAAAGTAAACCTTCCTGCAGAACTGTATGTAACTACTGCTACTCATTTTAATGTAGGTTTGAAAGTAAGTGTAGAAATTCCAGTGCAGAAATAATACAGTATGTAGCAGCTTATCTTTTTGTCAACAAGACCTTTGTCTTTTGGACAAAGGACCTTTTGTCTGGTCCTTCGCTATGTTGTACCAACCACTGATTTAATCCTTATGTTTTACTCTCCAAACATGGCACAGCCAGAAATTCATAAACACCACTTCAGAAACATTTGTTCTCAGCAAGAGTTTCTCAGAGATCACATTGGGGGAAAACAAACAAAAAAAACAAAAATGGAAAAGTGGCAAAGACTAACTCAATTTCAAACTTATTAGCAGTCACAAAGAAGAATGGTGACTACAGATTAAGAGTAATACTTGGCAATTCTGGTAGAATTCAGATTCAGTGACACACAGACAGAGAAAAGCTTTGCTGGAAAATAAGACATGACATGTCTTATCCTTTGCTACAAAAGAACATTCCTGGATCAAGACAGACATAAATCTTTATTACTCGTGCTAATCCTTACACTTTTTGATGAGTTAACAGCAAGGGATCTAGAACTTGAATGTGGAAGCTACTATGGCACAAGGCACATGAACATAGGCATCATTTTGCGCTGAACACCTCAACATTTTGCCAATGTAAATAAGCTTCTGGTTTTGGAATACATTTGAACAAATGCACCATAAAAATAAGTATAATAAATAATGAATTAAAATTATGTAAAGGGTGCGAGTTCTTACCCTTGAATCACTCCAACAGGTGGTTTTGTTTAATCTCAGGTTATTCATTGATAACACCTTTTGGACAACTTTCCCTTTGTGTAAGCCAACACTTATATCCTAATCAATATAATCAAATCCAGCCAGTAATTTCTTCAACATATAGCTTCATGCTTTAAAAATAACACTTGGTTTTGGCATTAACAACAGCCTGCAGTTATCAACCATTCACAGATACGAGAACTGACAGTCTTATTAATTGCAATAAGGATTGTACTGAAACATTTCACTTTGGCAAATTCTGTGGTCAACTAGTTGTTTTAAACAGGAAAATAAAATACATTTTTTTATATACATAATTTCCAGAAATAGGATGGATGAACCCAAATAAAGAACAACTGTAAAAAAAAGTTAAAGGTATGGCTGCAGCCACTGTGATTATTTTTTAAACCAGTCTTAGAACCAAATTTAAGATTAAATCTAGCTCATAAGCATATGGAAGATTAACATTGCCCCAGTACCTAGCCGTCTTTACTTCTAATTTACAATATTGGTGTATCATGACATTTTAAGGAAAGTATGAGCCTTCACATCCTTTGTATTTTAATATGGGTGTTTCAAAAGTGAGTATGGTGGGACAGTAAATTAACATTAATAAAATGCTTAGTCATTTGCAATGTCTGAAGGCAAGTGACATAAATTGAACTGACCTTGGAAGAAACCTTAATGTCCTCATGTGCATAAACCAGTGAGGAGCTATCTATATGCAGTTTCACACCTCATGAACTTTTACACACTATTCATCTAAATCAGAGATCCAGATACAAAATCTGGCACTTGGGACATTATGTGAATTTCTGATATTCCTTGGCAAATGTAGAGTTCTGAAATAAATGGTTAGATTTAAATGATTTACACATGTAGGAGTAGGATAGTGGGGGAGAGGGTTATTGTCATTTTTTCTTTCCAGATCCACACCGAAAGTATAGATAACCATAATTCTGCCTAAATCATGTTTCGAAACCCCATATTTGAGAGAGCACAACGGCTTGGAAACTGATTATACAAAACATCAGTGGAGACTGCAGAATTTCCCAGCATCTGGCACACTTGGTTAAATGAAGAGCTTGTCATATGCTGGCTTTTCAACTGTGGCATGTCACCTCCGCTCTGCAGTTCTGCAGCGTGGGTGAAATGACACAGCTGATATGCCAGGATGTGACATACCTTTAATTTCACATGCAATGCATAGCTGCATCCCCCACTGTGAAATGTTGCAGGGGCATATTTTTCAGGTGATGTTACATTGTTTTGCTCCAATTTGAAGTCCAATTAGCATTTGAGGTGAGAGAAGAAATGTTAGCCAAGCTGTTTGAATGGGATACTTGAAATGGAGACTTTTTTTTATCCTCTTATAATTTTAAGCACCACTGCTACCATCATTTATTTTATGTCCAGGAGATAAATGCTTTTACTGAATTGAACTATCAAATAAGGCACATGGTAAACTCCTGAGAGAAACCTCTACATAACTACTTTTGGCAGAAGCCAAACTAAAACAAAATGGCAGAATGTGCTATATGTTTATTACACAGAAATCAACAGATTTGTGGCTTAACATATAGTATCAAGATTTCCAGATATATTTTCATGCAGAAATGACAAAACACCCAGAACAAGACTGCCTGAAAAACCTACAGCAACCGCAGAAATACCAGAGGAATATTAGTGCCATGACTGCAATCGAAGAAATAATCTTTCAAGTTCTCATTAAAACTGTAAAATTTCAAGATCTAGTCACAAATATATAGTTGAAACACAGGGCTCTGAAACAAAGTTTTTGATAGAGTGCTTCATAAAAAGACAAAGCAAGTACCTATATCACTTGGCTTTGAAACTTTACATACCATGTTATGTCAATAAAACAGGCTCTCAGAGTCCCCTCTTTATGAACTTGTTTCTTTAAATACCACCTGCATCTACCCCTCATGGCTGCCTTTCTATCTCTTCTAGGAAGAGTACCTCACGGCTTTATTCAAGCAGGAATGTAAAATAAAGCTCAACTTGTTTAACACTGACCTGGCAATACACCTCACTAATTGCCTGGATGCTTCTATCCCAGGGTAACTGATCCTGCTTAAGTCCTTGCTCTTTTGCTAAAACAAACATGTAATTTGCCTTTTCCAAAGAAGGTTTGGTAATCCAAAGGATTTCATCTGTTTGCCACAGTGTGGATCAATACCAACAACTCAGTTATGTCGGACACTGCATAGAGCCAGTGTCCAACGCAGGCCAAAGTAAAAGCAGTTGAAATAGAGGCCTGCTGTGTATCCTATGGCCATTTCATTAATTCCATTGTCACTATTTTAACATAGTTAGTCGGGAAGCTGAAAACTCATTCAGTTCAGATACTTCATCTATTCAAATTGTGAGACAGATAAAGGGCATACCTAGCATTTCAAACATGTATGTTTGAAATTACTTTTGCACACGTTGAGACACATGGAAGAATTATTTCCAGGATTTGAATCTTAAAAACAAAACAAAAAACAAAAACAAAAGAAACAAAAAAAAAGAAGGAAATAAGGAAAGAAAGAAAGGAGGTAGGAAACAAAAAACCATGAAAAATATCATTACAATCTTCTCAGAAAAGGACAAAGAGTGTTGAATCATCAGTAAATGCAGTGTGAGCACTACGTAAAATATACACTCAGAAATACCAGAGAAAGTAATTTTGGACTATAAAAAGATCTCTGGAAACTAGATACAAGAATGTAAACTGAAGCTATTCTTTTTATTCTGAATTAGCTGCCTGACTCAGTGCCAGAATTTTCTAGGTAGGAGGAGGAGAAAGACAAGAGAAAAGCTCAAATAACATTCTCCTTTACTCTCCTTCCCAGTAAAGGAATGTCTGAAGAAAACACCAGAATCTGAAAGGGTTCATTTTCTATTGTGTTTGTAAAAGCTTTGATGTATGGTAAGCCTGGTACTATTTAGCTGTGCTCAAATTCGCGGTGTTATGTATTTTTAAAAATGAATAATTTATGAAAAATTATAAAATTAAAATGCTTCCCACAACTCCCCTAACAATTTCATGCAAATATCTTAACTGCACATCCCTTGTTCTTCATCTCCTATTAACCTTTTCCAGTGGAGCATGGAGCTCTGTACACTGTATTGAATATAATTCCAGGCATGAATAGCCTTGGAGTTAAACCCACATACTTGGACATTTCTATCACAGTGATTGTGCAGCAAAAAAAAACCCTGAGAAAAATATTGATTAAATTATTTTTGCTCGAATTTTAACTGAAACCATCACGTGTTTAACACAGTATAGATTCCATATACAATAAAACCACAAAGCAGTCGGTGCACCCCATGAGTTCCCTGTAAACACTTCTCCACAAATCCTGGCTGAGAAGTGGACTGGCTGCACATTTATTGGTCTAGTCTTTTCACATAAATCATAGCTGTCCAAAGTCTAATCGGATTTACACTGGCTGCCAGTGTTCCCAAAGGCTTCTGCACTAGTCAGCTTGGCAGTTCCCTAAGAGCAGCCCAGCCGCACACTGTAGAGCCTCCAGGGAGGCTCCTTATGTTGCACGCATCCCTCCATGGCCAATTAAACTGGCTTTGGAGTCACCTTGCACCGCTGGCATGGTGCAAAGAGCCTGCAGTGCAGCTCAGGACCAGGGCCAAGGTGTTGTCAGCTCTGATCCTAAGATTGGGGAATGGTCTATTAGAGAAATTTCAGGTTACTTTCACAGCTCATTGCAAAAGCACCACACACAAAACCTTCTCATAAAATAAAACCCTTCCCCATGATAAAAGCTGAAGATGAAAGCATTCTCGACTCAACACAGAGCAGGTTCCATACCCAAAAAAGCAGAAATGGAAAATATGATTATGGCTGTTGACTACGGAAATTTCTAAGAGAAGCCTCAGAAAATATTAAATACATTTTTCTAGGTATAAGAGATGAAAAGATATTTAGAAAGATCTTCATGTTGGGAATCATTTAAAGGTTTATGTTGCTTGCAAAAGTTCTAAGTTTTTTAAATATATATGACATTATTCTGAACAGCACTTTTACTGCCATACTATGCAATGACAATCCTCTATAAAATGCTGACTAACCAGCAGCAGCTGTTAAAGAACTTGCTGGAGTTACAAACCAACCTTTCTTGGAAGTCTGAGCTACAAGTTGAGAAAGTTGAAATATTAAGGAAAGACTAAATTGAAATAACACATAAAACTAGCAGCTGACTTAATAGTGCTTTCAGAAACTGAAAATTCAAGATCTAACATGACAGTCATCTGTAACCTCAAGAGCTTTATGAGAACATCATGACATATGGAAGTATACTAAGACTTGAGCAAGCAGCTATTTAAATACTAACACAAGCAGTTCACATTAATTACTGGTGAAATAAACAAGATGTATTTTATGCAGAATTATTTTTCATTAATATATGCATACATAGCCAGATGCAATTGTACACAACTTTAATTGTATACTAAATCTTTTTGGAAAAGTAACTTTTTTAACTGGACCAAAGCTACTTGCACCCTGAAGTACAGATGACTGTATTGCATATTTCCTATCCGTGTGCATACATTGGCCACAATTGTCCTTAGCTTTAGTAAGAACCTACTCGGGCTCTGTGTTGGCTAATTAGTTACAACCAGGAAGCTGGTGAATGTTTATTATGAATATAATTAAATCAAATTCTCTTTGAAGCCCATTTTGAACATGTTGCACAACAATGTTTCATGTTGTCATACATCTTAATACCAACACATTCCTGTGGACCACTGGTCTTTTGAAACACTAGAAGTATGCTTTACTAGATAATCATGAGTGCATGATACCTTCACAATAGAAGGGTCTTTCCTTGTCTCTTATTTTATACTTTCTTTGTATCGAATCATGACTCGGCTTATATTAAATTTTTTGGTGTATTTATTAAAATTAAGACTAATTTAACATACCAAATGTTGGTGTCATTTTTTCTCTGCATAATACACATTCAATTTTGTCATGTACTTATTGAAAGAAGAGGCAAAGTCATAAGCAGAGAACATCAGAAGTAGACTAATTCAAGATTATTAATAGCATCAGGACATGGAATTCAAACCCAGACCATCTATTTGCCTGAAGGAGAAAGCAAACACTAAGACAGACAAGTCTGCATGTGTCCATGTTTACTTTCAATAGTGTCTTTTCTTGAATGGAAATGGACGGTATTTCTTTATTTAAGTGGACTTGTAGGGATCAATGTCTCAAATCCAAATAGCCGAGGCAAGGGGCATATCGACAGAATGATTTACAATTGCCATGATGCAGTCACAGAAATAAATGCTAATGAGCCAAGGTACCCTGTCTAGCAGTATATATCCCTTTAAAAACAATGCACTTCAGTAACAGATTGCGGCTCCCAAGAGGCTGCCTTCCAATGCAAGTATCATGGACGCTTACAGCACACTCATTGGATTCTTTTGATCATTTCCCAGAATCTACCACTTGGACACTTTTCCACCCTTTCTAGTACTCTAAATCGCACTCAGAATAAAGCGACAGGGGCATAAAGAAAAAAAAGAGGATATTTCTTTGTCTAAATCCAAGTATTTTCTGAAGTTGAATTAGTTGTATTAATACAGTCTCTTCTGCAAAGTATCAGGAAAATGTATTCCATCCAATTAAAAAATAAAATTATTTGCCTTTACCATTTAACAATACCGGATAAACACGAGAAAAACACTTGTACTCATACTAGGATGAGCCAGCAACTAATCAAAGTTTCTTACAGTCCTCTGTACCTTCTCAGCAGAGGAAATGGGAACTTGAGATTTTGTATGATGTCAAGAGCAAAGCCAGCACTGAGTAGAAATATGTACATAACACATTTGTCTCGTTGCCATCCCATGGGAAAAAAGAAAAAAGATAATTCAGTTATCCTATTTTTGGTTCAGTAGCCTATGCTTGTTTGTATTTAGCACAGGATTCTCTATTAGGAGAAATATTTTCAATTTGAACAAACATAAGGGAAAATAAAATCTTGATTGCCTTATATTTCAAACGGGACAAGATATGGATCAGTAATGAATACAAAAGTAAGAGCCTAAGAGCTCACACTTCAGGCTATTTCTAGCTAGATGATAGATTTTTATGTGGACTACGAGTGAACCTTTCCAGTTTAATGCTTCAGATTTCCTAAATGGAAAATAAGAATTAAAAAAATGTTCTTCAGATGTATTTCCACATTTTTAGAAAATACTGGGTATATGAAATGCCATGATACACTTAAGAGTTTTAATAAGGTTGTGTTTTTTAGTGTAACTAATTTAACAAGGTAGGTTACACAACCAAAGTTTCCACATTTATTGTGTCTCATGGGATACAACAGGAAGAAAAGTATTTGCAAAAAAAAAAAAAAATAGTCTTAAATCATTTCAGTGTAGTTGAATACAAGAGCCAGAAAACACAAACAATTGATAGAAGTAACAGTGGATACACTGTGCCTGCTCCTGCACAGCTCTGCAGCTGTGTGATTCCAACTTCATTTTTAGCAATAATGGACACTCATTTGTGATATATCTGAATGAAACAAAAAAGAAACAAAATCTTACTAAGTGTTATGCCCTGTAGACCACAACTCACTATAAATCCATCCATCCAGCAATTAGACACTGCAGCTTGAACCTTCTGGCATAAAGGGCATGGGTACAGATTGCACTGAAACTAATAGTTATTCTCACCCACGCCAATTCATAGCACATGGAGGAAAGAATATTTTAGGAACCAATTATTAAAGGCTTCCTAATTGTACACAACAGTGCCACCAGTTACATCACTCTGTATATTTTTAATTAATTTATTCCAAGGTTTCCCAGGGGAAAAGAATAACCATGCTTAGATGAAAACTGCTTTTTCCTTACAAGAATATTCATGAAATACAAGAGTAATTGTTTTGATATGAGCATTGTTGAAACACATGGAGAAATGTTTGGATATCAATTAAGTTCACAATAGAGAACAAACCTGCTTGCTGGCCTGAATGGAAAAAGCAGCCAGAAGGTAACCAAAGAATGGGGAAATGATTTTGAGCTGAGCAAGCAACGTATAAGCTCTATTTTCTTATCCTTGCACAAATATATAATAACACATGATACACAATTGAAGAAGAAAGAATTGAACATTTCTTAACTCACTCTGTTGCAACTTACATTGGACAGCAGCATCTCTATACACTGGGCTTGCACTTGCAATAGAGAGGGAAAAGACGCAAATCCTGCAGGGAAGTTAAAACACAGTAGATTTTCTTTCCATTGGAAAGAGAGATTGATGAAAACCAGTCAACAAGGGATGAGAAAGCCCCTACATCAGAACATCTTTCACACAGCGGTGAGTGTCCCCACTTCTCAAGCAGGAGACCAGGGGTTTGATACCCACCAGCGAGGCAGTGGTGCCATTTAAGAGTCGGACTCGATGATCCTTGTGGGTTCCTTCCTACTCAGGATATTCTGTGACAACTCCTGTGATCTGGTGTTCTTCCTATGTGAAGTTGTTAGAATATCTATGCATTGTAGATTTTTTTAAAACATGAAATTCCATGCAAAAGCTATGAATTAAGCTAATAGTTCATGACAAACTGACAGATTCCTTTTTTCAGTACAAGAATTTCAAAGGCTTTACTAGTTTACCAGACAGGCTTCCCTTGGAAACAAAACCAACTACAACACAAATCATCAATAACTATGGTAAGCCATAGATTTTCATCCTCTTAATAAACTGAGGCTAACATGAAGACATTGAGACACACTAAGGAAGTTTTACTTCCTTCAGACACGTTTGCCACAAGCTTCTTAGCCACACTGGTGTCTTGTATGGGCTCTTTTGCCCAAAAAAGTCCTCAGAGTGCACTTAGGAATGACTCTGCACCAAGCAGCCTTCCAGGAAACAGCTTCCCCTTTCGTCACAGGGTTGGAGGGACTCCTAGGTATAAAGTATGTATTTTACTAACTGGGAAATGCATCATATCATCACTAATCCAACTGATGATGGAATCAAACCTACCTGTAAGGTGTGTAAGAATTCCACCATGTTTGGTAAATATGATTAAATGATACCTCTTCTAATTGTCAGGATTATTGGTTACCCCAAAGAGAAACTGGATTACAAAAGATATCCTGTCTACCATGCAGACACAATTTGGTTTTATCACATCTCCAGGAAGCGGCAACACCAACTTCCAGTAATCCCAAACAAAGAGCTAAAGGTGGATGAGTAACCTGACAGGTGTTTTTGCACATCCCTGTAGGTGGCCTAAGTATGCTGGAAGTCCTGATAGTGTTGATGGAGAGAGTAAGAAAAGAAAGATCAGCAGAGAAGAGTTTTTCTGTCCTGGTGCTCTGGAGAACACTAAAGAACAATGCAGATATAGCTCTTAGGGCTGCAGTTAAGTGTGGCTGGGAACCCATAGCCAGGAGAAGCAGACTCCAGGGATTCCATGGGAGTTACTTAATTTCAAAGCTATTGGTCACTGTCATTACAGTGTGAAGTAGGAATGACTGTGTAGCCAGAGGTGAAACAAATTAAGAAAGTCCAAGCACATATAGAGTCTGGACCAGTGTTCTTCAACTAATGTACAGAGTTATTTTTTTTTAAAAAAATGAAAATAATTTTAAAAAGCCAGCTGAATTTGGGTATTTCTCTTGCCATAGGACACCCATTTCCACTTTGACACAACACTGCTACACGAATTCTTCAGTGTTTGATAAGCACCGAAAGAACAACTATCAGCACGCATTTTTAAACTCTCAGGTGAATGGAAGAAAGCTCAGCTGCTACTAAAAGCTTCAGATGTAGGAGACGGGGCTGTTTTTAAATGCCCGTTTTGTATGAGCTCCAGCAGCTCCGCACCCCAAGGGACGCCGCTCAGCATTCCCACATCCCCGCGGCGCTCCGGCAGTCGTGGGGCGTCACCCAGTGGAGGAGGCGGGGCAGTGCAGGCTGGAGCCGCCGGGAACCCCCTTTGTCGTCGCTCACCTGCGACTTCTGCGGCGCACCTTGGTTCTCAGCGCTGAGGAGTTTTCATTTAAAAATTCTTCACCAGCAATACTGGAAATAAACTATGCATTTTAACTCTCCCCATAGAAATGTCTTCTTTGAGATTTGGTTGGTTGGTTGGGGGTTTTTTTTCTGTGATTTGGAAAGAATAAACTACACAAAACTACAGAAGGATTAAACCTCACACTTCTCCTTTTTTAATAATCATACATAGCTACCAAAAAAAGTTTGGTTTATACTTAGAATAAAGATTTCATTTCCTATTCTATTTTCGGGTACGAACTTATCTTCCTTTCTTTAAAATGTACTGTAAACGCCGAACCAGGGGAAACAGTTTAACAGAAAACACGTGCATGCTACTTACTTGGATGACCCTGAGAGAAGGGCACCTTACCAGCTGCTCTTCTGTGTAAAATTAAAACGCTAAGTTTCTTTTCTTAAAGAAAGATTTTCTTTAAGGTACTCCTTTATTGTACTTCTTGTGACTAATGAGATCCTAACAAATCTTTGCCAATGTAGCAGGGGAAACAGTTCAAAAAACATAGTTTCACATCTTTCTAATAACTTTTAGAATTACTTTTAATGGAATAACCACTACACAGAAAAATGACACACTTAAATTCTTCTTGCATTATGTTATCTCCTACATTCTTTGTCTGAGCAGTGCAGATGAAAAAGAAGAAAATAATTACAGCTCCGTAATTCTGTGGGCAAGCCAACACCAACTTAATGTCTGAGCAACACGTGTTTTTCATAAGACATTACACATCACCTGGATTAATGGATCAAAATGCTGGCCCTCTTCTGAAGTCAGAGGCAGAAGTGTTTGGTGCAGAAGCCAGTTCTGTGTGCTTTATTCCAGCTGAGAGCTTTCCCCTCAACAGAACAGTTCTCTACTGATTAATTACAGCCAGCATCTGGCTCCTTTATATCACCTGAACAGTAAAGAATGTCAGATCAGTATGGAGATATCTGTCCTTTCATGTACCAGTTAGTGAAACCAAAACTAAAGGATGTAGTAATTAATTATTACATACTCTCCATGTAATTCTTGGAATAAATTAATGGAATGAATCACAGCATTAAGTGCCACTAGAAGTGATTGATGGAAAGGAATAGCAGATTACAATAGAACAAAACAAACAAGAAAAAGACAACAGAGCTTCTCATTGTAGTTGATAGTTTTGGTTAATTTTGAATATTTAACTTAATTTTCTTTGACTGAGTTACTTTAAAGGAACAAGATAGATAAGAAAATACTTCTAATAATTTTTTTTTTCTAAATGGATTTTTTTTAAAAAAAGGCATAGATATCTCATCAAAAGGAGCATTTTCTAAAGCCTCTTGGAATAACCTAGAGATTTTCTATTTCCTCTGAATACCAAGAGCCAATGCAGAGATCACTGTAGAATTATATTTGGGTTCCTCTTCATATTGCCTGGCACTTTTAAAAAAATTGTTACTATATTACTGCATCATACAGTATGAATTAATCCTTCTCAAACTCTCTGCAGTCACATTAGGTTTTCACTGCTTAAGATAATTGAGGAAAAATATTTGCTGTTGATAGTACTAATTATCCTTTTATTTCCTAATTTATACATATATAACATTATATAGGTACATGAACAGATGCTTGTGGACTTCAGGAGTAACTTCATCATGAGCATTCATAATTTATTCCTTATCTCTCTTTAAAAAGTAATGTTTTAAATACTCTTCTAACCAGTATTGTACAGCAGCAATGATCCTTTTCATGGATCCTTAACATGCATGTACATTCGGATAAGGAGAAGTAAATCTTAATGCATGTGCTTTTCTCTGACAACTTGGTAGAGGAAGAGACAAAGGTAACAGGAGTATTTAACTACAACTCCTTTAATTACAGGTCTTGTCTCTTTCAATAAGCACAGGTAATCACATATTCAGTAAATGTTTAAAATAGCCATTCTCTAGAAAATCATTTTAAGAAAGATATGCAAAGTCTTACCCTATGTGACTAAAATTCAACAGATTGCACTAGCACTGCAGCTTTACAGCTGGATCTCTAGACACTCATTACATTTTGTGAGCTGTTTGTACTGTAGCTTTTGATATTCTTAAAAGATTGACGGCATCAATTTCCTTTCAAATAGGGTCGTTTTCAATTTAGCAGCATTCAGAAACCTGCAAATCTGAGTCTGCAAGGCACTCTTAAGAATATCACTTTCAGGGGATGGATGTTTTCCAGGTGGTTTTGCAGAGAACCATGAAATGCAGCTGCTACAAAACCTTTGATGAGACATAAGTAGAACAACATCAAAAGTGTGCTTCTTTCTGAGCAAATACATGAAAGCACAAAACTAGCTGACAGTATCACATCATGGAATTCATTTGAACTTGCAGACAGAAACCAAGAGGAAAGACAATTTCTACAGTCATTGCTTGGAGCACGGCCTATACTGTATGAAAACACAGAAGCAGATTTTTAACTCATCTTTATGGAACCAGACACAAGGCAAGAATTAAGTCTTTCAAATAAAAATAGATACATACATAGACACATGTATATATGTATAGCATCACTTCTTATTTTACTGTGAAAACCAAATTCTCAATGGCAACTCCCATCACAGCCTCCCTCAGCCTCTCAGAAGGTCCAGAAGCGTGGACAGCACTGCTCAGGGAGCCTAAGGGAGCACAGCACACTTACACTCATTTATCTAGTTTCTAAACAGCAAGCTCAGTCTAAAGCGTTACATCAAATATTTATAAAACAGAACACTGGCTGCTATATAAAAGGTCATTGCTCCAGGCAGAAATCATTGATTTCTATGTTATTATATGCCTAAGTTCCTAGCATATATGTCTTCACATCATCCATAATTTTGTGCAGATTAAGAAAATTTTAGGTGGCAAAGCCACCTCTCTGTTTTCCCTGTGCACATTTGGACCCAGTAGACCAGACTTAGTTATGTACAGGGATGGACTGGATGATCTTATCTGTAATTAAAACTAGTATTTAAAAAGTCTGTTCCTGAAGAAGACACTATACAAATCACTTCTGGAAGTATACTACTGAGACAAAATTTAACACCTTTCTTCAACACACAGGATGAGACTATGGGGAAACATCAATTTAATAATGAATGTTTTGACTTGGTGAGCTTGTGACTGAGTTTTTTTCACCAAATTTGAATGCATCAGGCTTTGTTTTGCTCAGAATTTGGGAGCATTTGGATGAACAAGAGTAATCTGAAGCAGTGTACCTACTGAAATCCAAACTGACATTTAAAAGAAAAAGGCTGATCAGTTTATGCAAATAATCTTCTGTCATATTTGTACTGACAGATTTTGTATCAGCAGAAAACCTCCATATCAGCATTTGGAAAGATACCACTAGTGTCTTTCTAGCCTTCACAAGACAAGTCCTGAAGATTTGTTTCTTACCTTAGGAAAAGGACTTGCACACCTGATCTACAGAGTCTCCTATTTGTTGTCTTGAAACAAATCTGATTCTATAGCAAGGACTAAAGGTGTTAACATAAAAAGAAGTATTTTTCCTGATGATAATTTAATATATGTGTGATTCAACTGCATATTTTGTTATTACTTCAATATCTAGATATTTTGTTGATTTTAACTGAACATATCTCTATTTATATTCGCTATAGAGTATTACTGTTGTTGAAAGTACTGTACTCTATTTCAACCCAATTAATTCCCTCGGTAATTTGCAGGGGGAAAAAAGCAGTTTTATGGGGCTCATAAAACAAACTAACAAAAAAAGTTTAATTTCAGTGCCATTTACAGCCATAATAATTGGTAAACACTCAAGTAGAAAGAAATTGCAGATCTGTTAACTTGCAAGGATTTCTTCCAATAAAAACAGAAACTGAACGTACTCAGTTCACAGAGCCTTGGCAGAGTTTTGGTGGCTCTTTCCCTTCTATTGTCTCTTCCCTTGGGTGCTGTTGGATTTTCTGGGAACATCCTTGCCAACACACCATGGTCTCACAGCTACTTGCATCTTTCTCTTCCTCAGCAAACTGATTCATTTCTGCTTTTTCCTTTCATGCTCCTCGCCCTATGCTTGGCATGCACTTGTGAATTTTTGTGAATTTTACACGAACCTCTTGGCAAGCTGAAAAATAAGTGTCCCATTTACCATGCTAAGAAACAACAAAAGGCGGTGAAGAGGAAATCACCTCTACATAAAAGCTGCAGAGTAGCACGGAAGCACAGCAATGTGTCCTGGAATGCTATCCAGAAGGATGACTTTAATATTGTCCTTCTATGTCTGTCTATTGTCAGAAACATAAATGCTCACCCTGGCTCAAGAAAACCGCATGCAAAGCACTTCCTGATGAGTACAGAAGGATTTTTTCCTTGTAGTTATAGGATATTTACACTTTCAAGAATGCCTCAATTGGGAGCAGCCCTTAAAATATACCAGCAATAATTTTTGACATCTGTCACACACATTTCAGCACAGCCTTTTCCAAAAACCCATTCTCATGAATCATCTACTTAAAATCTACCTCATGTGCCAAAGAGATGGTGATAATGGAAACCTGACAGCTCTTTGGATTTGTTACACTGATGAAACCAGGCAATATGCTGAGACAAGTTCAAGTACCTACAGGAGAGGATATGGAATGATACAGTTGAATTCCATCTGCACTATGATTACTTGGCTTTTCCACATAATAACCTAAACTAGAACTTCCTGTTCCATGTGAGGGTAGGGACTCACCCACCACTGACCGCATTAAAAACAGGGGAACATCAGTTCTACTCAGGTAGCCTAAGACTGCCGGTAGAACCCTAGAACATACAGCAGTCAGGGAGATGGCAAAAGAGATTCATGTTTGTATCTTCTCAAATCTATTTCCCTTAAGTTTGGAGGCTATCACCAGCCACCCCCTACCTGCTAAGTGCTGAAGGACATGTAAGACATTTTAAAGACACTTTTTAATAAATAATTTTGACTTTTCTAGTGAAAAATCCTGAAAAGATTGTAAGAACTTATCATAAGAATCTCTGCATTGAGCCAATCAGCCAACTCAGTATTCCAGTTCTAATAGATACCAAGACAGAATGTAAAGGAAAAAAATTGAAAAATAGCTTGGAATGGTAATGTCACAGTATATTCTCCCAACCTTCATCCACTTGTTGCTCAGAACTCTTGACCCTGAGTTGATATACTTGGGCTTTCCCATCATTCAAGAATTTTTTTCACAAACTCACATAGAATCTACAGCATGATCAAAGGGTTCCACAGCCTAATTGCACGGGGAGAACCACATCACTCAGTTTCAGGCTTCTGGCACAGAAGAGCTGCAGAAGTGTGAATTCCTTCTGCAGAGCACACTGTAATAGAACTATTACAGCATGTACAACACACGAATTATCCAGCAGTAATTTGGAGATGATCCCCGCAGTGAAAACCTGTTGTACAGGATCTGTCATGATGCAGTTTGAAAAGTGATGCCTCAGCCAATTTGCACATTTATGGAGTAACTTGATCACTATCCTTGAGAGTCTGAAGTGAACTGCATCTGCACCTGCCAAAGCAGTGAATGCATATGCATTAACTACAGGCTCAAATACACAGAGATGTGCAAGCTGCAAATTCTTTCAGCAGAGAGATTGATGAGAGTTGAATAATATAAAAGGTCATTTCACTGAAGATAAGAAAGAAGATATTCATGTTTGAAATGTATAGCTAACATCTGTAAGTGCCTCACATTACATGCAAATGCCCTCATATGGAGCATCATAACAATGGGCCTGTTCAAATAACACTAAGGGCTGATGATTTTTCCTTACCGAACATTCTGTAATTTTTCCGTAATTGTTATTTTGTATTGTAGCCCAGAAGTAGCAGAGTCTGTCATAGATGTAATCTCGAAGTTCAGTATTATTTACACAAATACACACCTTTAAGAGTTGTTGTGGGGTTATTTGCCTGGGTCTTTTGACAGTTTCGATATCCCTTCTGCCTTTGAGTTTTCAAGGATGCAGTAAAAACATGAAAATCAAATTTTGCTGCTCTGCAAAATTACGAAATCCCAAGACAAAAACCCAAGTCCATTGTCTGTAATGATACCCTCTGGAAACATGTGCAAGGCAAGCCATGCCATGGGGGAGGTCTCCATTACTGCCTGAAAACATCTACTTATTTGAAAAAGCCACAAACTATCACAAGGAATACTTGATTTTGTTCATGGTACCCCACTCTTGCTAATTTGCTGGAAACCATGTTGTAGATCCTACATTGGCTTTATTGGTTTTCATGACTAACACTCTCTGATCCATACAGAATTTGCTTTGCAAAGGAAATTAACTTGCTGGAAAACGTCAAGTATGGATTGCCCATGAGGGCCTGAAAATTCTCCATTTTTCAGAATTTTTTTCCCATAGATTTTCACAGAAAGGAACAGCACATGCAAAAGCAACCTGGAAAAGAATTTGTGGTTTTCATACGAGAATATCTACTAGTATTAAAAAGAGAGGCAGAAAGGTAGTTATTTTCTGTTCCCATAATCATCATAATTTTGTATTCATGATGATAGCTTACTGGTAATTATCTGTTAGCTATCTAGACATACACACTGATATTTATACTGTTCTTGCATGCCATTTATTGAATGTAGGTTTTACATGACATGGTCACTACGCTTCAAATAGGCCAGTATATTTTGTACCAAAGTCAAAATGCAGTTCCAAGCGATAGCAATGGCTACAAACTCAGCAAATTCCCTAAGGGGATATGGTCTTCACAAAGGGCAACGCATCCAATTTAGATTCTATCTCTTTCACTGATTTTTATTCTAGTTATTTTATTTTTCTTGTTGTTAATTTGAAACATTGACCATTTTATTCTGCATATAAACTACTCCACCTTAATTTAAATACAGACTTCCGGCAGAATTCCCTAGATTCTGTATTACAAATATTGCATGCAACAGTAGTAAGAATAATGTCTTAAAACAGGCAAGTACCTTGGGGACTGCGGAGAATTTCTAACTCCTTAGAGTAGATTGATGCATGGGGAAGCCTTGCGTTCCTTAAAAAACAGNCTAAAAACATAAAACACTAGGGGAATCTATTGGAAAGCAATTTCTGTAAGTATATGGCTGCTGAATCAAAGAGCAAATGGATTACACAATTTAAAATCATTAACTAATGAAGTGAAGGTCATCACAAATCAAAAACTGAAGTTAAAATGTATATTAAAAACTAACTACTGCCAAGACTATAGATCAGACTGTGCAATATGGAATCTGTGGACTCCATCTGCTAGAGCACAGCAAAAACTCCATCTTCTTTAGTATTTATCAAGTCAGATGATTCTACAGAACTGTGAAAGTTCCCTCAGTTTATTTCAAGATAAAAAATACTGCAGACATATGCTTTCAAAGGCAGCCTAGACAAAAAATTCAATAATTTTTTAACAGAAGGGCTACTAGATGTAATCCAGTATGTATCAGGGCTGGAAGCAAAGAAGCTAACTTCTATCCACAGCTCCAACCATTTCTCCAGAACGTTTTTTAAGAAATGACACAGCCATGAAAAAAGGTAAATTAACACGTCTCCTGCTCTACATGAGAGTGACAGAATCCACTACATTCTGTACCATCCCTACAGGAAGAGGGTTGTGCACATTTCATTGTGGCCCTTCAGGTCAAACTGCAAAACACTGGAAATTTTTTTAAACTGCAAGACCTCAGAAAAAAACAAAAAAGGAAGAGGATGAGAGCAAGCATAATTATGGACATGTAGANCAGTGTACTGCTACAAAATTACTAAAACACAAATTGAATCCACCACTTGGCTACTCACCTGAGGCAGTTTTAAAACATAAGGTGTGATTTTGACAGTCCCTGGTGTTGATTGCCCGCCTGTGAACACCACAGTGAAAGGAGCAAAACACCCGCAGTTCCCACTGAGGTGTGCAGGAGTAACTGATAAATAAGTGAATCTCCAAAGAATATTCACCATGTTTTATCATTTTAAACATAAATTAAAACACCAATATTTGAGGAAGATGCAAAGGATAGAAATGGAAGTATACCGTCTCTGCCCAAAAATGAATTTTGTGTAGGATTTTGCACAGAAGGGCTCCAGTTGTCTCACAAGGAAGTGGACTAGGTCATTAAAAGGAGATTTGCTTAAGCATTATATATTCTCAATCCCAATTTTTTACTAGTTTGGAAACATCCAAGAAATAAGAAATTGTCCTCCCTCCCACCCTCCCTCTAAAAACATAAAACACTAGGGGAATCTATTGGAAAGCAATTTCTGTAAGTATATGGCTGCTGAATCAAAGAGCAAATGNTGTTCATAGGTCAGTATATAAAAATACATTGCCATTTCCAGAGTACACATCTATAAAAAGTAGTGACAAAAGTAAAAATAAATACTTCCATAATCACGTTACACTTTGATGAGAGCCCCTCTCACTGTCTTCAGTGTTGCACAAGTCTCACTTATGGATGTCTGCACTTTATCTGGTAAATTTTGTTATATGCACATATAGTTTCTTTCTGCTCATAGTTTTTTTTTTTCCCCCCACCCCAAGTCCCCATGCACAGTCTCCCTAGGCCGGAAACTCTCTATGTCCCCATATGCCAGAAGCTTTGTATGTTCTCTCCTATATTCCTGTTGATTTCTACCACCCTCTTTTCATCTCTCCTTCACCTTGCCAGGGCACCCTATGATCTGCATGAAAACCTTCTGCCTGTCTACCACACTATTCTTACTTTGTCATTCAGATGAGAATTATAACCTTGTTGTTGTTGTTGTTCAAGAGCTCCCACCTCCTATCTCTGGGCTGTGAAGGTGCTCTAATACAGAATTAGAACTAATCTAATCTAATACTGGAAATGAGTCCACAGATTAATTTCCACACTAGGTCATAGAAGACTTTCACATGTCGCAGTAGATGGACCCAACATCTTTGCCACTTTATTGCCCATCTTTACTTTTAAAACTCTCCCAAGTAAAGTAACATGCACATTTGAAAGACATGTCTGAAATCCGCTGGCAGATATATGTGCTTCCTCAATGGTCTCCTAGGAAATTTTCAGATATAGAGCCACATGAGTGTATTTCCACTTAATCTTAATCTTAAGTCTAAGGACTCATTCTCCTAAGATTAAATATATGAAAATTATAAAATATTAATTTATTTTAGACATTTTTCATATTCTTGTTCCCACATGTGAAAAATGAGAGCAGTGACACACTGACGTGTAATATGAAAATGATCTTTTGTTTTCCTTCTTTTCTTAAAATAGGTTTCTAGTACTCAGACACTATTATATGTGATATTAAATCACCACCTTATTTTGAGTGTATGGAGGAGATCAAATAAAGACTAGATATTACCGGCATCAAGTGCTACTTGAATAACTTTCTGTAGGTTCATGGTTGTGTAACTGATGCCAGAATCTTTCCCCAAGTGTCATCTGATCACTGAGACACTCTTCTAAACATGAGTTAATTTTCCAAAACCAACCAATTTTATATGCAGGTTTTGTCATGATGTATTACTTTCTAAAAAATATTTCACCCGTGTCTAGACCTACTATCCACTGCTGATTCATCTTTAGGCAGCCCCTGTAGCTGTCTCCAGCCAATACCAATAGTTCTGACTAAAAAAATCCATCACGTCTTTTGAATAAAATGAACTGCTGGAGAACGATATGATAATTCTTTCATGTTGCCTCATATCCTTTACAGGACCTATGAACAGCTCTAGCTTTTTATTCTAGACAACCTTGAAGGTTTCCTAACATAACATCCATCAAGACAGAAACCACAAACAAACTGGCTAAATACCAATAGGTTTGTACATTATGACTATAAGGACACTTGCTATTATATCAGTGGGAGCTTCAGCTGGCTAAGGGACATAGGGCTGAATTTTTCCCCCTATTAGTCCAATATCATTCCTAATCCACAAGCAGTTTGAGTAATAATCTTGAGAATTAGAGAAGGATTAATATATTCTTGATCCAAGTGAATGCCAAGCATTACTACCTTCCCTAAATAAAGTAAATGCACTAGGGAGAACATGATGACAGTGTTAAAGTTAACGACCCAGCATAATAGTATTTCAAATAGATTTGGCACTAGCTTAATCACATTAATTACTACGTTGGACAGACTGGAGAACAATGAATACATTGTCCCTGAAAGTCCTGAAGGAGCATCTTGTCCATTATGTTAAGGATGCAGTGACATTCATGATCTCCAGGTAACTGGAACTTGAGTGTATTTTGTTTGGCTTGCTACATCAGCTAACTATGAATTATTAATCCAAGAATTCCTCAAAGTATTTTTCCTACTCTGTGAACTACCTTTAACAAGGCAAACTATCTTTTTACTTAATCACAGCAATACTTGTCAAAGACTACTACTAATTTGTGGATAAAACAGTAATAAGAGAAGAGAGAACGTCAAGTAGCACTGCTGCCCTAAGATGTTTGGCATTCTGCTTAAAATACATGTGCTCTTCCCTTTCTCAAAAACAAAAAAATCAGCATGAAGGAATTAGATTTGTTATAAAGCACCAGCAGCCATTCCCCCAAAAGCAACCACACAAACCACAGTTCTGCCATAGTCAGGACAGGCTGAGAATTTTACAGAGCCTTTTGTAATGTGAAGTTTCACGATTATTAAGAGTGGTCCTGGAGCAGCCCAAGTACCACTGCAGCCTCATGCTGCCCACAGCCATTGGAAAAGTCTGTGCTCATCTGGGGGGGCCTCTCTTTTTTCCCCCCTACATTCTCAGACTAAGTATATCAATAAATTCATTGGCCCTCAGACATGCCTTCCCCACAACTAACACACAAGTGTTCCCATAATTTCTCCAGAGGCCCAGAAACAAACAATGAACAGATTAAAGAATAAAAAAAAGAAAAAGAAAAGATAGAGAGCACTGCCTTGTTCATTTCTGTGTAATCCACAGAAAAGAAAGACGTGGTGAGAAAAACAAACTAAGTCAAAATGTTGCAAAATATAACATGGCTGATGGCACTTAGGTCTGATTTGGTTAACAATAATAAAGATACTTAAAACAGGATGTGTGTTGCCTAAATCAGAATTCACATAATTTAGCTGCTATGATATTTATCAGATATTTAAAATAGTATCATTAACAAAGGAAAAGGAGAAGTAATTGGAATAGGATTTCCCATGACACAATGAACATGGTCAGATTAAAACGTCCTGTTTCTATTCAAGAGGGTCTGAGGACACATTTAACACTAGTTAAATATATAATATAATTAATCAGATAACCTTGTGGAAAAGAGGCACTACTCATATCATTTTATTTAGATAAAGGTCTTCAGGAAAAAAAAAAATAGATCCAGAAACCTGGTTTTCTATTTCCATTAGTAGATTTGCTTTATTAGATGGAACCAACATAAAAATATAAGAGTCTGTATTTCTTCAGATCTCAGAGCACACAATTTTTAATAAAAAAAAGTTCTTAGAAAAAAATCAATATAGCTACCTTTCGCTTCAAGTTCCTAGACCTGCTCATTTTTCCTCTTTCTTCATAAAATCAGTCAAGTTGGTGTGTAGGACTATGACACATCGCTTAAGTTACAAATATCAGAAGTCTTTTAATTACATCCAAGGTCATGGAACCAAAGTGGTTAACAAGACTTCCAGATTTTTTTCTGCTTACACTATCATATTATGTTTGCTTTTTGCAAGCATTATCTCTAAAGGGAAAGAATCTGCTGTCAGCAACTGCAATATTTTCTGCTAAGTCATTCCACCACCTTGCAAAGACATTTGAAAACATAAAAGTGATTTACAACAACATTTTATAACAAACTGCTGCACTAGTTTTATGAGAGATGAGCACAGTGTATCAATATGCAAAGAATAGGAAAGCTCCTTCAAAAAAACATTAACAACAATTGAGGAATTCTGCAGAGTCACAGCAGGTCTAGGACCTCAAAGAACCTGATTATTTTAAACAGCAATGAATTCTGATAACGCAGCTGTGTAAAGGCCCTGTGTGACCCCATCTAAAGAATTTGGAATAAGAAGAATTAAACAGACTTCATGACACAGATTGGGAAAACTGTTTCTACTAAACAAATGTAGCCAAGAGACACTTTTGCCTTCTATGAGCCAGTAGAAGCCACAACATAAGTGTTACAGAAACAAGTTCAGTAACTGATGGCAGCTCCAAGAGCCATTTACTTCATAGGGAGGGTCCACAGACTTCTGAAGATGGCCTGAGTTTTCACACCAGCAAGGAGACATCAGTAGCTGCAGCACATACATAGCCAACCACCGGCAGAGAAATCACCTTTCTCCCTTGTTTCTATATTTAATTTCTAATTTGTATACTTTCTCTATTTTCTGCTTATCCCAAGTATTTTGTACTCACCAGTGGCTATGCAGATGTCATAAATACAGCAGGAATTAACTGCTGAGGTGAAGGCGAGTGCATAATTTTCAGAGCGTCTATTACAACAGATCACATACTGCAAGGGAGCCCTACACTTGACACAGTGGATGGAAGTTTCAGGAAGGCCATCAGCAGGGAGGAGGAAACCAACCAAACTTAAAAAAAAAAACTAAGGAAATGCATTTTATACTGATGTACCAAGATGATTAAGGATCACGAATACCATGAATACTAATTCTCTAGGACAAAAATCCCACTACAGAATTAAAGTTCTTTTGTTCTCACAGCTAATATCTATTGAGCCTGTTCTGAAGCAGTTTCATTTTCAGTGTACCAGCTGCACAGAGGGAAAGTATATTTGATGAAATGGAGAGGGCTGCAGTCCCTGTTCTGTCCCTTTTAATTTTGGCTTTTCAAATGACATGAAGAACCCAGGTGGAAAGAATCGCTCTGCATGTCTGGCCACATGGCAGAAAGGAAAATGTAATTGATTATTCTTATTAAGGAAACTGCTTTTGCCAGAAGTATCAAATTCATTCTGTTTCATGCTTAAAATGAAATATATAGTGTAGATAAATATTTTGTCTTTATTTTACACATAGAGATGAGGTATTTCAGTGATAGCAATAATGCAAATTGCAATGTGAACCTAATTAGAAAGCTAATGGAAAAGGAGGGAAGAAAGTTGTGATCAACAATTCAGATCTTTAAACGTTGAGAATCCATACTCTGTCACTGCTTCAGTCTGTAAAAGTGTTAAGAATTGCTTCAAGAACAACAAAAAGAACGGATGGCTAGAAAAAGGCTGAGATACTAAAGATCAAGAGATTCAAATAATGGTTTCAAAAAACAAGAACAACAAGAACAAGTTGTCTTCCAGTTTTTCTTTTAACTAAGTCTAATAATAAATTATTCTTGCAGAAACATGACTTTCTGCTGCATATATCCACACACTGGATATGTTTGTACATGGACTGGAAACTGCTGAAGTGAAGGTTCAAGAAAGATACAGAACAGTATGAGCAATTTACCCATCGGAAGAGACCCTCAGGTTTTATAATGTTGGTAAGAAAACATTCAGAAGGGATACCTACACTTGTGTTCCTAGACACATGCTTTTCAGAATTACAACAGGAATCTAGTACTAATTTCTATAGCAATTAGGTAACTTACTGTCCAAATATGAAGTTTGCATCCAAAAGCACAGATCGCATTAGCTACTATTAAATAAATACTATTTTTAAAAAGTTCAGTCAGGAGTCACCTGAAAAACAGCCTTGGAAAATTAGCCTTGAAAGGAAAGAAAAAAAAACCAAAACTCTAAAACGACATGATACTGTCAAGCAATGAAACACCACTGAAACATGAAGGCAACAGTATCACTTCTCTGTATGTGTAAAGCTACTAACCCAAAGTAACAGAAGGAACTTTAAGAAGCTATTAATGAAGTTTCTGTGTCTTCAGAGCAGCTGTAATTGACAAGAGAAAGAAACCTGACAAAATACAGCTCCCTGGATTCAGAACTTAGATCCTGCCACTCAGCATTAAACAAGGGAACTCTGATGGGACCTGTCACATTGCAGCAGAAACGCAAGTGATGGCCAAAACTACTCTCTATTGATTTTTTTTTAACTAGGTCTCAGGAGCGTGTTTGGAATAGCTTCAAGAGGAAAATCTGTAAACACTTTCTAATGTCTATTAACCTAATAAAGCATTGTAACCTACTGTGAGTTGAAATCTTTAGAAGTTTTCCTCCAACTATTTTAGTTGTCATTCCTCTGATTAGGACTACAATGATTTGTGTAGCTGCCTACCAGTCCAGAACAAAATCTTGTACCATGAAGGATTATGTTCCAGGATGAAAGCATAAGTCCAAAGGAACAAATCATCTTTACTCTCTCTCTTTCCTCTTTCTCTTTCCTTAATGACTTAAAAGTATGAAAGGTTTAAAAGGCGCAGAAAAGGTCTTCAGATATGGAAGCACCCAACACAAACCTTTATCACCAACTGTCTCCTGTTTACCTTTCTGCCACACGCTTGGAGATCTTCTGCACAACAAACAAAAGCAGTTGCCTCAAGCCTGGCATCCTTGTTCTCTCGCAGCCATATGAAGAGCCAAATCCCAAGTCCTTCTCCCTTCTTACACATCAGGGAATGTGGGTGATGTGCTGGCTGAGCAGTAAACCCAGCCTAGAGGGTGGAGGTGCAAGTAGAAACATTCAGAAGCACCTTCTCCATGAGTCATACCCACATAAAGTATTATACAAATGATACCTGACATCATTTCAAAAGCTCTAGAAGATAATGCAGCCCTGCTGTTTTGGCAGCATTTAAGGTTTATTGAGGTACATATATGCTTAATAAGGAAGTCAGCCATGGGACCTGCTTGTTAAAATCCTTGCATTTCCATGCTGGTATCTGACTTCACTCTCAGAATTAACACACTCACTGGTTCTCATATCACACAGTGTGACAGTGCGACACAATATTATCCTGCCTTAGAAGTAAGTTAGACAAACACTGCACGTGGAAAATTCTGTTAATGATGAGAAACGTGAAGCTGTAACAAACAGGATGAGAGAAGAAAATACGTATTGCAGAAGCCTAATGACTGCTTCTAATATCCATAAGAAAGGCTGCAGATCCATAGCAGCAAAGTATGCAGCAGGCAGCAGTGATGACCAGAAGGTCTCTGAAAGGAGTTCCAGGCAACAAATGCTTTGCTGTAGCTCTTTCCAGTACCTGTTGTCCAGCACTTCAAGGAAAACTATGAGATACACCATATGAGATAAATATGAGAACAAGCTTCATAGTCAAATGTTGTGGCTTAATTCCTACTGCTTTTAAAGCATAAATTAAACACTTTTCTAAATCAAAAACATCCAATTCCTTTTGATTCTCCATTTGATAGATTTTTTTTTTTAATCATCCCTGGGGCAACAAGACTGAAGGAATCCAATGCCTAAGGCAAAATATCCCTCTAAATTCACCTCTACTTCTTTCAAAAGTAAATTTAAATTTGAAAGTAGCCTAGAATGTGAGAATTCTACTATGAGAGCATAAAATCTAAAATGCTTGAATCCAAAGCCTTTTCCAAGAAAAGCAGCCTTACAATGCAGGTATTGGTGGGTTTATTATTTGAATAAGAACAACCTCCTTCTGCATTGAAGTACCTTTCTGCCAAGAAAACATAAAGGGCTTCTTGATACCCATTATCAGTCACCAATTTTCACTGTCATCAACTGGTTTTTTACCAAGGAAAATGAAAAACTTTCCACTGCTTAATCCACATACATTTCAACTCTCTCATTATTTATTTTTGCAGATACTTAGGTGCTTCCACCAATTACTGAATACACTCCTTCCCTGCCTGAACACTAATTGTAGCACACAACCTGCCCTGTGCAGAGGACCGTGGAAGTTTCTTTCTAGACTCTCATAACACTTTAAATCAAAGAGCATCAATTTCATTCTACTGAGGGATAAAATCTTGGCTGATAAGAATATGTACCACGTACAGATAGTTAAGGGTTTTCTGTATGCAAGGATATGATGTTGTCTAAAGAAATACAAAAGCACAAGACAGTCCTTTGGCCAGAAAAGCCAACACAGGTCCTCCAGCATATATTCACTTTCAAACACTTAACTGCAACAATTTTGACCTAAAGCTTCACCATGTTTCTTATTCTGGTATCAACAAATTGTATAAACACACAATTTGCAGACCACTTGTGTTATTAGAACATTCAGTCTCTGTCCCAGCCAGAGGAAAAAATAGTACACAACATTATGTGCGTATGTTCTTGACCTGATTTAATGTCAGGATCAGTGGTGCCAATTTTGCAAACTGTGTTTTACAGTTGAAATCTGCACAAGATATATTCATGTACCTAACACAAAGCCCACAGTATCTCTGTTTGAGGCACTAAAGAATAAAAAAATTTGGTCTTCAATCAATTATTCAGAACTGAAGCTACTTGAACAGGTAAATTCTGTTTAAAGTTCTGGCACTGGATAAATATAATTTAGTTCCAAGAACTGAGTTCCAGCTCTTCCACAAACAGCAAATTACTTCAATTTTTCCTCTAAGAGCATTTAAAAACTAGAATCCTGTGAAATATCCTCCAAGTTTTATATTTATAATTTTTATGTTTATATTGAACATTCTACATTTTTAATGTGGAGGTTAGAAGATCTTCTCACTCTAACACATACAGCATTCATTGTGTATAAGACAAATACATAACAATCAACTCTTCTATGAATACTTCATATTTAAATTAAAATTAAATTTATAAATGAAAATTAGGTTTTTAATATTTCTATTTCAATTATGTGGTGGTGTAACATGATAATCTCTATGTGAAATAACGATAGCCCAGCAAGAGAAAAGTACCTTTCCTATTTCCATTAATAAATGTGGTCAATGTCTTGCAAATCCTCTTCAGGGCCATTTCCCACGTTTAGTCTTCAATTCAAAGTTATTTTCTCTTAAAAATTCTACATTCACATTAAAAATGTAGCATCAGTTTTAGACAGCATGAGAACTGTTCATGCTCTATCCCCACTTGTCTATGCACAATTTTCTAATTGTCTTGCATCACAACTAAAATGTCATCCCCTACTATGGAAACTGCTATCAAAATAGTTGACCCATGGTTTTACCAGTTTTCATGAAAAAATAGAGTACATTGCTAAAGCACAGTGAGATGTTTCATGGACACCAGTATTTAGGCACTAACACAAAAATACAATTCACAAGGAATCAAAATATACAAATGTACACCTGGAATAGAGCCTAAAAAAATAAGCCACCTAAAACCAGAAGATCGACAGTTCAAAACACATTAAAAAAAATGTAAAGCCCATTTACCACTGGCATTTTCCAACTACTTAACCTCCAGCCTACACCACTGTTCACAGCATTGCACAGATATTTACTTCCTATATTGTCAAATAATCACATCTTTCTAATTACCAAATAGCATCTCAGTTAACTTTTAGTTCTTGTGCACCTCTGCTGACGACACTCACCTTGAAAAGCCCAACCAGCTCCACTCCTCGTAGCACTCACTCTTCAGAAGAGTGACCCATCTGGTTTGTACTTCTGTTGCTGACTCTCAAAATGTCTCTTCTACCAGTTTTCATTAACCACAGGTGAAGGTGCCTTTCATTAAGAACAAGTGAAGGTGCCTTTCATTAGGAACAGGTGAAGGTGCCTTTCATTAACAACAGGCTGTTCCTCTGAGTCTCCTAGCACCAGGCTGAAAGCAAATGTGGGGTCACTGACAGACTCTGAACAGCAGCTGGACACATCACCCTTCCCTTTGGGATGCAGCAGCTTCTCAGAGGGGGATGTCGGGCCATGGAACTGCCAGGAGTGAGCTCCCACCACAGTTTATGCCCACACCTGCTGTCGTACCTCTCCCAGAAACATCAACTGCCTATAGATAGCTTTTTTCCCATCCCCATTCCTCCACTCAGTTCGCAGCTGATAGATATTCCAATGTTACTGTTGATTTTTAACCACACATTTTCATGTCTAAAACTTAAATGTGGAAATAAATAAATAAATAATGTATACCTAAGTGCATTCAAAACAGTTAAAAATACTAACATTTTCATTTATCATTGTATACAATGGTTGGTTGTTCTACCACTGTTAAGTGCCTGGACGTATTTTCTTGGAAAAATAAATAATCAGGAATACACCCACACCACTACTCTCAATTTAAAAAGTATATTTCTTTCATTCATTCATAAAAATACATTTTACAGAAAAAGCTTGCACTGTAATTGCATGATCTTAAGACACTGAGACATTATTTGTCATCATTGTATTATCAAATAAACCAAGACTATCTCACACTTTATTTTGCCTTAAAAAACAATCAAACAAAATCCCCCACAAAACAAAAACAAACAAAACCACAAAACCAAAACAAACAGAAAACAAACAAAAAACTCTAAGCACTTGAAGAAGTCACTAACATATCTGAGTTTGTTATTTTCTCCTTTGGAAAGCATAAAACACATTGTTAATTTCTGCAGGATTAGCATATTCCCTCTGAACGTTAATACATTTCAAAAAGCAATTAATTTTTTTAACTCTTATTACATTAATTCAGGTAGGACAACATTAACTGCATACAGGTGGAATAATTGTCTGCTCGTATCCAAATTCACTATTATGTTTAAGTCTAAAGTTCAGAGAAAAGTTTGGACTGTGATGTTTGTTTTCATTCCAGCAAGAGGTAGTTTGTGTGTTTTTCCAACACAAAACAAAATTCACAAAACTGTTTTTACAAGCAGTCAATGCCATTACTTCCCCACTTCTATCCTCCCTCATTTTGCTTTCTTCTTGGTGAATGTTGTATTTACAGCTTCTGCAGTAGCTCTTTCAATTCGCTGTTTTGTCTCAATGACTAGTGAAAAAAAATACAGTGTATTTATTAAAATAACTTAAAAGCAAGGCTACATCATTAATAGGTTAGCATGTTAATAAAGGCACACATTTGCCATGTATTTTCCTTAAATGCAGTCATTTTCCTATTATAATAAGACACTGTGTTACAATTTCAACTTCAGAACACACTCTTGTGTTGTGCTCCCCTCAGCAAAAGATTTTAGCTCATCGTTTTTCAAAAATGCACCTATTGCAAAGCAAGTATTAGTAATGGTTTTATATTCATTTTTCACTGACCTTTCCCAGCAGAACGAAATATCTCTCGTATACTAGTTTAGCTTTTTAAAAGTACGTAATATGCATATTAAATTTGCCCATATAGCTGTATACATATTTCCAATTTCACATGCATGGACACTAACCACTATTGGAAAGGCAAAGCTTTTATAAAATAACACATACACTCAGCTTCCGGCTGAACGTTCCTACGAACACAATGGGAATGTACAGAGCCACAGACTTGTCGTTACATCCAAGGAACAAAAGCTCCCTTTGGAGAAAAGTGTTAAAATACTCTTTGCGCTCCGTCCTATTTCTACCACTAGAGCAGAGGGCGGTAAGAACGCTTAGTTTTTAGGAAACCCTGACAGACTACCACCTCGTGTTTCCTGTTTCTGCTGCTAAAACGCTTATCGGGCAAGGGACAGAACCTCCGGCACTGCTGAAACAACCGGGTTTCAGAGCGAACCAGAAGCGCCCGCCCTGCCGGAGCAGACGCTCCCTCACAGCCCCGTCAGCGCCGCCAATGCTGCTCATGCGCGGGGCCCGCGCAGGCGCCGGGGCAGGTGCGGGGGGAGCCGCCATGGTTTACATCTCCAACGGTGAGGGGCCGGGACGGGCTCTGGGCAGCGATCGCGGGCACCGCGCGGGGGACGNCCGCGTCACCCCGCGCTGAGCCCCGCGGCCTGCGCGGAGTCCCGGCTGCGTCCGGACCTCGGAGAGTCCGAGCGTGTGCTGCCGACACCGGGAGCAGTACGGCCCTGGAGTCCCACAGCCGGGGAACCAGACACGGCAGCGGTGCTTTCGTAGGTTTCCGGGCCACAGAAACTGTTTGACGTTGGGCACCCTATTAGTTCAAGTGCTTGGGCATTAAAATCGCCGTAGGAGAGGAAACTCGCCGCCGTGGCCCGTAAAGGGAAGCTTCTCCCTCCCACTGGCAAAGTGTGGACTCAGCAGACATGTTTGTGTGTACTGGACTGTGCAGTGTCACACACTGGACGTCACTGGATGTTTTGTGTCTGGGTCTGTTACAGGACAAGTTTTGGATAACCAGAGTCGGGCTCCTTGGAGTCTGTCATCTATAACAGATTTCTTCTGGTCCATAGCAGATTTTGTGGTTCTCTTGTAAGTAGAAATTAATTCTTCTAGTGAGCTTTATTTCAGATTTGTCAGGGCCTATCAGTAACACAACAATAAAAACATTCTATTTGCTTTTTAATATTCCATATCTATAAATACTTGACTATGTGGTGTTGGTTATTAAGCACTACGGTGGTCCTAATAAAAAGTTCATGAAAAGTGATGTATCTTCTTGCCACTTCAAATGAGTCATCTTACATTTCATCCATTTTGATCCTGCAAAAAGAAAAAGCATACACTTTTGTTAAACAGCTATTGTCTGATAAAAGATCAAATATGTAATAAAGGTAGTTGGAGAAGTCCTACCTGTGACCACAGATTCTGGCTGTGTAAAAATAATCACTCAGCAGTAATCATAAATGTATGGCCTGAGATGAAAGCCAGTTAAGAAACAGAAAGTTCTTCTGATATATTCAACAGTTCTTGATAACTTCAGTTACAGATTTATGCTTTATGCATTTCTTGCATATTTACCAGCAAACTAGATTTTATAGTTTGAGCCTCACTGTGATTTGGCATTACTTCAACTTCTAGTTTCATATATAGGATCAAAATTGCCAAGATTTAAACAACATGGATCTGGAGAAGATACACTATTCCTTCTTCAACAGAAATTACTGCTTTTCAGGCCATTTCTCCTTTTACAGTTGATATTGATCAACTATATCTAGCTGTCAGTTCACCTAACTCTTGTTTTATTTTTCAGTTTCCAGAGCATTATTCAACCAGATTTGAGAAGAAGAGGCTACACATCTTCCTCTTATTCAGGATACAATGACAGAAGAGGGTATTTTTTTATATTTACACCAGTTCCGATTTTTTTTCCTATATAGCAAAATAACACAAATCTGAGTAAATTAATTGGCTTGTGTAGGAAGGCTAAAATGTTTATCTGCATAATGATAACAATATACAGCTTTGGAGTGCTGCAATAACAAGATGGCATAGCACTCTCTGAAACTATTTTTCAAGCCTGCTTGATAGACAAGATACATCTTTGTTGAAATTCTTTACTTGGACTTGCTAATACTCACAATTTGATTTACATCAGTCATTTCATATATTCCAGCACAGTACAGCAAAACACTTTATTGCTATAAAGACCACAGCCTATTTTCTAGGCTTGTGTAAAAGTATCAGTTAACTGTAAGCCTTCTACCAAGAGACAGGAGTAATGGCAACAGTTCGCCTAAGAGAATTGTTCTGGAAAAGTGGGATTAGGGTTTTTTTACAGCTTTTCACATGAAACTCAACTTTATCAGAGGTTCTAACTTTCTAATTTACTGTTCTTTAGAGACAGTGTTATCATATTTCTAGTTTAATTATAGTTTAATTATATATATAATGTATATGTAATTTAATTTTAGTCTAATTGCTTTCTTTTCAGGCCTCCAGCACCTCCTCGCCGTAGGATGGGTCGAATAAATCATTTGGGTGGAGGCCCCAGTCCACCACCAATGGCTGGAGGTGGATGAGGAAGGTAATTCTAAATCTGCTGTCTCCTACTTTGAACATTAGGGGGTAGGGGTGTAAATAACAATAATTCAAGGCTAAGGTTCTTTTGCAGAAGGCACCAAAACAGACAGACTATAAAAATTGTTAGATACTTAGAGTAAAATGGAGGTGAAAAGGGAGAGTGGGGAGATGCTAAAAGAATTTGGCTCAGAAGGTCTACAAAGTGTTAGCAAAGACTTTTGAACACAGCTGATAAAAATTGTTTGTAACTTTGCATATTTTTGGCTACTGATTTAAAGTCCTGACCAGATCTGAAACTTTGTTTGCATTTCTAATAGTTGCATATGGTAGGACATATGAGGGTTTTTTATTTCAAATAGATACTTCCTAATAGAAAAGAAGGAAAATAATGAAGTTAAGAGACATAGTAATTTTTTTGCTGTTACAATGATACAGCCATGCAACTCTTGAATTTCAGCCAAGCCCTGGTCTTTAAATTGCTTGCAGCTGCCTGAACTTCAATTCTGTGTTATTACTTAGATTGGCAGGTGGGAGTGACATCTAACATTGAGTGCATATACAGTATGGTTTAATTTACTTTAAGACCGAAGTAAACAACCTTTGTTTGTCATCAGTCACTCCCTTTTGTTGCTGTAAGAAACTGTACAAGGGAATGAGTCACGTAGGACTCAGGGAAAAGTTCATCATCAAAAAAACATACACCACTATTTCAGTTCCCTAGAAAAAGGATAAACTTCGTCCAAATGGAGAAAAAATGGGATGTTTCAGGGGGTTTGTTTGTATTTGACTAGACATGAGTAAAGACTGTGGATCATCACAGCAATGTGTAACCTACTCAGGAATAAAGTTTGGAAGTTTTTAGCTTGTCTCCTTTATCTTAAAAAAAACCCCAGCACCATTTTAAAATGGTTACTTACCTAATTTTATCTTGCAAAGAAAGGCCTTGTTTTCTTTAAATGTACTGTAATTACTTTTAGGTAAATGCCTGCTGAAGAGGCAGGCACAAGTGTACACATTTACAAGATGAAAGAAAGAAGAGTTTAGTGGTGGACCAAACGTGTGTGAATATTGTGAATGTGTACATCTGACTGGAAACTGTTCTGTGCTTGAAGCAGATTCATGAAGTTGTACTGGGAACTCCTTCTTCAAGGATCCGGTGTAACTGAACCACAGTTTTATTAAATACATGTTTTCTGTCTAAAGTCTTTGTATAGTTTCTGAATATTTTACTGTAGTTGCAAAGTATAATAAGTAAATTATATTTGGCTTGTCACAAGGTTTTCTCGTCATTTTTAGAAACCAAAAAAGTCCTTTGCTATTCAAATGAGGAAGAATACATATTTATAGGTGATACAGATGGTCCCGCACAAGCCAAACTTAAAGCAGCACTTTCTAAGAAGTTGTGTATTTACTCTGTTTTTGTCAGGACAAACATTGTGTTTTCATGGTACATATTAATGATACTCTAAAAGCACTTTAAGAGCTACATCACTTCCTTTTACAATCTTTGCGTTTAACAAACTTGCTTCCTTAATGTCTAGAAGGGATTTTATAAGAAACACCTCTTGAAACAATTTCCCTCTCCATTATGTGCTTACTCAAATGTTTAAGCCTATTTACCATACAAATTTTAGTAAAACTTTTGAAGTTTCTTTCAATAAAATTAGGTCTTGTTTTAATACATAAAGAAAACGGTAGTGAACTCCAGTACTAAGTGCTAATTCAGAAGAGTTCTTTCAGACAGTAACTATCTTTTATGTACCCCATTTTAGGATGGGAGTTTCTTACTGGTTTTGGAGTTCCTTTGGTATTTGGTTTGTATGGGGCTTTTTTGGTTGGTTGGTTTATGAGGGAGGGGGAACTGTTTAGAGAGGGCTACATCTATTTGAGAAAACATTAGCTGGCAGAAAAACAGATTAAATTGTTTTCTACAAGGTGCCACTGCAAAATTTTTACTTGAGCCTCTCTAATAATCTCGCGCCTTACACCCCCCACTCACAGTCAGACCAGGTTTCCTTACCAGCTCGACCCCAGGTTTCTCCTAGCAGGAGTCTCAGACGTCTGGATCCTTAAAATAATTTAATGTTGGTGCAGTAAATAAATAACAACAGCTCAAGCTGGTGCCTGAGGAGATACCCCGAACAAAAGAACCCTGAGGCTTTTGTACCCTCGCAGTGGGTCACAGGTTCCTGCCCTCTCACTGCTCATTTGACCTGGCCACACATCCCTTTCATGGAGTTTCCACACCCCAAAGCTCACCCTGCACCTGCACTGATTGTATTCCCCAACACTTCAGCAGGAAATTAAAACATCCACCAANCCGCCCGGCCGGAGCATGACCCAGGCGGAGAAGGGCGAGGCGGAGAACGGGAAAGACAAGGAGCGCGACCGGGAGCGGGAGCAGCGAGGCGTCAAGCGGCCCATCGTCCCCGCCGCCGTGCCCGAGTCCCTGCAGGAGGTGAGGCCCGGCCGCTCGGGGCGCTGCTCCCTCCCTTCCGGGGCGGGCACGGGCCGGGATCGGCCTTTTAAAGGCCTGGGGAGGGGGGTGTGGAAGTGCCCGGGGGTCTCCAGGTGGTCGTGGGGACTCCGTCTCAATCCGTCTCTCTCACTCCGTGTGCGTTGCGCCGCTTTCAGCAAATCCAGAGCAATTTCATCGTGGTGATCCACCCCGGCTCGACCACCCTGCGGCTCGGGAGAGCCACGGACACGCTGCCCGCGGGCATCCCGCACGTCATCGCCCGGCGGCACAAGCAGCAGGGACAGGCGGCCTACAGGGACAGCTGGCTCCTGAGGGACGGCCTCAATGTAAGCGGGGCACGCACCAAAATCCACCTGTTTCTGTGGCATTTTTGTCTGCTACAGCATGTCTGCCCCACGTACTTTATGTTTTTCCAAGGAAGAGTGTGTCTCAAATTGAACTTTTTTTCGCGCTTTTAATGTGCTGTAGCTGCCACCTACAAAAGTCAGTAGGTTTGCACCAATCCATGTTTGGATTTTATGCGATTTGTTGGCAGTGAACGGAATCTAATAAATTGATAGATTGAGGGTTTATACGTGTTGATTTCCCTGCACTGTGCTCTGGTACCACACTGGCTATTTCTATTGATAGAGTGCCAGTGGTAGGATTAGAATTGGACTACTCCATTTGTGAATGCGTTGAGTGCAAGTTGGTTTGTAACTTGGGTAACAAGTAATTTTAGTCCAGCCTGCTCAGAAAAATATATGTAGTCCTCTTATTCATAATCTGAATCCGTAAAAGAAAAGTTAATCAAATTAATGTCTCATGTTAAACCTCACATTGATATCTGTTTAAACATTTTTGCTCCTACTTAACAGTTACATGTATAGATAATGACCCGAGTGCATCACTCAGGAGATGAAGTTCAGCAGTCAGTCAAGTCAGACTTTGATAAATTGGTGTTTGGAACTCTAATGTAAAAAATAGCTTCTTTAAAAATAAGCACGAGTTTATTTTGCTTTGTACAAACTTCTGTCCTTTCTACAGGCTATCAACCGCAGTAATGATTTCACTGTTTAACCATAGTTTCAGAATTAACAGTACACAGATGTGTAGTTGGAAGGTGGGTGTATTTACATGATGTATTTGGGATTTTCCTTAGAAACCTGAAAGTACTGAGCAGAGACAAAATGGCCTTAAAATGGTGGACCAGGCAATATGGTCCAAAAAGATGTCAAATGGAGCAAGGCGTATCCCAGTGTCACCTGATCAGGTAACTCGTTTTTAAGATTCTATTAAATTGTTCATTCTTATAGTCCTTTGGTGTGAGGCTGTTTTTTAGTGGGCAAGAAGAGCTGTTCTTAATATACCAAATATGGACAGTGCTATTGTGTAATTTAACTCTGAAGACTGGAGAAAATTAAGATTTAAAATGTTTCCTTAGGGGCTTGGGTCAAGGGTGTGTTTTGTTTTTCTTGCATGGGTAAAAAGTGACCTGTGAAATATTTATCAACAGGCTTTGTTTTGATTACATTTCAGGCCAGGTCATACAACAGACAGATGCGACCAGCTATTTTGGATCACAGCTCTGGGGCCAAGTGGACAAACACATCAAATCACCCTGAATTTTTGGTAGGAGAAGAGGTAAGATTGATTTTCCTGCTGAATAAGGCTTCATGTGTTTTAATGCAGCCATGTCATCAGAAGCAGTTTGATATAAGGGAATATGTACTGCAAGATACAAAGTTAGCCAAGCAGTACATGAGAAACTAATTGAATATTTGTTATCATTCAGGAAAACCAGATAGTTTCCCCCATTTCCCTAACAAGTATCTTGGATCCATTACTCCTATAAATCAGTGTTTCTGCAGGGACTAGGTAAGAACTTTATCCCTATGACGTAAATCAGAGAAAAGGCAGTAAAATGATAAAAGTATCAGTACATGGATTCATTGCTGAGTGTTCACTAGGTATTCATGAGCTTCGGAGCATAAATTATTGTCATTTCTAATTTAAGATAGTGGCAAAATACCATTATGTTCAGTAGATGTCCAGGTAAAAACATTAAAACAATGTATCTTTTTATTTCAAGCCNGGTCCCGCACAAGCCAAACTTAAAGCAGCACTTTCTAAGAAGTTGTGTATTTACTCTGTTTTTGTCAGGACAAACATTGTGTTTTCATGGTACATATTAATGATACTCTAAAAGCACTTTAAGAGCTACATCACTTCCTTTTACAATCTTTGCGTTTAACAAACTTGCTTCCTTAATGTCTAGAAGGGATTTTATAAGAAACACCTCTTGAAACAATTTCCCTCTCCATTATGTGCTTACTCAAATGTTTAAGCCTATTTACCATACAAATTTTAGTAAAACTTTTGAAGTTTCTTTCAATAAAATTAGGTCTTGTTTTAATACATAAAGAAAACGGTAGTGAACTCCAGTACTAAGTGCTAATTCAGAAGAGTTCTTTCAGACAGTAACTATCTTTTATGTACCCCATTTTAGGATGGGAGTTTCTTACTGGTTTTGGAGTTCCTTTGGTATTTGGTTTGTATGGGGCTTTTTTGGTTGGTTGGTTTATGAGGGAGGGGGAACTGTTTAGAGAGGGCTACATCTATTTGAGAAAACATTAGCTGGCAGAAAAACAGATTAAATTGTTTTCTACAAGGTGCCACTGCAAAATTTTTACTTGAGCCTCTCTAATAATCTCGCGCCTTACACCCCCCACTCACAGTCAGACCAGGTTTCCTTACCAGCTCGACCCCAGGTTTCTCCTAGCAGGAGTCTCAGACGTCTGGATCCTTAAAATAATTTAATGTTGGTGCAGTAAATAAATAACAACAGCTCAAGCTGGTGCCTGAGGAGATACCCCGAACAAAAGAACCCTGAGGCTTTTGTACCCTCGCAGTGGGTCACAGGTTCCTGCCCTCTCACTGCTCATTTGACCTGGCCACACATCCCTTTCATGGAGTTTCCACACCCCAAAGCTCACCCTGCACCTGCACTGATTGTATTCCCCAACACTTCAGCAGGAAATTAAAACATCCACCAATGCCCCTCAGTTAATCATTCCCTCCAGGGGCTCGCACTCTTGCCACCCATACCCAGCTCAATGTTAGTGGCTTTAGACTTGCTGTGTAACAGCAATCTTCACCCTCAAAAACCAGATTTCCCCACCACCACCAGCTCCACTAAATGTCCCACCAGCACAGCTCACAGAGGTGCGTACAGTGGCCATCGTTTGTTCTTCACAGGTGTTCCCGTACACCAGCCGTACTACGGTCTTTACGGAGAGCGGTATTTTAAGTTGATGGGTTGTTAGCACCCCTCCTGCAAACCCACCCGCAGTAACAGCGGCATTTGCCTGCGGCTCCACCAGCCCCGCGGGAGCGGCGGGGGTGCCCCCCAGGCTCCCTGACTGATTGCGGGGGCCAGGGCAGCCACTGCGAGCCCAGCCTGCCCGGGGCAGCGCCGAGGGACGGCACAGACCGCCTCGGTCCCTGCTCCAGGAGCGGCCGAGCCCTCCCTGGAGTCAAATCTCGCCGATCCCAGCCCCAGGGGCGGCGCCGGGCCAGGACCCGCCCGCTCCCGCCCCGCGCTGGTGGCGNGCCTCAATGTAAGCGGGGCACGCACCAAAATCCACCTGTTTCTGTGGCATTTTTGTCTGCTACAGCATGTCTGCCCCACGTACTTTATGTTTTTCCAAAGAAGAGTGTGTCTCAAATTGAACTTTTTTTCGCGCTTTTAATGTGCTGTAGCTGCCACCTACAAAAGTCAGTAGGTTTGCACCAATCCATGTTTGGATTTTATGCGATTTGTTGGCAGTGAACGGAATCTAATAAATTGATAGATTGAGGGTTTATACGTGTTGATTTCCCTGCACTGTGCTCTGGTACCACACTGGCTATTTCTATTGATAGAGTGCCAGTGGTAGGATTAGAATTGGACTACTCCATTTGTGAATGCGTTGAGTGCAAGTTGGTTTGTAACTTGGGTAACAAGTAATTTTAGTCCAGCCTGCTCAGAAAAATATATGTAGTCCTCTTATTCATAATCTGAATCCGTAAAAGAAAAGTTAATCAAATTAATGTCTCATGTTAAACCTCACATTGATATCTGTTTAAACATTTTTGCTCCTACTTAACAGTTACATGTATAGATAATGACCCGAGTGCATCACTCAGGAGATGAAGTTCAGCAGTCAGTCAAGTCAGACTTTGATAAATTGGTGTTTGGAACTCTAATGTAAAAAATAGCTTCTTTAAAAATAAGCACGAGTTTATTTTGCTTTGTACAAACTTCTGTCCTTTCTACAGGCTATCAACCGCAGTAATGATTTCACTGTTTAACCGTAGTTTCAGAATTAACAGTACACAGATGTGTAGTTGGAAGGTGGGTGTATTTACATGATGTATTTGGGATTTTCCTTAGAAACCTGAAAGTACTGAGCAGAGACAAAATGGCCTTAAAATGGTGGACCAGGCAATATGGTCCAAAAAGATGTCAAATGGAGCAAGGCGTATCCCAGTGTCACCTGATCAGGTAACTCATTTTTAAGATTCTATTAAATTGTTCATTCTTATAGTCCTTTGGTGTGAGGCTGTTTTTTAGTGGGCAAGAAGAGCTGTTCTTAATGTACCAAATATGGACAGTGCTATTGTGTAATTTAACTCTGAAGACTGGAGAAAATTAAGATTTAAGATGTTTCCTTAGGGGCTTGGGTCAAGGGTGTGTTTTGTTTTTCTTGCATGGGTAAAAAGTGACCTGTGAAATATTTATCAACAGGCTTTGTTTTGATTACATTTCAGGCCAGGTCATACAACAGACAGATGCGACCAGCTATTTTGGATCACAGCTCTGGGGCCAAGTGGACAAACACATCAAATCACCCTGAATTTTTGGTAGGAGAAGAGGTAAGATTGATTTTCCTGCTGAATAAGGCTTCATGTGTTTTAATGCAGCCATGTCATCAGAAGCAGTTTGATATAAGGGAATATGTACTGCAAGATACAAAGTTAGCCAAGCAGTACATGAGAAACTAATTGAATATTTGTTATCATTCAGGAAAACCAGATAGTTTCCCCCATTTCCCTAACAAGTATCTTGGATCCATTACTCCTATAAATCAGTGTTTCTGCAGGGACTAGGTAAGAACTTTATCCCTATGACGTAAATCAGAGAAAAGGCAGTAAAATGATAAAAGTATCAGTACATGGATTCATTGCTGAGTGTTCACTAGGTATTCATGAGCTTCGGAGCATAAATTATTGTCATTTCTAATTTAAGATAGTGGCAAAATACCATTATGTTCAGTAGATGTCCGGGTAAAAACATTAAAACAATTGAAACAATGTATCTTTTTATTTCAAGCCTTGTTATAAAGAAAGCCTCCGTATTGCTGGCACATCCATCTCAGTGCTGTCTTCTTGTATCTGCATCTGAAATAATTTTCTTTCTAGTACAAATCCACTTTAGTTCAGTGGTGAGTGTCCCTGCCTCTCACGCGGGAGACTGGGAGTTCGATTCCCGCCGGGGAGGCAGTGGTGCCGTTTAGGAGTTGGACTCGATGACCCTTGTGAGTCCCTTCCAACTCAGAATATTCTGTGATTGGTTAGTAAGCTTTTGGAAAAAGCAATGCATCATCTCTTATTTTCAGGCACTGTATGTGAATCCATTGGATTCCTATAATATCCATTGGCCTATTAGAAGAGGGCAGTTGAATCTCCACGCGGGACCTGGTGGCTCCCTCACTGCAGTATTAGCAGACCTTGAAGTTATATGGTCACATGCAATACAAAAATATCTGGAAATACCACTGAAAGACCTAAAGGTGAGCTGTGAATAACACATCTGCGTGGGCTAGATCCACTTCTATACATGCTACTGTAAGAGATAAGCAACTTGCTGTTATTGGTAGCCTCTTGCTGATACTTTTCTTAACAAATACATTGTGCTGGTGAGCATGATTCATAAGACTTCCATTGGAATTTTGTCCATGTGTTTAACACAAAAGTTGTTGATAGAACTTCTAAAAAGGGGGTTTGCAAATCCTATTGTTGACATTTCACAGTCTTTGTTTGTTGTTTTGGGGTTTTTTTGTCTGAGGAAGGGTACCTAATACTTATATAATTCCTTCTCCTTGACAAGTAGGTGTTTTTCTCGTACCTGATGTATTTTTAAACATTTCAGACTCTTGGCATGTGTTTTGAATTCATTTTTTAAGCCTTAAAAATCCTCCCCATTTCTATAATTTTACTTTTTTTAAAATCCTTGTCTATCATTCTTTCTTCCTTAGCATCAGGTGTTCAAGAATGTAAAGAGAAACTTAATTTGAGAGCTGGCTTTAATTTATCATTTTTGTCTTCAGTACTACAGATGCATTTTACTAATTCCAGACATCTATAATAAACAACACGTGAAAGAAATGGTAAATATGATCCTAATGAAGATGGGTTTCTCAGGTAAAACCATGCTTATGCAAAAACTTAATGATTAATTGCAGAAAGATTTGTTTTTTCCTGTACGGCATACTTCTGCACATCAATCCCAGTAGCACCTTCATCTTCTGCTATTCACATAACTGTTGTCCTTTTAAAGGGGCAAAGTGCTTGGCTAGCACTGAAACAAATTTTTTTATTTGCTGTTACACATTCCAGCTTTGGTTTTCTCATTCAGCTGAGGAAAAAGTAGCAACAGTCTGATTTCTCAAGTATTTCTAAAATGCACAGTGTCCTACTGTACAGAGTACTGAGATTGCTAGACCTCAAAACAAAAGTGTATGATGGAAGATGTCTCCTGTATGGGATAACATAATAGAAAATCTCAGAGTTGGTTGAAGTGCATCCAGTAAATACAGAACAATAGAGTGAAAAAATAAAAGCAAAATCCATCAGGCTGTTCTTAGCTTCTTCTGCGTGTTTATTTCTGGACTGGAACCCCCTCTGATGAAAATCTCCTTTCAGTTGAACTTCTGAAAGTTCCTGGCTTGACTTCTGGAAAAAGATGCTGCAGTTTTTACCGTCTTTATATATCTTTAATCTTGGGGGGAGGGGGGAGGAAGGATCATTTGATTATAGGCAGCCACTCTGCTTTTAGCATTTCTCAGGTCTTTTAAAGGCTTACCCAAGAAAATCTCTAAAGTACCTCCCACCCTGTCTTCACTAAATATACAGTCTTTCAGAGTCAGGCTATTTGTATATCTTTAAAAAGACACTAAAATGTCCTTTAAATGTCAGCAACATGACTCAGAAGCTTGGCATGAATTTCGTACAATTTTTTTCTCCTGTTGCCAGGGATTATTGTACACCAGGAGTCTGTCTGTGCTACCTTTGGAAGTGGTTTGAGCAGTGCATGTATTGTGGATGTGGGAGATCAGAAGACAAGTGTTTGCTGCGTGGAAGATGGAGTTTCCCATCGTAACACCAGGTTTCTTACCATGTGCAGAATTGTTACAAGCATGAACTTAGTTGCTTTCCAAAGATTTGAGTTTAAAAAGGAAAAATTTTCTACAAACGTCATTTAGGTTTTCTATTGTTTGCCATGTAACAGGGTCCTTAGAGAATCCTGATGTCTTTAAAATAAGAAAACAGGCAGAACTGGTCAGAACTATATGGTGCTGTGTAAACTTTTGTGAAAGTCATGATCCCAGCATGTCTAAAATCTTCCCACTATTCCTATGAATGCATCTGCAGGTGGACAGTATTTAAGCAAATAAATTAAAAAATGTTTTTCCTCTGTCCTTTAGGCTGTGCCTTGCATATGGAGGATCTGATGTGTCAAGGTGCTTTTACTGGCTTATGCAGCGAGCAGGATTCCCATACAGAGACTGTCAGTTAACTAATAAGCTGGATTGTCTGCTGCTTCAGCACCTAAAGGAGACTTTTTGTCATCTGGATCAGGTGAGAAGGGTAAAATAGTCCGTTCTCCAAGTAAAGTTTTAAAGAATTCAAGAACTGGTATATTAAATCCAAAGTCGGAAGAGTTTTGCTACCTTTTGTTGTTTCCTACAGTTTAAATAGATTATGCCGTTTAATAAATACGAATTTTTTTGTTTACATTGGTTTTGACCCTAGGATATTTCTGGATTACAAGATCATGAATTCCAAATTCGTCACCCGGATTCTCCAGCTTTATTATACCAGTTCCGATTAGGGGATGAAAAATTACAGGTGATTTTTTTTAAAAATTAAATTATAACAATTATATTGAACATTCAGGCTCAGAGCCTCACCTTGTTTCAGCCCAGTGCTGCTAAACCCACGGATTTTATGGATTGTTCTTAAGTTATTCTTATTGATAGTTCTAAAATTATTTCCTAAAGGTGTGAATAGGCCTAATGTAGCACTGAGATCAATGAGACTTCCTAACTGGCTTTAATCTGAGTGGCTGTAGTGTCAACTGCATATCATAATTATCCTTCAAGTGCAAGAATGAATGCTAATTTTGCAAGTTTTTCAGCTCATCACTAAGTTTTCATGATTGATTTCTTGATTATTTATTTATCATGTAATGCCAGAATCTGTAAAGAAATTTGTATACATATACAAGTGTATTTGTTGGGGTTTTTTTTAATTATACAAAGCAGAAGACCCTTTAGTCTTTTCTATTTGGGAAAAAAACCAACTATACTTTTGAATTTCAGGAAAAATATAACAATGCTTTTTTATAGCAAATGCCAGAAAAATAAGAACTATGTAGTAAACACGTGCCCGGTCTCTCATTCTACAGGCTCCAATGGCTCTATTTTATCCAGCAACTTTTGGAATTGTTGGACAAAAAATGACAACTTTGCAGCACAGATCACAAGGTGACCCTGAGGATCCTCATGATGAACATTATCTGCTAGCTACACAAAGTAAGCAGGAGCAGGTGTGTGATTACTGGTTTTATTTTTCAATAAGTATCATTTAATTGGGCAACAAAATGAGGACTCATTAGTTCGTCTCAGAAACCAAAGTTTGTTACCTGGGTCTGGAGTATTAAACAATGAATTTAGAGTAACGAATTGTGGCTATCTAGACAAGTCTTTAATTAGAACTGTGCATTTTCAGAGCCTAAAAAGGCTTCTTATTATAGGATTGATCAGTCTGACAGAGGTCAAAATAAAACCCTTACTTTGAGCATGAGGATTAAAATGAAAATAAGGTGAGGAAATAATGCAGTGCAAAAAGGTGAAGGGAAGTTCAGCAGTGCTTAGTTAAGTCTTTATCTTGTTGTGTAACCTGCTGAAGATATTTTTTGATTTCTCATAATTCAACTTTTCATTTTCAAGTCTTCAAAAGCTACAGCTGATAGAAAATCTATGTCCAAGCCTGGTCCGTTTGAGGGAGAATTGAGAGGCCAGGCCTCAGACATCTCAGAGAGGATCTACCCACAAGAAGTGGAACTGGGATCTTCCCAGAGTGATTGTATGATATCTGGCAATGATTCAGAGGAACCGTTAACTGCACACATGTCCAGGAAAACTGCTATTTCTCAGTTTGAAGGCAAAGCCTTGGGCCTTGACAAAGCCATCCTTCATAGTATCGACTGCTGTGGTAAGAATTAGATTTGTACAAGTCTAAAGTATGCACGTCAGTGTGGATTTATGTAACTCCTGCATTTTACCAAAGGAAGATATATGTCCCCAAGTTTTATCATCTCAAGAGTAGCTACACTGTTTCTTACCTTTTCATCTTTGTTGAGGCTTCTTGAGCTGCATGTTTTCAATCTCTAGGGAGTAGAAAAAGAATTTTAAAAGCAAACATCAGTGTCTGTCTGGTTTGTCTTGCACTAAATTAATTGTAATACAAATACAACCCATATTAACCTTTAAAATCCATGTATTTCTATATATCTATTCATTCCAGCATCTGATGATACAAAAAAGAAGATGTACAGCTCCATCTTAGTAGTGGGAGGAGGCCTTATGTTTCATAAAGCTCAAGAGTTTCTTCAACACCGAATTCTCAACAAAATGCCACCTTCTTTCAGAAGAGTTGTTGAAAATGTTGAAGTCATCACAAGACCTAAGGTAACTATTAACTGAGAGCTGAATGGTCAATAAACTATGAAAGTTTGAAATCCTTGAAAGATTAAAACGTTAAAAATTCTTTAAAATCACAGAGTAGTTGAAGATCTGAGATTTACATAGTACTAGCCAGTTACAGGCAGGAAGTTAGAGACAGAAAAAGAGTGTTAGTGGTGTGGAGCACTGAAGGGTTTATTAAGCAAGATTTTCATGACATGCCTAGAAGGCATCTTAAAAAAAAAAAGTGACTTCTCAGAACATCTTAAATATTCCTTAAATATGTTTATCTCCAGTATTTCTTCCTGGATAATATCAAAAAACCTTTCTCCTCCCCTATTGACCGGGATTCTAAGTGGTGAATACTGTTGGGAAAAGTAGGATACAACTTTTGGGAATTATGCAGAGTGAAACCAGTGATTACGTACAACCTATGTTTTGGATTTAGGATATGGATCCACGCTTAATTGCCTGGAAAGGAGGTGCAGTTTTAGCCTGTCTTGACACAACTCAGGAGCTCTGGATATATCAGCGAGAGTGGCAGCGCTTTGGTGTCAGGATGTTACGAGAGCGAGCTGCTTTTGTATGGTAATGGATGTGGTTACAGTGGGACCTGTTGAACTCAAGATGCCCTTCCCCAAATGCCCATTTTCTTCCAATGCAGATGTATTGATCTTCTGCTGAGATATATTTTTGTATTTTATTAACTTCAACTGAGATTTTTCCCAAACTGTTGCAAAATAAATCTTTCTTAGTGCACGTGACTTCAGCATTGCTATACTTTGTCTTTGAAATAGTAGGCATTGAATTCTGTGAACAGAGTATCACAGTCATCTCCAAATTAACTATATTTGTATTATACAGGTCATGTATACTAAGATTGCACAATATGGGAACTTACGGTATAGAATGTTGATGTGACAGATTCATTGCATTGACATTCATTGCAAGTACATGTACAAGGAGCAACAGCTGAGGAATGCAGCTGTGGGTTTAATGTATTATTCTGATTCCTACTTCAATGTTACCAGGAGATGAAGTTGTTATATAAGTGATGATTATGGAAAAAGTGAAATGAAGCCGCTGTTGGTATTTTACTTTGTAATAAATTATATTATTCAGTGGAAAGACAAGAATTTGAAAGTGGAATATTTTTTTTCCTTGGCATTTCTTATCACCAGAACCTCTTGTTACCTTTTCATTATCCATAGTAGACTCCGCTTTTTTCCCTATCTGACAAAAATCAATGTAATAAAACCAAACAAATTAACTGCAGTTTTATACAGGCAGTACCAACCTCAGTTTTGTGGTACTTGGCTTTTTCTCCCAAATAATCCTTAGTTACAAAAGTGCTATTTGGTGTAAGAGATTCAATATTTACTCTCCACTAGAGAAGAACGCAACTGAAGGAAAAAGACTGTGCTTACATTAGCAGGGAGTGTGGGAGAACGGCAGAGAGGACAGAGCAAACACTTGTGGCCATGGAACAGAATCTGCACTAAGTGTGCAGGTCCTGCAACCTAGTCCAGTCTGTCCATGGCCTGCAGAGCAATTAGCAGTGGGACAGTGTTGGATTCCTTGGAGCACATCTGCCAGTTTAATGTCATCTGAGAGCAGCAAGGCTGCACTTCCTACCCACCCTGCAATACAAACCCAACTGCAGCCAGGCCCGTGGGCAGAGGGACACTCATAATGTGAACTGAAACATTTACGTAGCCACAGCTGGAGCTTCCTAAACGAACTTTGGAGAGTTTCTATTATAGTGATACCTAAAAGATGGTCTTTTCCCTGTGATCCTTGGAACGAAACTCAAAGAACAGGAATTACAGAATACTAAAGCTCCCAAAAGTGATAACTCTTACCTGGGTCTGTGAGCTACTGCAGCAACGGTACATACAAGGAGAAAACACAAATCCTCCAATTGAAGTGATTGTGAGGAGCTCTAAAAGAGAAAGAATCACTATGAAACAAGCCTATAAGAGTTATCTTCAGTTTTCATAGTAGTAGTACTTACCAATATATAGTATTTATGGATTCATTTATGTGGGTTTTAATAGACTTTAGAGAAAATACTCACAGAATTGTTGAAATGAGCATTTCCAATGACCATACATAGAAGAGAAATTGTGTTAAAAGTCACTGGAAAATAGTTAATCACCACACTGGAGCTACAGAGCTGTTGACTAATTTACTTAATTTTCTTCCCTACTTTGAAAGAAAAAAGATGGAGGGAGCAGACTCAGACTGATACAAGTTCCTTGCCTGTTACTGAAATGTACCTTTTCTTGCAACTTGACACCTCATCAGTTGTTCTCTCTTCCTTTTTGTGTAGAGTTTTACCTTAAGCAATAGTTACAAAATAACTAAATCCTGGACTGCAGTATTAAGATAATAAGCATAAAACTTCTTAAGAAAGATGAAAGGGAAAATTTGTCAAAGCCAGTACATGTAAAATCATCTAAGACCAAGTCAGTTTAGGATTGAAGTAGCTGTACACCAAAACATTTGTTCTTGGCAGATTTTCACAAGGTAAAATGTGCTGCATATACGTGATAAATAATGCAACAGGAAACAACAAGCAGTTTCTGTTTAGTTTGCTAAATTGAATACTGACTTAAGAATGATAGATATTCAGCCAACTATTGGCTCTCATCTGCACAGTTTATTAGGGGTTTTTTTGGCAAGGGTGGAGCAGAGTAATTCCAATACACACTTAAATGGGATTTCTGCACAGATTAGTTCCTTTCCTGTATTTCCTTCTGTGTTATGGTTTGGGCTCCTAACAGAAGAAAATTCGGTGTAAAGATACCAGTTGTGTTTGCTTTAACCTTTATAGCACAGGGACATTCTACAGAACAATATCAACTTACTACCATGAGAAAAGACTTGATACCTACAAGTTCATCAGTTAAAATATGTAATAAGAAAAAAAAATTCAGTGATATACACTGCTATGATTGTGCCTTGTTTTTAGTCAGAATTAGTACAACTTTTCACAACAATTAACTACAAGCATATACTCTTAACTGAAAATAAATTTTAAAAATGTTACTTACCTTTACAAAAATATTAGTGCTCTCATCACTCCCTGGTATGCTCACAGAAATTCTAGTTTCATTTATCTAATAAGGAAATTAAATTCTTAAATCTTTAAATCTTGAATCTTTAATCTCCTAGTCAAATAAAACAGTGTGTCTTAGGAATTACAAGTTGTGTGGCATGTTAGTGGAGCCTAGTTAACTAGTTACTACGTAGTATTTTTTTACATTTTCACATTCATTGACTAATCTCATTCTGAACAAAAAATGCTGTTTAAACCATTTTTAAGAATATAATCTCAAAAATTCAAATAACATCAGTGCAGCAGAGCTCTTCTGAAAGCAGCAACAGCTCTTTGAGACCCTCTTGCAGGGTTCATCGGCCAGCTCTGCTGCTTGCAGTTCTTTGGAAGTGCATGTGCCTCCTGCTGTGCTACTACAGAAGGAGAACTTAGAGATCTTTGCTTTCAATTTACTATGTATAATTGAACAGAAAATCACCTTTACTTCTGTATCTGTTTTGATATGTACCTTATACCTTTGATGCTCGTAAAGGAATATTAAATGTTCAAGCCCAAGGCTGCTTGTAAAACTCACTTCTAATTCTGTCTCTGTTTCTACAAACCCCCTGAGGGTTTAAAAGATTTCAGTTTAAGGTCATTAATAACTCTTTAAGTGATGAAATGAGTTTCTGCTGGAGCTGTGCTTGCGGTAGGCACCAAACACCCTGCAGGTGGCACCTTATGACCTTGCCGAACGATTGTGCTTTTGAAGAGGGAAAGCAGAAGTGTTTGTTACAGCAGAGATTCCCCGCAGCTGTTTGAATTCAGGCACTGCTGCTTGAAAATGTATGCAAAACATCTAGCCCTTGAAACCTCCAACCGATTTAGAAGCATAGTACTTAATTACACATTTGCATGCTTAAATCTGCAAGGAATTTGTTTAGTCTTCTAAAGGTGCATTTGTTCATGTACCAACCAATAACTAGACTAAATCTGTCATCTCATGTAAACCAAGAAAATGACAATGACACTTGTTTTTATATGCAGCTATTCCTACAAATATTTAGCAAAAATGTGAAACATCAACTTCTGTTCTCAATTGAAATGCAAATTCAAAGTTGCAAACATACTGTTAAGAGCCAAAGTGCATAATGCAGTTAATGAAATGTGCTAATATGAAATTTTGAGTGTCTCTTTAAAGGGAGATTACATTACAAAATTAAGGTAAGTGTACTATTATCTTTTGTGTCTATATGTACTTCTCATCAAAAAGGATTTTGAAGTGCTTTAAAGAAATATTCAGGTACTGCAGCCACTTTTGAGGTTATCTGCCATACAAAGAGAACAATGCTGTTTATTTTTAAGGGTACATCATTGCAACGGTATTTTAGCAGTTTCCCTGGAACAGGTTAGGGAATATGTTGATTAATATTTAAGTCAGGAGGTTGAAACTAGATGATCTTTAAGGTCATCTCCAATGATTCTAAGTCCCAAGTACAAAGAAGAATTGAGGGAGAGAGAATGAACAACTTTCCCAAAGAGAGGGTTGTTCAAGATTAAACAGCTCAAATGTATGTATAAACACATGCTAAAGCTCAGCTCTTCCTCCATATCCTTATTTGTGCCATTGAGCAGCGGGATCCCTGTGAATGTCCAATAATACGTAGGTCCATGGTATGTGGTCAGTGTGAAAAGATTCTAATAGTCAGGGACAGAAGCCTACATTTTGTATGTCCAGGTGGACAGCACATCAACCACAAACAGGTTAAAAAAAAAAAAAAAAAAAAAGCAGTGTGCAGAGGGGCAGCGCATGGGACAGGGGAAGGGGAGTGACAGCACTGCAGAAAAGCAAGAGAAGATGACTAAAGAATTCCATTGATAACAATAGGACAAAGTGATAAAAAAGGTCAGGCGTTAAGTTCCCTGAACCAAGGGCAGAAGGTAGAATTCTCTCTCTGAGTAGACAAGGATGAGGTACCATCACCAGTTTCTAGTCAGTAATCCCGTGAAATACTGAAACTTGCAGGAGCACTTTTGCAGAAGCAGGAAACTCCTCCGTTTTTTCATGTTCAAAACTGAACACAATCAGAATTTTGAGCCACACATGTACCCCCACTTAAATTACTCTGCTTCTTCATGAAACTCCTATACTCTTATACATATTTAATCCATATATTCTATAGAAGTTTTATTTGCTTACCAAATAAAAGCATTGAAAGTGTATGAAATTATTCAAACACTGCAAACACCCATGAGCTTTGTTCCAAGCATTCTTAATCACTACAAAGATTGAAGACCATGGAGAACAATTACTCTGCTCCATTAATGAATAATTATTCAGAAGTTCAGAGTTTGGTGCCTGAGCGTGAATAACCAACCATTTTCTGTTATTATATTGTCTGTTATCTTTTCACAACCCCACTAGGGGTGGTGTGAAAAAGTTGGAGCGGTTTCGGGAAGGAGCCCAGGGATCGCCTCAGCGCGGGGCTCTGTTTGCCCGGCCGCGCTCCGAGCACTGCCGGAGCCCCGCGGGATGGGATGGGATGGGATGGGATGGGATGGGATGGGATGGGANCCAGCCCCGTGCTCCGCGCCGGGAGCTGCCGGGGATCCCCAGCAGGACGTGCGGGCAGCGGGAGCCGGGAGGAGCTCCTGGGAGCCGAGGGGAGGAGGAGCTGGGGCGGCAGCGTGGGCCGGCTGCCCCATCGCCGGTCGCGGCCCCCACACACGAGCGGCTCCCCCGGCCGGGAGGGAGAGAGACGTGGCCTGTGGGAGCCCGTCCTGCCGAGGGGACCGGGACACAGCCGAGATCTCCGGCCCGGCCCCAGTGTTGCAGGAGCCCCCCGAGCAGGGTCAGCAGCCGCGGCCGGACACGTTTGGTCAGAGGAGGAAGCGCGGGGTAAGTGCGCTCGAACAGTTCCACTCTTACCAAAGGATTTTGTTAGTGACGGAACTTCCTTACTGGCAGGGCTGCGGGGAAAGTTAGTCCAAAACTTTCCCGCAGCAGATCAGTTTCAACGGTGTTACACAGCCTGCAGCAGCGAAAAACAAACAAAATCAAGAGCTGCTTTTGCCTGAGCAGCTGTTCCTGCTTTGCCTTACACAGTCAGGCCTGACAGGATTTGGCCGTGCCATGACGGGTAAATGTCCCGATAAGGTCCCATTGCTCTGCTGCATTGTGTGTTGTCCATCTTGTGGCCGTCTCTGGGAGAGGCACATATTTTATATTTGCCGGGGAGGATATTCTTGTTTGGGGTATGTCAAAATAGGACAGGGAGAAGAGTTTTAGGCACAGTGTCCCTCCTAGTTTCAGGGTCACTTTAGAACTAGGCTAGTGCTCTAACAGTGCTCATACAGAGGGACCTTTTTGCCACCCCATTCCTAAAAAAGAGGGGAAAATATAGCCAGATAAAACTAAGAGAAAGTTGAATGAGAAAGTGCTCAGGCTGAAAAGGTTCCTTTTTGTCTGATCTGGGGTTCTGCCCAGTTCTGCAAGACGATATTCCATAGAACAATTTGAATTGTGATTAACCCATACATGTCCATAGTACTTCATGTATTACTTTAGAGAGAAGTATCACCATGTTCCAATTTCAGGACTTTATGATCTCAGTCATTGATGCCAACCTCTTTGATAAAATATTGAGCCTCAAGCGCTACCAGAGTAGGTCAATCCCTGACTGAACGTGATTCCACAGATTTTGGAGAATCTACCCTCAGCCAAGTACTTAGTCTGGTTAGGAGGTATGGTAATATTTGATGGCATTATAGGTGCCAGAATAAGCCAGCCAGTACTTGTTCCAGAGTCTGTGATTCCTACCTGTCTGAAAAAAAAGTGTTGATCATCTGTAGGACCAAAATCTGAGGATTTACTTCCACCAAAAAATACAAAAAACACTACAGGGACAGAGTATTTTTTCCAGATTATGGGCCTATCCTTGGGCATTATACCAAACCTATCATCAATCTGCTGTTCCTGAAGCAATAAAATCCACCAGTTATGCAGGCATGAGTACTTCAGAGCTATAGACCTCTTCTTCACAAACAAAAGAAGTAAAAACACCTCTAACTTTGCATCCTCCTCTGCTGCATCACAAGAAACTGGTGTACTTACGTATTCAAGAAACAGTCCTTTAATAGTTTCCACCTGTAAAAAAATAGGACATTGTCACCTTCAGCTGGGATGAATTTTAAATTAGCCATGTGAGAATCAGCTGTGTGAACTTCAGACTCAGACCTATCCCCAGGATCTTTTTTTCGTCTTTATACAGCAAACTGTTCTCTGTGGCTGGTTGTTCATTTTGCAGAAGTTTGAGGGTTTGTACAGCCTATTACAAGTTTTTCTAAGAAGAATCAGATGTATGGTTCTTCCCATCCATTCCTTGAGAGTGAAAAAAACATACTTTTGCATATGAGATTGTACATAAAATTGTATATAATTATAATTGTGCATGGAAAACTTTTAACATCAGCAAATTTACACCCAATTTTGTTACAGAGTGGGGTCTTAAGGGCTCCTGTGTGCTTTCACAAACTTTGTACTGTAGAGTTTCACACAAGAAAATGACTACAGTTCTGTTCTACCTTTTCGTACGAAGAAGCTGATTATGTTGTTAGCTTTTTGGATAGTTGTTATGGTTTAGGGGTTTTTTCTGCTGCTCTGGTAGCGAGGGGGTTAACAGCTCAGTTCTTGCCTAAGCTTTCCGTGCTGCCAGGGCCTTCAAGGTTACAGATAAAGGCATGCGTCTCTGCAAATAACATACTTGGGAGAGAAGAGAAAAAAAGTTCAGTAGTAAGATGTAGCGTGCCAGCTCAGACCCTGCGTCGGGAGGCTGAGAGATTTGAAGGCCCCCAGGCCCAACGAGAGAAGGGGTAGAGATGTTCTTCCAGGCATCCCGCTGCTGTTTGTGAATTGGACTGACCATGGTGAAAACCTATGGACCAAAGAGAGAGAACCAGGACCGCAGAATCCGTCTAAGCATTAAGACTNTGGTACCTGGACGTGACTGACATTTTACAAGTAATAATACTTATATCTTAATTAGTATTTTTGTTTGTTTTTCTAGGGTAAAACACTGGATTTTCATTACAAATTGTGCAAAACTGATGCTATCAATAAAGATGTTATACTTAGTGAAAGGAGCTAAATGGTGGAGTCCCGTGAATAATATGTGCCAAGTAACAGGAGGCCTGTTTAAAGCACAGACATTAAAGAACATACTGGGCATCAATGAACAACAATTCAAAATTTCACGTGCATTATCTCAACATAGTTCTGAAAAGGCAAACTCCTATAACTATGTCATTGTTGGAGCTGGATCAGCAGGGTGTGTATTGGCCAACAGGCTGACAGAAGACCCCCTCAGTACTGTACTACTTTTGGAAGCAGGCCCTAAAGATACCCTTCTAGGTAGTAAAAGGCTGATGTGGAAGATTCACATGCCTGCTGCATTAACATACAACCTCTGTGATGAGAAATATAACTGGTATTACCACACAACACCCCAGAAGCACATGGACAACCGGATCATGTACTGGCCCCGAGGAAGAGTGTGGGGCGGCTCCTCTTCTCTCAATGCCATGGTTTACATCCGTGGACATGCAGAGGATTATAACCGATGGAGCAGGGAAGGGGCTGTAGGATGGGACTATGAACACTGCTTGCCCTATTTTAAGAAAGCACAGACACATGAACTGGGGCCAGATCAGTACAGAGGTGGAAATGGACCCCTGCATGTGTCAAGAGGAAAAACAAACCATCCTCTTCATCAAGCATTCCTGGAGGCAACTCAGCAAGCTGGGTATCCCTTCACAGATGATATGAATGGCTATCAGCAAGAAGGATTTGGCTGGATGGACATGACTATACACCAAGGTAAATCATAAAGGGGTTCCTTAAGTAATTTCTTTTTCTGAGCCATCAGTGGTACTTCTGAAATAATTTTGGAATATGGACATACAATCTGCACTGAATGCCATTTGGCTGTTCAGATTACTGCATAGCTGTAGCACTCTGTGTTTACACTCTGTTCATTTCACAGCAGTTTGCTATCAGTCTGGTGTCTATTTCACTGAAACCTGCCTTGTCAGGCAACCTTTAATTCCCAGTTAAATTGTGTTGCTGTGAAATTAATTATGTTAAAATAAAATCTTTAGTTAACTATTTCAAATCACATTTGCTTTGAACTGATGCACTCTGTGAAGGTTTTCCCTCCATAAACATCCTGATGGTTATTGGCCAAAATCTGAAGAATACTCAGCAGGACTGTTTTGATGTTTGATGTAAATATACATTGTAGGTCAAAGATGGAGCACAGCTAGTGCTTATCTTCGCCCAGCCATATCACGTCCAAATTTGTCAGTTGCAGAGAAGACACTTGTAACAAAAATCTTGTTTCAAGGAACAAAATGCATTGGTGTTGAGTATATGAAAAATGGGCAAAGGAAGAAGGTAAGATATTTTTATTTTCCAGTTTGAAAGGTATAAATCAAAGCAAAATTGATTCTTTTTTAAAAAACATTCTATTAAATGTGACACTTTACTGCGGAAATTGTCTGGTTTTCAGAGGCTATATTGTCTCTTCCAGTATGCGATGCCTTGTCAGTTATTTTACAGTTGGTGATATTTCAGCTGTATTAATTTAGAGATTAGTGTCTCCATATTTCCATATCTCAGTACTGAGGGGACAAGTCAGAACTCGATGTTGCACAAGACTGTTTTGTAAGATGTCTGACTGGAACCTATGGTGTGATCATTCACTGTCTCAGCATATTGACTAATGTGCTGCAATGCTGATGATTCTGAAAAACAATTCTGAAAATGTTGTTCTGCCATAAGAAAATCTGTAAAGGCCAGATACTGAAATCTGAATGGCTCGAGGGATAAATAACGAGTCATTCACTTCTACTTTGCCAAGATGTATTGTGATAGTAATGGGATGAAACATGGGATAGCAATGAAACATAATGATGGAACTTGCCTTACGACTGGTTGTGGAATTAGTATTTTTCAGTCTCAGTCTAACTTCCACTGAAATAGTGTTTGCATGGAAGAAAGCTTGAGCCGTCATTACAACTTAACTCTGTGGATAATCGGTTCATTTTATGCCTCTTTAAATCCATTGACTTCTGTAAGACCTAAAACATTCTCACTTCCCTTAACAGTTGGTTATGGAGTGTGTAACTAGGGTATTGCCTAAATGGGGTTTGTATGCTAATAACCTAAGATATTTAGTAGCAAACAATTATAAAACAATTTTTGAAGTGTAGTAATAATATCCTAGAGAGAGTAGAGTAGAAATTTTGATGGTTTTAGTTCGGTAAGTCTTAAAAGACTCAGCAAAGTGTTTTGTAACTGAACACCTACTAAAAGTTAAAATGCACTATAAATATACTGTTATTTAATTTTCTAACGCACAGAACAAATCTGTTGTTGACTCAGTGGATTGGTAATGATATTCATTTTAACAATGTAAAACAAAGTTGCAGAGCTTTTAAATGATTTCATGAGCTATTAAATGTCTGTGAAAACAGTATCACTAATTGCTCTTCTAGTGCTATTACTGAGATTAATTTTGTTTAAGAAAGTCTTGGAAATCTAATTACGCATGATCAAAGGCTTTCTGAATACTGGACCATTTAATTGCAAAATTCTTTAATTCTTTAATTGCTGTGAATATTCATGCATATTAATATATGTATAAATTATACATAGTGAATATTTAGCATATATGATATAAAGTACACCTTCACACAATTTTCCTTCATTTTTTAACCCCCACAGCATTCAAACTGCAGGATTTGTACTCTTACTTTCTGGAAAATTTTATGCCTGTCAGGATGGAAGAGCTAATAATTTTATTGCATTATCAAGATGAAACACTTGATTACATTAGAGCATTTCTGTTTTTACAGTCTGTTTTAGCTAGAATCTCTTTTACATCAGTCATTAGCAAAGTCAAGAGATCGCCAAAACCTGATTCAAGCCTGATTCAAAACCTGTTTACCAGCCAGTGACTTGTTACTTCACAAGATGAGATCCTAGAGAACTCCCAGGACTCCAGCAAATTCTCTGAGAAAAGCACAGAAGGTAGATTGAATATTCCTGGAGTTTCTAAGTTCAGAATCATGCAAAGCCCAACATTTTAAAGGATAAAAAAATGTTTAAATGTATCCTAAAGAGCCCATACAAAAATGTATCAAAGCAAGTTTTTCCTGTTAGCATATTAACTTCAAGCACCATGAAAGACTATATGGACCAGGAATAACTGCAGTGCTGACTTTGCAGTGACTTTAGAACAAACAAGCATAATTTGAATGGTACTTGGAACAAACTGGCACCAGTTCTGTGTACACCATAGAAAATGTAAATAAGTTTTATTTGTATAACATGCAAAATACAGATCTAAATATTGATTCAGCTGATAAATATTGATTCACTGATATGCTATTAGTCTTGCCATACTAATGATTGCCCAGAGCGAAACAATAACAAACAAAAGTAGCAGCACTGGCCATCTGTCAGCAATACCAGATAAATAGTGCAAAAAGAATTTATGGGACTTTCTCTTATTACATTTTGATCCTACTCCAGATCCTACTCTCACTCACCATCATTCTCTACAACTGAGGTGTCATGCAAAATGGATTACTAGAAGTTAATATGCCTTCCATGCTAATCTGTTAACACTCCACCCTACTACAGGAAAAGCACAGCACTTTTTAATGTTGCTTTGGAGGTTAAGTAGGTTCTCATAATAGCACCTTCAATTCTATGAAAACGGAGGATGCAGGTGAGCAATAGCTCATAGAGAATCACAAAATTGTAGAATCAAGGTTAGAAAAGAACTCCAAGATCATCAAGCCCAACCTTTGACCAAGTGCTGCCATACCCACAAAATCATATCTTCAAGTGTCACGTCTTGGGTTTTGAACACTTCCTGTGTTGGTGACTCCAGCACTTCCCCAGAGAGCCTGTGTGTTTTCTTGAACCCTCCTGGGTTTAGCTTAGCTTGGTGATGAGAAGCAGCTCACGGGCATAATAGCTTAGGTAGCACCGGATGTGAATTCAATATAAATTGTTGCAGGTTTTTTGTTTCTTCTGTGGGGTAGTTGTTCTTTTTTAAGGACAGGTGAATGTAGATTTTTTTTATTTTTTTTTTTAAGTGCAAGCATTAGTATTCAGTTTGTAATCCACTTCCTAACTCAGCGTCTATACAAAGGATATCTTATATTTCAACAGGCAACATTCACATGACCAGGAAGGATGGAGCCCATGTGTGTGTCCATGAGTCAACCCCATTGGAATAGAAAGGAATATTTTGAACATGGCTGGGTTCACCTTCATCAGCCTCTTTCAAAGAGTAAAGGGAAAAGCAAGAGAGTACCAATATTTTCTTATTCTGCAGTTTTACCAATGAAAAGCAATAAAGCGGATAGTTCTGATCCTAAATTTAAGAGATGTGCCAACAGAGAAGAGGTAGCCCCCAGATAAAAATGACACAGAGAAAGATTTTGGTGTTGCTAAATGAGAGAGGCAGAATCCTTTGAAAGATGATGTGCCAAAACACTTGCAGAGAAGGTTCTAGGAAAATAACTACATAGCAGAGCAAATTGAGTGAAAGGCAGAGGAATAGTTTAGCAGCCTATATCATGACCAGCTCATGGCTGAGGCCAAACTGTTTGAAGAAGAAGTCTGTCAGCAAAACAGAATTAGAGATACGCCCGCAGACAATTTTCTTGGCAGTCATTTAGTGATTGAGGGGCTTCCGAGGACTACAACAAGCTAAGAAATCAAACATTAGTCTTGGTTGAAATAAAACATTAGTCTTGGTTGAATTAAGGAAATAAGCTCTTGAGAATTTTTGAGCTAGCATGTCTCTGAATTCCAGATCTTCCTTAGGAGTTTCAGTTTTAATTTACAAACGGTTATTGAAAATGGAAGAGAGGCTTAACTGGCTGATCCCAGTGTCATAGGTACTTTTTTCCTGACAAGTAGGACAGGAGTTTATTTGCAGCCGTGGTACTGGCTGAGCTGAGTGTTTATGTGCCACACAGTTTGAACAGATTGTAGGGATGGGAATAAATACAGAAATTATCAGAGTGAAAGCTTGATTATTTCTCTCTGTGGAAACTTCCAGCAAGATAGGAATACATTTAGGATGAGGAGAATGTGAGGGAAGGGTGTCTAATCTGGATCAGGAAAACATATCCGAACAGAAGCTCATGACGTTGCTTTCAGTCAGCTCAGGCTTAATAATCTTTGGGCTTTTGTGCTCATTTCCTTTTAGGTTTTTGCCAATAAGGAAGTTATTTTAAGTGGAGGTGCCATAAATTCTCCACAGCTGCTTATGTTGTCTGGAATTGGAAATGCAGATGATCTAAAAAAACTGGGGATCCCTGTTGTTTGCCATCTTCCTGGTAATTTTTTTCATTCTTTTAACCTTTCATTTTCCTATGGATGCAATTCAGTGACCATTGAGTAAAACAGTTAATGAAATTCCGTTGTCTTTCTGTCAGGTTGTGTGGGCTGAAACATGTTTGTTACAAATCAGTGGAAAGATACATTGATTTTATACAAATCACTGGAAACATGCATTGATTTTAGAACTGAGAACTCCTACATTTTCTTCACTACATTTGATAGTGAGAGCTGCCTTTCTGAAGGCACACTTCTAGGTTAAGGAGCTAGGTTAAGGTTAAGAATTTTGAATGAGTTTTGATCCACAACAGATTGTGTAAACTCCCACTGTCATAAATATTCAAATATAGAAGGCATAACATGAACTTTTCCTTAAAACTAGAAAAGTTAGTACTGTATTTAGAAGTCATATATGGCAATTTTAGAGCAAGTGATATATCTGCTCTTTAACTTTCTATTTTCATTCTAGTTATTCTATGTTTATGTAAAACCTTATTCTGATATGAGCAAAAGCCTTTGCCCTTGTAAGAGGTTA
>WEKX01007963.1:64663-158184 GCA_013390025.1 Pitta sordida
ATACCTCATGCAAAGAAAAGTTCTTGTATTTAAAAATCAGTGCTATTCATAAAAAGTATTTTTAAAAATGAAGACAATATTCTATTTGAAATCAATGTAATGTCAATAAAAACATATTGCTGAACCAAATTCAGTTTTCTGTATAATTGTCCCAAAAGAATTTGTTTGTTTCTCTGATCACAATCCCTCCAAGTAAATCCAAACTGACTTTTGTTAAAATGACAAAAGCATTTTATAGTAAATTGTACCTTAAAAAGAATCTGTAAATACAATCCTTGATATCAGTAAAATACTTCGGCCAAAGTTGAGGTCTTCGTCACTTGCTGAATTATTATGTTAGTATTTGACAACTTAGACTGGATATATGTGGCTTTTTCCTAGGAAGTAAATATTGAGGGCTAAGTTATGGTTTTATGTAGATGTGAAAATAACATAATATGGGGCACATTGCACAGTATTCATCCCTTCCTTTAGGGTAGGTACTGCACATCATGGAGTGTGCAGTAGTATCAGGATGCTGCAGTCAGTTCTCTCTGTGCCTGAAAGGATTCTGGGACCAAATCTGCTTCTGGAATTAGACCCTAAGCCTCCCAGTTACAGCTGGATAACTGTAACACCCTGCTCTCAAATAAGTGGGATTTCCAAAGTTATGCATATTTACATTTATCTACTGATTATAAAGCAGATGAAAGTGATGCATACTGCTTAAATTACAAGCTGCTCATAATGGATTTGCATTCCTTGCAACCGATGCTGTATCTATAAATTATTCATAGTAGTGTAATTAAGGGTTAAAAAGCAGTGAATTTGTTGCTCTCCTGCAATCTTCTAACAGCACTCTCTCATTTACACTCTCTAGGTGAGGGAGCCACTGCCCACTTAGAATCTGGTGGTTTTATCCGAAGTGAACCAGGAGTTCCTCACCCCGACATTCAGTTCCACTTTCTTCCTTCCCAGGTGATTGATCATGGTCGGGTTGCTTCTACACTGGAAGCTTACCAGGTGAGTTGAAGAACACGTTCCAGTACGGGTTTGTAGCCATTAGCAAGAAGGCTTACACTCCATTATAAATATTGCTAATTTGGCTATATACTGAAAAATACTTCGTTCAGTATAATACAGAAGAGTTGGCTTAACCTCTTGCTTTGGGGAAAAAAAACCCCATAAGTTTGTTATTTGATCTTGCTACCAAAATTATGTTGCATTTAATCTCTGGGAAAGTAGGCAAGTACTGAATTGCTGTTTACGTATTTGCACTACTGAAGTGCTGTGGATTAGGATACCATTGTGCTAAGTGCTGTTCATAACTAAAACAAGGTGTTCCCTGTTCCACTGAAGTTTATACAAAGGTTTAAGTGAAAATGTATGAGACCACTTATTTATGCCTTGGCACAAATCCAAGCCCCATTTTAGACTATGATCTTGATTCAAAAGTTTGTGCTAATTCTGGGGCACTGTGTAGCAAATATACATGTTACTATCTCTTTTCTTCAGGGAGGACAGTAATTTGGTCCAGTTGCTGATTGTATTAGAATGCTCTGCTCCTATTAAATTGATATAGTTGTATTTTAAAAGAATTAAAAGAACAACCAGGAGTTGATATAAAAGGTATATTTCCTTTACCTTATGGAATATTGTATTTACAAAAAACATATATAAAATGGAAAAACATTCAATTACATATATTTTTCTCTCTGTTTAACACTTACATTTGCTTAATTTGCAAAGTCTGTCTAAACTGAAAAAAAACCCCAAACACAAAAACCAAAACAAGAGCTGAATTTGGAACTATATCTGGTGGGATTGTGTCATGAGTGCAGCATGGATGTTGCAGGTCCACGTGGGACCCATGAGGAGCACAAGTGTGGGCTGGCTAAAGCTGAAGAGTACAGACCCAAATGACCATCCTATCATTGAGCCTAACTACCTCTCAACAGGTAAATTCAGCCTCTTCTCGCTCTGAGGTCAATTTGTTTCCTGCCTGTTCCACTGGAGATTTTTGTATCTATGTTCAAAAGTGGTGGTTGGTACATTGTTACTTATGTCTAATATATGTAAGTCAACTAGTATCAAAAGATACCACTGTGCAAAGCACTGTATAAACTAGAAAGAATTCCCTGTTGGGGATGCAGTCAGAGCTCTCAGTATGTGCTGTGTCACACTCTTCATTTCATCTCTTCTCTGCTTGTGAAGGGATGCATCTCATTTGCTTATCTGTTCTGAAACATGGCCTTGGCTACACAGTGGGTACAGCAAAATAAAGAGCAATTCCTCAGCTCACCTATTCCTTTTTGGGATTGTGCAATAAGTGACAACTTTGTTCACAGTGAATGTAAATATCTGTGACTTTGAAAAATACTCTGCTTTGTTATGGTCAGCAATAAGTGATGAGATTTTCCCTCCAGCCTTTCTTTTCTTATGCTTTTTTGTTGTTGTTGTTATGCACTCTGAATGTGTTGCTAAATTGAAGGTGTAACTCAAATTTTTGTATTTTCTCTCTGTACAGAAAGAGATATTTGGGAATTCCGCCAGTGTATCAAGTTGACCAGAGAGATCTTTGCTCAGAAAGCTTTGGAAAAATTTTGTGGGCCTGAAATTCAACCAGGAAACCATGTTCAGTCTGACAAAGAAATAGATGCTTTCATAAGGCAGAAAGCTGATAGTGCTTATCATCCTTCCTGCACCTGTAAAATGGGTCAGCCTTCAGACAGCACCGCTGTAGTTGATCCCCAAACAAGAGTCATTGGTGTTGAAAACTTGAGAGTAGTAGATGCTTCAATAATGCCCAGTGTTGTCAGTGGAAACTTGAATGCCCCAACTATCATGATAGCAGAGAAAGCTGCAGATATCATTAAGGGTCTCCCATCACTTCAGGAGAAAAATGTTCCTGTATATAAGCCCAAGACCTTGGAATCACAGAGATAGATAAATATTCTCATCCTTTCACATCTTTTGCTACTTAGGCTTTGATCAGCATGGGGTATTTAATAATGAACATGCCAACATGATAAATAACATATAAAACATATCCTTAAAATAATTATTAACTTGAACATTTTTTTAAAAACTTAGAATACCAATTAATTTTTATTTTTTTAAAATCAGCTGGATTAAGCTGCGTATTTTAGAATCACAGAATATCCTGAGTTGAAAGGGACCCATCAGGACCATCAAGTCCCAACTCTTGGCCCTGTCCAGGACACTCCAAAAATCAGAAGTTTAGTTAAGTATGACCTTTTTGTGGTAAATTCAAACAAAATCAACATAAAGGGAAGCTGTTTCTAAATGATAAGACAGCTGTGGACCTAAGTCAGAAATACTGTACACTTGCATGAGGAATGGAAGAGATTAATGTTTGCTATTTTGATAATAATTACGGTATGCCTTGTTATTTCAAAGAAGGATTTTAACTGCTCTGAGATTGTTACCCAGGATAACAGCTCATCACTTAACAGTGCTTAGAGTTTGTTAAATGTCATTTTCATGAGAGGAATGTAAAGTTTACAAATCCTCACTTAGATTTCACTATACTCAGCAGTCTTAACTGTATAGTATTCAGGAAGTACACATACATTGTATATATCAGAAATTAATTTTTCTAAAAAATGCAGAGCTGGAGCTAATATTTATAAAAATCTAACCGAAAACTGGAATTTCTCATTGGGTTTTGGTGGGGTTTTTTTTCCACAAGGAGCTTAGTAGAATTCCATTCATGATACAAGTTTAGTTGTACCACTTTATCATTTCGCACAGTAAGAAATCTGCACTTCCTGTAACATCCTTAAAGTTACTGGTTTTGCTCAAAGATGATTGTTTGTAGAAAATATTTCTGTTTTCTNTCATTTGGAATATAATTAGGATACTCACAGAATCACAGAATCAGTAAGGTTGGTACTCAGAGTAATATATACTGGTGAGACTTACCACAGTCCTGTGCAGTACAGGGGGGAAGCAATTTAGCAGGAGACAATACTGAAGTTTCCTCATTTGCAGATTTATAATATGGGTTTCCACTGTAGGCATGCAAGATGGGAATTGTTATTATGCAACTGCAGAGGATTAACTGGCCACTGGCTTACACAACTCATCACCTGAATACCTACAGAGCCCTCCTCTGCTGTTATACCAAGCTCTAAAGAGATGAGTCAACAGCAAGGTTACGTATCNCTAAATCAAATTGCATCCTTTGATTAGTCTGTATTTATAAAGTATAGCAAAATAACTTCTGAGTAAGCAGCTGTAAATGAAATTACAAAGTTTCTGCAGCCTAAGTGTGGTGGCAAACAGAATAAACTTTTTTTCAGAAAAAACAATTTGAATTTTTCACCATTTGAACAGATTGTAAAAAACCTTGCTGACTCAGACTTTGGCTGGAGGAGCAACTGCAGATGTTTAAGGCAGATATTTGTACCTGGAGCTGCTCACTGTAAGGCAGTGACTGGCAGCCCTGCTGCTGAGGGAAAGGACTTACTTCATTAGAGTGTCTGCATGAAGACAAACAAAAATACTGAAGATGATGGCAGTGAACTCCGCTCCCAGAGGAGACAGGTAAATCAGTTCTATGTATGTGATGCATTCTTTTGAAATGAGGGGAAGAACAGGAATATTTCAAGTCATAGTTGATTGATTAGCTGAGTTGGAGACAGTTCCTCTGATGCAACTCGGCATTTGATAAGGGCATGAACTGTCTAATCTCTATCTTTTAATGGCAAATAACTTTTATTCAGCACCTGTGCTTTTAAGATTTTCCTTCAAAGGTATTCAGTGTCTTAGTGTCATTTGGAATATAATTAGGATACTCAGNGTGCTAAAGAAATGGCTGAAAGCTTTGTTGCCCTGGGGAAATCTTTAGGCAATATTAACCTACCATTAGTTTCTCCTCATGATATCTGACTGCTGATACTTAATTCCTGTTAAAGTTGTTCTACCTTCTGGCAGAATCAAATCTGCTAAGGGAAACTTAGAACAGGTCCAAAATATCCTAACATGCCCTGTGGAGCACTAGCAGTCTGCTTAGCTAAAGTTAACCATCTTTGACATCTTATTGGATTGCGTATTACAGGCTGAAAATTCCAGATTTTTATGTATTTGACAAAATAATACAGTGTGATTATTCTCTACCCAGATACAATTTTTTCTCTAAATATGCAGATTATACTACATTACATATTCAGTTAACTTTAAAAGCTGTTTGATATAAGAATTTGGAAGTTACTAGACCTGCCAGCAGGGCTTGAACCAGCAATGGTACTGCAAGTGAGAACAATAGCATTTCCAGGGGAATAGCTTGCTGCAGATGCTTCAGACAGATGGAGGTCTCTGGCTGCAGACAACGAGATTAAACAAGAAAAGTGACAAAAACAATTCTTTTCTACACACGTTTCGGTTCAAGTTGCTTTAGAATGAGAAGTGTTTTTAAAAGCAGTAGAAAATTGCAGTATTTGTAAAACTGCATTATATTAATGTAAGGTTTTGTACACACCAGAACTTCTGATGTTTCAGCAACTTAAAATCCTTTCAGAGTACCTGATTTCAGTTAATCTGCAACCAAATGAGGCAGCTTTATGAATACCAGAGAACGTTCATTTTCTATAAAATCAACAGAAATTTTGAGGAATAATAAAAGCACTTCTACTTTTTATATTATAGCTAAATGAAGAGGTACTGTAGAGAGAACACTCACAGTAATATAACTTTAGTCTCAATTCTTCTGCCATCCAGGCTCCAAAAAGTCTGGTAATTTTTAGTCCTTTTTTTTTTTTGAATGGTTGCTATTTGTCATAAAAGACTTCCATGTTGTGATACTGTAGACTGATATCACATTCCACACATCCTCTCCCATTCTTCAAACAATGCAAACAGAATTTAACCTTCGGAGTTTGTTAGTGAAAAATTATCAGCAAAAGGACACCCAAGTATAATAAAATTATTACACAGTTTTATTTTGAAGAACATTTTGCATTTGTTTTAATACAAAATGATGTAGGTCAAGAAATAATTTACAAACCTTTAAGTTCTTATCCTGGCATTTGAAATAAGAATGATTTCAGAGGAAGTCTGTAAGCTATTAATAGGAAACTGTCAATATATACAAAATGTTTATTGACATGTTTTAAACATGACATTTGTAAAAATGTGAACTGGATTGCTATCTAGCATATGAACTACAGGTAAAACCTGATAAGATAACTTGTTAGAACAAGTCATTGTTATCCAGTGCTAACAAAATAGACAGTAGCTTTCAGTGTGTTTTAATTATCCTCCAAGGTCATTTCAGCCTCAAAGTCATTTCAGGGTTTTACTGCATTGTGAACAATATCGAAGCCCTCTCTTGATTGCATAAAAATAAACCTTTGAAATAGTACACATAGAACAACAGAATAGAGGCAATAAAATAGTAGTATACTTTTTATATCAAGGTTTTTGGTTCTGTGTAGAATCATTGTATCATACTTCTTTTCTTTCCACGCAGAGAATGTGGAACTGAAGTAAAGCATTTTCATTTACCTGTGAAGTATTTTTTTCCCCAAGATGTCAAATTAGGGTATGTAGGTATTTGCCCAAGATGTCAATTAGGGTATGTAGATATTACACTCTGTCAAAACTAATTGTCTCATGACCAGCAATACCCTGGCATGAATTTGCCAAGTTGTTAATTTTTTTCTTTTTTTTGCATGGGATTAATACAAAAATAAAATAGGAGCTTAATTCTTTACTCAAAAAAGTTGAAATAACTTTAAACCTTTCTAATTTTCTAAGTATAAGACTGTAAGTAGTCAACAGTGCATCCCTTATGCAGAGATTCTTTTTGACTCAATTATTAAAAAGAAATCTGTTCTGTTGTCAAGTTCAAACTTGACACTTTATCCCAAAAAGAGATTTACACTGAGAGGTGGCCCTATTTAAATATTTATGCTATAGACCTATATATTCCAAGTAAAAATACTTCTATCTAGAATTCTGTGGAGAATTACAATAATTAGGGTCCATAAATATTGCTGCAGTTCAATGACGGTACAATAATTACAAAATATAGAACATCTCTTTACAAATACAAATCATTGTATATTACAATTAATTTACAATATTTTCTACTATATAATTTTTAGCAAACTATCTTATCTAATTCTACTATAACCTGGTTGCAAGTGCATTAGTAAGAATGCAATTATTCCAGTATATTTTGCCCTTAACGTGATAGTCATAAAACAGACTATCTGAATGATATTTTCCTATGTAAACTGATGTTACATATGACAGATTATTCTTTATATAACTTCTCTTTCCAACAATCTCTAACAGGTAGAGCATGACAAACTGTATTTTAGAAGAACATTAAGAAAAGAAATCAGGAGGCAAGTTGGAAAAGAGTGGATATGCAATGGGTAGCTGATATGCTGTTGAGCACTGAGGTAATGACATTAGTGGTTGTCATCACTCATGTCATGTTGCTGTCTCCCACACAATTTTGTGCCAGACCTATAAAGACATTTTCGCTGACAAAATTCTACTCTACTATGAAGGACAGCAGCACAAGGTTGAAAGACAGGCAAGATATTACACCTCAGAATCCTGCTCTAGCCCTCAAAAAACTGATTGTCAGAATCTGTTTGGTTTCAAAATAACCTTATTCCTTCAGAGAAACTGAAGATTCCATGGGAGGAGACTTGACACGCTGCAGCTCTGATCACATTTCGGCAACCTGGAGATAATAAATTTATTAGTTATGGCTTCCTTGAGGTGTGACATCACTCATACAAAACTTGGATTGGTTATTCACTCCAGCTAGTGCCTAGCATCTTTAAACTATGAGGCACTTTTTCTGTTATTAGAATCATTTTCCTTGCTAAATACTATAAGCTTGTAATGCATATCATTTCATCAGCTAAGTCTTCTTCATATCGTCCTGTTTCTGGTTCTTCATCGCTGTAACCAGGACCAAAATCTTGAAGTTCATAATCTTGTCTGCTTAAAATTGGAAACATATCCCCATTGGTCCCATTGCTGATATTTCCATTGAGAAGATTACTTGCTGCACTTTCCATCTCATCAATAGTCATGTCACATGCATCAGCAATCTCGTGTTTTGTAGCAGAAACAAATTTAGGGTCCTTCGCGTACCTTCCTAGGCCTTCAGATATAAGTACCTGGCAGATGGAGGGGAGAGAGTGAGATACACAATGGAATTACAGAAGGACAGATCATAAAGTTTCTCATTTGTGGAAAACACTAGAAACTCCACGCTAAATCACTACATTACTGTACATGTAAAGAACAGTTAAATCAACAATCAGAAGCCTCCAAAGCACACCATGTCAAGTATGTGATTATGTAACTGATGTTGCACTACATCTGGCACTTCTCTTCAGAAATTTGGCAGTAGCCTTTGATAAACACAAATCATCAGGCTGATACGCTAAAGACAACAGACAAGATGTCTCAGATGGTGCAATTAAAACATCTGCCCAACTCATAATATTCTGTGATTCTGTGAAATACAGAATTTTGTATGTTCTCAATACTTCGGAGTATGTGGAAAAAAGATGTTAAATTCCCACTTGCAAAAACATGTAAAAATGTACTTTTTAGCTCACAGCAATGAAAAGGAAGTGATAGATGGAAGCAACAACAGTAATTATGATTCATAAATGCTGAACACCCTTTTGTGTTCAAATCTTTTTTAATATAAAAAGGGAATTCTTAACATTGTTTAGTACACCTACAAATCAATCCTTGTAGTTGTTATTCACCTCTCTGCATTTATCATAGAGTTTTTCATCTTTTGTTCAGACTACTGCAGAAATGGTGATACATTTCTATAGAAACAACAGAGAGAACAGGCTTATGCATCATTTCTTCCTTACTGCCATTGTGTAAAGATACTTTGGAACTGCTCCTCATCTAGAAATCTTAGATTTCAAAATTCTGAAATGTCTTCAGTTCTCTGATTCATCTCTCACTAATGTTAAGATTTGGATTCAGTAGAAATCCTTCACTACATGAAAACAGAGTAAATTCCCCTCTTTACGAAGAACCAGTTTGGGGCTATGAAAGTGAAAACACCACATTGCCAGAGAGCTATTGTGAACTAAATTATATGCTTTTTAAAGCCAACACAAAACTGAACACACAGGCCCCTCTTGGCCACTTGAGAGGTTTCTGTAACACTCACCGCTTCTACCAGACTGTCTGCACTCCTCTGCTTGTCACTGTGTTTATGCCTTAAGTCATTGGGTACAGTTAAATTGGCTGGTGTAAATGTTCGGTAGGAAATGTCAGGGTCATCTGTGTACCAGGAGCTCCTATGCAAGGAAGGCAGGCTACCATTCATGTGCTCTGTGGAATCAGCCCTGTCCACCTGGATCAGAGGTGTGTAATAGGGAGAACGGTCCCTGTTGGGAGGGGTTGCAGGTGGGGTAGCCCAAGAACGTGTTGAACGACTTGGTGAATGCTTATGAGCTTTGCTGGAATCCAGACCTGCAACAGCCATGACCTGGTAAGGGGAAGAATGTTAGAAGTTAGTGATTTCAAATGCTCAGTCATACTCATTGCTCATTTCAGCACTTCGTTCAAATCAATTTTTCAGGCAGCAGCTATGCAAAATTAACATCTTGTGATGTGTAGAAGCCATGTAAAGGAGGAGCAGGACTGAAATTGGTAAATTGACAGGATAAAATGGTGGTTTTTCTATCTTTACTTGCATCACAATATATTCAAGAAAGCAAAGTACAAAAACATTCCTTCTGTCCCGCAGGGACGGGATAGGGAGCTGTCAGCATTTTCCAAGCCGCACACTGAGCCCCAGACCTGGATGCTGTAATTACAAATTCTCTCAAATGGAACTGAGTAACTACCTAGGCAAAGATTAATAGACAGGTGCTGTATTGTGCAGTCCTACTCAGAATTCTTTAGGGCATCCCAACTCTTTGCAGACACTCAAAGAGTCAAAGGAACAAGCTACAGATTCTCAGTGTTCTCAGCACAGTCAGTGTTTGAGAAGTCCAAGAACTACAAGCCTACACTTGGCCTAGAAGTCACTCGCAGCAAATAACATCATACACTAGTACTGTTTCAAACAACAGTGAAAGTCAGGAGTACAACAGAAGCTGGAAAGATCTAACTTAGTTAAGTAAGAGCATGTTTACCTGCTGCTGCATTAAGTGAAGTGGTAAAGCAGTGCGATGGTGAAAGTTAGGAGAGAGTGGTATGTCATCTTGGCTACTCTGTCTGCGGAGGCATTCGAAGTTAAAGGAAGATCGTCTGTGTGCTACAGGGAAAACGCAATTCATTAGGAAAATAAAGTATTTTTCCTCAAACTCTATTATTTCCAGAATTCTAGTGTGAATCAACTATGAAACAAATAAAAACAGATCCCCTGGTAAGAAAAAAGTTGTGCTAAGAGAAGAAGCAGCTGGTTACAAGACAAAGAATATACTCATACAAGTGAAAGCATCCCTAGGTAGAAATCATACAGCAGCTTAACATGACAGAAACTGAATCAGGTGTTTCACAAAACAAGCTTGTGTGATGTAGCTGTCTGGTTCAGAGTTTTGCCATAAACACCCCTTCTTTCTTCCCCATGGTTTCAAATTCTTGATTCTAATGAACCAGACTTCTAATGCAAATACCAAATCCCCAGTTCCTTGGAAGCAACCTGCAATATGAAAAGTTTTATCCAAGTCAAAGTTGACTCATATTGTCAATTTCTGATGTTTATTCTGTTACTCAGGAAAATTATCAGCCAATGTCTCATCTGTTACATATGCTGTAATTCATGTGAATGCTAAAAGCAAGTAGAAATCTGAACTGAATTGAGACGTCTGCTGATATGGAAATGTTGCAGCTGGTCTTGGTGAAAGCCTGCAGAAGGTTGGGAAGCTTCAGTGTGAAGAAAGCCTGGATTCTGAACAGCAGCTGGAATCCAGACACATCCTCACAGCTGCAAGCATCATAGTGGAAAACTGGAAAGAACGTGACTATATCAAGAAATGACACAAAATTTTGCTCTCTTGAAACTAATTGAAACAATTTCTCGGTATCTTTTTACCAACACCATGAATTTTGTCAACAGAAGAGTTAAGTGCTATAGACTTAAGAAGCTTCTTAGTTATCATCAGACAGTTAATGCCAGATACTAACAAGGTTCTTTAAAACCGGCACCTGCAGGAGGTGATTTGATCCACTAAATGCAAACTTTGTCTCCCTCTTTCATTGTCTCTATGGTAAATTCAAATACAGGAATGTAAACCATAGCTCCTGATTCCAACATACTAAATGTCCCAGTACCAAAACAAATAAAAAGCAACCCAAGAAGTCCCCTCATCCAACACACGACACGTCTTTGCAGATGCTTCTCTGTAGCGAAAAGCCTGAAAGAACATCTTAATAATTTCTCAATACACTTCTGGAAACTGCTCAAATACTTTGGTGATGAGTTTGGTATAAAAACATCTAGAAATCTTGACATGAAGGTCAATTTACTAACTGCAGTTCTCAGCCAAGGTACTGTATGTTAACATGAACTGAATCCAGATGCCAGCAAACTGTTTAGTGCAACGCTGCAGGTTCCTTTATGGTTCTGGTTTTTCTTTCTTTCTTAATGTGAGAACATCAAGGCTTCTTCCCCAGGCCAAGCAGTGTATACACTAGTTGCAAATAGTAGATTTGAGCATCTTAAAATCTGCTCAGATACCAAGTTAAAAATTTCTCAGTTGTGTTCCTGAATATTAAATAAATGGTTATGGCAGGAGGCCTGACTGTGCTCTTGTGACATGACACTGGTGAAAGTCAAAGGACTTGCTAGATTATCCTTATGCAACTTAGACCAGAACTAGGTCCTCTTATCCTTTTTTAAAGCTAAACTTGCATTTTCATTAGAGTATCTGAAAAAGGAAAGGACTGAAACCCATGTTCCCACTCATGGAGTCCTTGTGGTCATCCTTCCAAGGGTAAATGGACTGTGGCTCTGGCTCTCAGCCTCATCAGAAGGGAAGACAAGTTTCCGCCTTAGAGCAGGTAAAATGTGGAGGTTTCCGGAAACATGTCTGTATTGTCTTGCTTGGATGGCCCTGGTTAGATGGCATCATCCAAAGACATGTGACAGCCCTGGCTGTGCTGACCACACTGTAAGACTGCCTGTAGGGACACTGAGTGTTGTTTCTTAAACACCAACAAAAAAGAGCCTTAAGAATAGGTTTCTTTTGCACTTCAAGTGCCACCCCAAATACTTCCTGTCTAAGGAGTGTCAGAGGTCAAAGAGAAAAATCCGAGAGTTTTGAGTCTCTGCCTAGTTTCACCAGAGATTAACACTGCTAATCTCTGCAGTATGGCCTGGGACCTACAAAGACGGAATTATGTACAAGATAAGAGGGCTTGTAAAAATGCAGATAAAGCAATATTGTTCTTGAGCTAAGGAGAAACCAAATGAAAGATCTAAGGAGGAAACACATGAAAATTAAAGAAACAGGTAAAATAAATTGAAACATTTGCCCCCTCAGAAGAAATACAGAATATTAAACATCGTTCCAGAGATGGGAGAATGAAGTAACACTGTGAATTCAAAATAAGATGCTTAACTCAATGTAACATTTACTTTTCACAACAACTCGTGAAGCATTTAGAAACACTAAAGGCATTTCAAAATTAAGGAAAGGAACAGCCCAAAGGACCCTTAAAGCTAGCTCTTTGCTCTCTTTTCCCTGAAAATTACCCTACTAGACCCATAAGAGAGACAATGGCACAGATCAATGACCATGTTGGACATCCGTAGGTGCAAGTATGGGGCACAGATATTGAAACCCTTTGCTCAAAGTTTCAAAGCAAAGTACAGCCACATTCTACCTTGCTCTTTCTTCGTTTATCAAATCAAGTTAAAACTAGCAATTAAATTGGCTGCTTTTCTGTAATTGGATGAGTGAGGCAAGAAATACCAGATTGACTGGCTTGTAAACTGGGATCCACAGGTTCTCTGATCAGTCTCTCAGGATGGACATACATTTCTGCCACTCACAATAATGCACTGGCAAAAGTAATCAAGAACTGTGTTTGAAAACAAGCCTTTTTACACTGGAACTTATCAGATGCATTTAAATAATTCTAGATCTGTAAACAAATTGTTCTTAATGGACTTACGTGGCGGTGTTGGAGGTAGCAGCCGTCTCCTAGGAGATCTTTTTGTATCGTAACAGATCTGTGAATCATCTTCCTCAAAAAACCCATGTGGGTGATGGTAACCTTTTGGTCTCTCAAAATCTGATTCATGGCAGTGATATCTACAGTGGTAATTGTATATATGCCTGCATTAAAATACAATAAAGAAAATGTTCTTTCAGTGAGTTACTGTAAATCAATCTATTAGTTTTCTCCTAGATTTTCAATATTACTCTTTCTCCAGGAAGATAATTAAACACTACGTTATATAATTTCATGGCTCAATTTTAAAATCCAGTTTCTGATGTTGAGATAGCAGGCATACACTTGTCCTAGTACAGTTACATAGTCAATTCTTTTTATCAAATCCTATTTCCAATGAACTTATTCTTGCTAGTAGTTCCCATTTGAACAAATATGCTCACCTGTTTCCTGACAACATACTATCATCTTCATAATATTCTTCTCCACTAAAATATTCCTGCTCTCCCAAATAATGATCATCATTGCAATAGTCTTGGACTTCATGTTCTTCACGGCAAATAGTAGGTCGACGTCCATCACCAGTCTCAGACCTGTAAGTAGCAAAGAGTCTGAAATACCTCTTTATATCAGTTATAAATTGTTTATTTTATACACAGTTATTTTAATGTGCTTCCAAAGTTGGTGGGAGGTGGCCAGGGGGGAGAGGAAAGGGGACAATCATTACCAACTCTTTAGTTCTCTAGTTCAGAATGTTGTGTTACAGTAGTGCAAAGAACTGCAGTTTGGAACATAAGTAATGCATGTTTTTTAAAGACCTCCCTTTATTTCCTTGTGGTACAAATAAGAAAGGAATACAAGGATGCTCAGTGAAGTCAAAGACATTTAAGATGTTTTGACAAAATACACATTCAGTCATTTGAAGAAACACAGCCTCTCTCAAATGTCTGGAGTTTGCCAAATTGCTCAAATATTAACGAGTCCTCGGTGAGGTATTCCATGAAAATTCTGAAATGGCTATGCAAATCTGCAGACATTAAAACCATCACTGAATGTCCATTTAGCAATGCACTTTAACTAAAACAGTAGATCCAGTTTTTAAAAGTTGTCTTAGAAAATATTCAGACTTAAGCCCATGAAAGATTTTGGGGTCCCTATAAAGAGAACTGTAGACATTAACACTTAACAAAGCTAACACCAGTGGCTTTTCCAGTCCTTGCAAGTAAATTTTTAAAAAGGGCTATCCTTAAATATGACCTTTAGCTTGTTGAAAACTGCAGAAACCTGCCTGTACTTCTAAAAGTGCTTGAACAATTTTGAACTTCACCAGAAGTTTATCCTTTTAGAACAGGCAGTGAAAAATTTGACTTGGAAACTGTCACTCAAGTTACTAAACATATGAATTGTCATACAGTTAATTTAGAAAAGAAAAACAAAAGGAGAAAAAGGAAAGGAGAAAAACTACTTTTCCCTCTTCAATAATGTCAGAACCATATCCACTCACCTAATGTACGTTTCATAGTAGCGTGTTCTATCCAGGTAAGCCATGAAAATGAGAAAGATACTTTTAAAACCGAGTAATTTAGAGAAATTCATTGGTGAATACAATGTCTGTGATGTAAGTAATGATGTCACTTTTAGATAACCTGCTACTTTCAAACCTTATTATACAGTATTACATTTCCCATGTATCAGTGCTAGACTTAAATATATCTCATACATCAATAGGCAACAGAAATGAAGTTTCAAATTAATTCTACCTAGGAAAAGTTTCTTATACTGTATTTACAAATACATATTTGCTTTTAAATAAACTTATAAGTTTACCTCCTACTGCTTGGCCTTCTAAGCTTCTCACGATCAGTTCTGGAGTGTGAACAGTAACTGTTTTCAGATCTGTGTTCACGATTTCCAAAACTTGCATGTTTTCCATGATGTTTGGACACGTTGGCATTATTGAGATTGGCATTTGTTGAGTTTGGAACATGCTTTCCTACTGAGTTGTGGTGATGATGATGATTGTGGTATACAGAGTTTCCTGCCTGATGATACATATTTTTCTCAGTATCATTTGCAGATGGAATTGAAGGCCGCTGAACATGTAAGGGACGGTGTGTGGTGTTGATCTGTTGAAATGAATCTCGTCTGTCATTGCTAATATGGTTTATGTGGTTGCCAAAGAGGGCACCGTTCCTCTGTTTTAGGAGAAGAGAAAGAAAAAATTCTATCAGATACCTTAACAGAATGCATTTTTGACAGTCACAACTTTGCTCTCCTACATGCATACAAAAGTAGCAATTCAAATAATCTGTGATTTTTCTTTCTAATTTGATGATGCTTCAGATGGGATCTCCTGAAGTGACAGAGATGTGATTGTGATAATGACAATATTGTATCTCAGCTTCAAATTGACAGTATGCTGTGATCATTATTCTTTTCCATACAACTAAATGTGCCTAATCCAGCTTTCTCCATGTTTTACTATGCAGGAGAAACCTGGATTCCCATATATGAACATGCACCAACTTCCTCAGAAAGGGGTGTGTCTGCTTAATTTTTGAGAACACTTAGGTGGAATTCTCTCCTGTTCTCCCAGAGCACTGGTTTGCAACAGGCGTCACTCGGACAGGATGGAGTGCCATGCAACAGCTTGCAAGCATATCTCAGGTAGGTAACATTCAGCTTCAGTGCTTCCATTCTTTCTTCTTGCAGAGGTATAAGAAAGAGTCGTTACTCTTTATAAGCCCTGAGAGTGTAATGGATGGTGGAAGAGAGAATGAAGTGCTAAGTTATGACTACAACATGCAGCTCTCTTTTACACCTGACCCAGGTTATGTAGCCTCCCTGTCTAGCCAGATGTGGGTCTTGGATGACAGCAGTCTGTCTTGCAGCTCAATCTAGAGAAGACAGGAGGTAATGATGGTTGGCAGAGAAATGCATCTAGTGATGGTAGCTGTGGCACTGTCTCCAGTGCCACATCCTCCTTTTTAGCAAAGGACAGTAGCAAGCTATGGGGTTTCTGACATAATTCCTGCAGAAGCATGTTCTACATCTGCTTCTTCTGAAATGCTTGCGAAAAATTAAGTTTTCTTGCTGGTTGACAAATAATCAGAAGCAATCTGCAAGCCGTAACACTCACTTTATATGTTCACCATTGGGACTGAGGAGAGTAAAAGAGGAAAGCAAAGCTTTTTTTTTCTGATTGATTCTTATTGATATTCCTCACAGGAAATTGGAAATGGCATTTATATTTAGCTGACCTCTATGCAATTGCAGGCATTCATTTTAAAATACGCAGCTCTGTGTCTGTTGTGGTTTGGCTGCATAGAATTTTATTCTTCTTCCTATCTATCACTGCAGAAGTTAAGACAATTCCAATTTACACTACGCCACTCTCAAAACTTGAGATGGCAAGGTTCATGCCTTTGCCTTAGGATCTACCTAAGGAAAAATAAGAATTAATGAGAATTAGGGGTAGGAGAGTTACCCTACAGGAACATTATGATGAAATGCAAATGTCCTGGTAATATCATTTTTATAGATTTATATATAAAATATATTTATTTATAAAATATTTATATTTGGATGATTTGAGGGGTGTCTTTAAGTACTATTGTACTATTCCATATTCAAGGATAAGCTCATTCTTTAATCTCGTATTATAAGATAAAACAATTAACATGGTTGTGTTCTGACATTACTTTATAAACATCTTCCTCCTCCTCTGGATTGTTTTCCTCTGGTTCATCATCTTGCAAGTCACAGGATATAGCTCGGCGTATCTCAGGGCCAATATCATGAAGTGTCCTTAGTCCTGCCTAAATCAATGACAATATCATAATACATTAGGAATGCAAATCCTTTTTACACTCTTTAATTACAGGTGTGTAAATTTATTTTAAAGGATGGTTAACAAGTTTTTGACTCTGACATCCACAGAAGATGCATCCTACCGTAAGTTTCTTTACTGTTATTAATAAAAGGCTTATATATACACCACTACAACCCTGTGGAGGTGATCACTTTTTTATTATCACAGTGTAGATAATGACTAAAAGACCACTGATGTTCATGGAGCCCTACAGAAATAAAATTCATCTTATAATAAGTTTTAAGTACTCAGCAAGAACTATAATAAAATGCATTTCGATGAGATGTATATTTAATGTTAAAAACATGTTTGCAGCCTGTGTCCACGAAGGAAACACAAAGAGATCTTTGCTATAGCAACAGCAATTTTAGCAGAGCTCAGATGGAAAAGAAAGCAGTGAAATAATTCCAGCTCATCTGCACTGCACCATGATATGCAGGTATTTGTTTTAAAGCTCTAGTTTAGGACAGAAAACCATTAAGCATCACGGACCTCAGCATTCATATGCCTCTCAAGTCTATTACCACAAGCAACCTTTAGGAAACGGGATAATGCTAAAACTGATACAGGTCAAGGACAGGCCTATATCATACCCATGCCAAGAATTCAGTGCTGTTGTATAGGCCTGCCTTGCTTCAAAAAGGAGGTTATTTTTCCTGTTTTAACTCTGGCCATTACAGCTCAGAGCAAAGAAAGAAAGCAAAGCAAAGCAAAGCAAGAAACAGTGTCTTGTTCTTCCCAACTCTTTTTTTTAAGGTTTAGAAGAAAATGAAAGATGTGCTTCTTTAACTCTTTACTACCACTACACTTACACTACCAAAAACCGCGCACAGCATTTGGCTCAATTTTTGATTATGATCTAAAACCTTGATTTTTTTTTTTTTTTTTGCATTTTTGAAGGTGATGTGAAGGCTATCCCACTCCCATCAGATCTGCACTGTTATGGCAAAATAATGACATTGAGTTGTACTTGTCCTGGGGTGGCATGAGGATGTGTAGAGCATTTAGTGTGTTTCAGAGCTCCAGATGGAGCTGAAGGACCTTGGAGTGCCCCAAACATGGCTTGGTCCCATTCAGGCTGTTCTCACACACATTCCTGTGAACACAGCACTGCATCACAGTCAGATTTTCACTCAAAATACAAACAGCTGGTTTGCTGGGGAGCAAAATGGCATTAATGCAGCGTGGGCAATCAGAACCTGGAAAGGGATGAACCAAAAAGCCTTGAATCTGACACTGTACATTTACCACTGGCTCCTCTTAACCTTTACTCAAACCAGTACATATTTCACAGCCTGAAAAAGGTGCCTGACTAATGAAATTAGCTCTATGTATTTTGCAATTAGATTTTCTTCCTCAGGGATGAACTTTTGATAGTTCTGCTATAAATGAATAAGGCTCTAAAAATCATTTACTAGTAAGTTAACATATAATATATATTTCACAGGTTCACAAGTTATTCTGAGTTGGAAGGGACCCACAGGATCATCTAGTCCAACTCCCAAGCGAACACCCACCCAGGGATCAGGTCCACAGGCGTGGAACCATGGGCACCACGCTCCATCCATCCAAGCCTCCCACCAACTAGACCATGTCACTGAGCTCCTCATCGAGTCTTCTCTTAAACACCTCCAGGGATGGCGAATCTGCCACCTCCCTGGGTAGACGATTCCACTGAGAGATCACTCTTTCTGTGAAAAACCTCTTCCTAACATCCAGTCTAAACCTCCCCTGCAGTAGCTTAAGGCCATGCCCTCTTGTTCTGGTGTCGTCAGCCTGAGAGAGCAGATTCACACCCACCTGGCTGCANGATGGGTGTCACATTAGCCAATTTCCAGTCTTGTGGTACATCAAGGACTTGTAAGCCAGGACTGTTGGTAAATTATGGAGAGTGGCTTGGTGAGGTCATCTGCTAGTTCTTTCATCAGCCTCAGATGGATCCCATCTGGTCCCATGGACTTGTGAGGATCCAAGCCACTCAGCAAGTCTCTGACTACCTCCTCCTGGATTACAGGGGGGTTATATTGCACCCCTACTCCTACTATCAGCCCACAACTCCAGTTGTCCTGCTGACAGTCTGTTTTACTGTTAAAAACAGAGGCAAAGAAGGTATTTCATGAATACATTGCAGCTTTCTCCAACTTCTTATGCTAATTGCACAGTCAAAACCTTAGTGAAGTAGTTTATTTTGTAAGGTGTTAAAGGGAAGCAAAGTTAACACTTCAAGGTATGGATTTTCAAATAGAAGCCAAAGGCATCTATTTATTGAGCAAAGGCAGTAGTTATTTAGCAGAGAATTACTATTATTTTGAGTTATTTGATCATTAGCAAGAATAGTCACTTACATTTCAAACTCACTACCTGCTTAATTTGCAGAAAACTAAAAAGAATAAAAAAACTTCAAAGCTACACTGACACTTGAACATAAAAATAAATTTAAGTTAGGATGCACAGAATATAATGCAAGGACTACTAAAATAAATAAGCATGCAGAAAATAGCTGAATGGATAGACCTATGCTATAGCAGTGAACGTAAGAGACGTACTAAAGTCTTGTGTCCTTAGTTATTCATCCTCACAGAGCCCTTTCCCAGTGCTGAGTGTGCTGCCCTATACCTACACAAAAGCTCTGTGCCTTCAGTCCAACCCAGACTGCCCTGAAACTAAGCCATCCTGTGAACACAATGCTCTCAGGCAGCAGCATCATAAATGTTAACCCTGACAAAAACCACTAGCTCATAATCCTGTCTGCCAAATTGTGACTAGGTCCCACAAATATATGCCAAGAAAAGCCACGTGTTTGACAGCAACATATTGAATAGTAATTTAATTTTCATTACATTTTCAACTGCCTTCTGGCTTCCTTCTCAGTGAATTACCCCTCCTTTACTCAAGAGAAAGCAGGCAGCCTCTGTAATCTCATCTCTCTCCAGTAATACTCATTTCCATATAACAGACCTCTTGCAATGACACAGTGAACAGTGGAAGACAAAAACCTGGATCATCATATGTAAAAGTGTACAGTAGTTAACACTAAACCCATCAGCTTTTTTCACTCACAGCCTGTACTCAAGCCACACACTCCACAAGCAACATCTGTCTGCAGAACTAATATATTCCTCAGTTTATCTGCTCTAACAGAACTATCTAACATGATTCTGTGAACTGTTACCATTAAAAGGACAGCTACCATGTACATTCTCATTTTACCTAGCACAATTTAGCAGTGCTTTAAAAAAATCTCGGAAAAACTTTTATGACAGGGGAGCACCACACAGTGAGACAAGTTCTCATTCTGAGCTCTTACAGAAAAGACAATTCTCCATTAGATCAGCCAGCTACCACAGAAGCGGGGCCTGATCTCAAAATGTAGATCAGTCAGAAAAATCCTTCTCTCAACCACATTTATTGTCTCATTGTGAAGACTGGAAAGGCAGCATGGACTGATCTAACATTTGACTTTGCCTTCAGAACCACATTCAGAACCTCTTAAACAGAAGAGCGCACACAAAAATTCCTCACATTTCTTCAATAGCTTACAGGGAAGAAGGGTCCCTCAAATACACACTTCCCTACGTAACATTGTGTGGCTTAGTCTACTCAGCAAGAACCCTACAGACATTATAATGCACAAGAGGGCAATGGGAGCATACCATGTCCTGCGTTTGCGAGGTTCAGAAAACTGCTACATTTAGATCAGAAATAATTTCTTCTCTTAAAAACTGAACAAATAGGACTTTTCAAAAAAGTGACTGGATATTGATTTGCCTCTCCTTACCAGAGGTGTGCTTGTTTCTTTTTCACTATGACTGGCTAAGTGCTTAGGAGGCAGTTATTAATTACCCTAAGTCTATAAGACTTTTTGTTACTACATGTAGTGATTCAAGACTAGCCACATTCCTGAAGCATCATGCTATAATGACTTAAAAACCCAAAAAGTCAAATTTGAGTGTTACACAGAAATTACTTCCTCCCAGTCTTGAAGCATGACTGATCAGAGCTGCAGAAGACTGGAAAACACAGCTAAATCCTCTTTCCTTAAATGGAATGACGAGTAGACGTTAAAGACCAAAATAAGAACTTTCCTAAGATTTCCTTTGGTTGGTAAACCTTCTTGGAAGGGTTGTCGCCCTTAAATTCTTAATATTTTTATCACAAGTTTTTAATTCCTGAACATTATCTCGTGTCCAAAGAATTCTAGCTTTTCCTTAAAGGAAGCTTCAAGATTATATTACGTCGTTTCAGCAGTAAAAAATTCTTGAAGCACCTTCAAAGTTTTTCCCTAAACAAGTGGAATCATGAATAACAAATATCGATTTCTTTCCTATTTTTTAGGACCAAAATACAATTCACAATATTTCAAGAAGCAAGGGGCCAGTCCTGCCACAAATATCCACCCGAGCTCCCCGGACTGAAAAACTGCCTGGTTCACAAGGCCATTTGATCAATCAGGTGGGTCACGTTCCTAACATAGTGTGCTTAATAACTGTACTACATTGCAGAATTCAAAATGGTTCAATTCTGTTCATCTTTAGATTTCCAACACAGAGTATAATTATTTGTTATACACAAATGCCTTTTCCTAATGTACTCACAACTGGAAAATACTTTTTTTCCACCCCTCACATATGTGGTAACGTTTCTGTTCATTTACCTTACACCTTTTAGCAGATTTTGTTCTCATCACAGACAGAAGATGAAAGGGTCTGTAACAGAACAGATAAAACACACAAGCACCATGTTTAGGCACCAAATCTGTAAGAGTAACCTTGATCAAAACGGCATGATTGAACTATCCATGCTGTTCTGCCGGAGGACAGCTGTAGTTTGTACTCAGGTTTTTCTATTTTCTTGTTTCTTTGAAGAAAAGGAAGAAAGGAGATTAATGCCTGTATTTCATCGCCCCTAATTCCAGAGATTTCACTAAAAGTTTGAAAAATAACTCTTGTACAGACATATTCTCTCTACAAAATGTAATTTCTAATGCTTTCCAGGCTTAATTTTTTCCTTGTAGGCATGAGAAAGATGAGATGTACCAGTCCAACAGCTACTTAGCAAACCAGTGACACACAGAGCTCTGAACAACATAATTACATAAGAAACGCAGGCAAGTCGTTAACTAGGCTTTCCTGTAAATGCAGAAGATGACTTCAAATGAACATGCTAATTCTGTGCAGCTGTGCTTTAGGAGGCAAAATAGCACCTGCAGTGTTTTCAAGATGGCAGGAGGCACTGACACACCAGTGCTGGGTCCTAAACAGCATTTCAAGTGACAATGAATTATGCCCCTGTCTCTGACACACCACTGAGGTGACACATATGTGCTTTCAAATGCTGAAATAACAGAATTGTAGGAGTCCCTGAGTCAGAAAAAAATCTACAACCAATAATTGTATGCCTATAGTGGTTATTTTAGGCAGATATAAGCTCTAAGAGACTTGAAAAGCACCTCACACCAAAATATCAAAATATTTAGAAGTTAAACATTTAGACATTTTGAAAAGAATGCTTTTAAATAAAAGGCAAAACAGATTTTAAATCAATTTTACATGTCTCTAGAATGCCTAAAACAGTAACACCAATTTAGATCCATGTCTTGTATTAAGAAATCTGAGTATCATGCAAGACTTGGGAGTCATAACTTTTAGAAAAACATTTAAATGCTTATAAATACTGGAACTGAAAAAAAAAGATCATTTTCCCTGTAACTAAACTCAGTCCACAACCAATGTGAGTTGTCCAACCTACACAGAGATGCAGTTTAGGCTCAGTTTAAGAAGTGCAAGCAGAACACCCTTATTTAAGTAGTAAGAATTGTTATTATCTAAACTATTTCCAGTCACATAAAATACACAGTGACCCCTCTTTTGAGGCATCTTAGAGTGATACCAGGAAATGGAAAACAATAGTAGCTTTGCTTCAAGCCTTCAGAACAACGATGTATATTTATGTATAACACTATATAAATTAACTAGATCTTGAATAGAGCATAAACATTAATTCTAAATGAATTCTTTTAATTCACTTCATTTCTACATTAGTTCTAAATACTTAGGTTTTCAGAGCTTCAGAATCCTGAAAGCCTATTTCTCTAAAAAATTTCATATAAACAATTACATTTGTAGATAATAATCATGTTTTTAGTATCTGCTTACTTCATAGCAAAATCCCCTAAAATGAACACAGAACTTCAAAGCTACACTGACAATTAACAAAAATAAACTGAGGTTCAGACAAACATAATACAACGCAAGAATTACTAGAATAAGAAAACAGCATGCAGAAAAACAGCTGAATGGACCTACACTATAGCAGTGAACATAAGAGACATAGTAGTCGAGTCGTGATTCTCCAGAGTTATTCATCCTCACAGAGTCCCTCTCCCAGTGCTGAATGTGCTGCTCTACAACTACACAAAAGCTCTGTGCTTTCAGTCCAACCCCGACTGCCTTGGAGCTAAGCCTTCCTGTGAAAACCACATGAACACTGGAGCACAATTCAATTGAACTTGAGAACCTATTAACCCCTCAGGTGATTCCAGTAGAGAGCTGGTTTCTTTCTTTTTTTCAATTACTGTTTACTGCAGGGTTAATATTAGCAGAAAGAAAAAAGCATGACTAGTTTAATGTGAATCATGTTTCAAAACCAAAGTTCAGCTCAATAAATCAGTGCTTTTATATACGATGCAAAGGAAAATATCCTTTAACTTTTATTTGTGTACTAACAAAAAGGGTTACATGTAAATAAACGTGAAGTATCACTGCAACTGTTAGTTTACAATAAGTATTTTCCCTAGCAAAAATAATGTAGAATTAATTAATTCCTCTAAGTACTAGATGAATGTAATTAAAATTGTTCATGCTTCACTTAACGTTTATTTCACTAGCAGTGTGACTACTGTTAGGCTCAATACAAATTTCCATCATTACACAAAGACATCTCTTTGTGACCTAGAAAATGTATTTGTTCTCACTGCATAAGTGTCAGACAATAGCATAAGAAAGGCACCTTTTTTCTCGTGGCCTACGAGTGCGTATAACACCACAAAAATGGCAGTAGACAGCAAATATGAACTGGTCACCTGTTATTGCAGAGCCACTTGTTATTTTCCCTTCATAAGGGGTGAAAAGCCCTGGGTCTGTAGAAGACAGATTGTGAGTTCCAAGGGATATTGTTATTGCAGTTCTGAAGATGTTTTTGGTAACAAGACGCAAGTTTACAGAAACTGTTCTTGGCTGTAGTAATATGAAGTGTCCTTTTCCAAACATGGTCTAGATGAATGGAGCGTGGTGCCCGTGTTTCCACCCAGGATCTGATCCCTGGGTGGGCATTCGCTTGGGAGTTGGACTGAATGATCCTGTGGGTCCCTTCCAACTCAGAATAACCTGTGAACCTGTGAGAGGGAATTTGGAACTTCACAGCAAAAAGACTTTCTTAATAGCCTGAGCAGATGATCATTCTCCTGAGAGCCACTTCACTTTGTATGTTGATGACACATCCCCAAACAGCAGCTGTTTTAGGCTAACAGCAAATGGTGCAGCCTTGAGGAAATCTGAGCTCTAGAGAATAAAAATCGCCCCCAGTGAAGTTATTGTGGAGTGAGAAGGGGAATTCCTACCTACTGGCATTCACAAAGTACATCGATTTTGCAGGGAGCTCTGTTCTGATTTTCTGACTCAATCCAAACCTGTGGTGTTTGTTCTCCCCCAAATTTCTCCACCAAAAATTTCTCAACTCCACTGTCAGAAGATGATGTTGCTTTATTCCAGTTGGGGCGAGGTTCTGGCCCCCAAACAATGAGGGAGCTGCCAGTGACATTCTCATGACACAGTTCACAAATTTTTGTCTCATGAAACCAAACAAAATTCAGGCAAAGGATGACAATTTCAGAGTTTCATATGCTAAAATGCACAAGTATTAATGCCAAACCCTTTTCCTTCCCCTTCCCCTCATTCTACAGTGTTCTTCCTATACTTACTAGGCATTCATTCAGAACATGCTGATTTTACAGCTTTTACACTGTCCCCTGAGAGGCAGAGGCATCTGCTCCTCACACTACACTGCCTGGGAGAGTCTGATCAAATACTGCCAATGGGTGAATAAAATAACTAGGAGAAACGTAACATTAGAAATGCTAGCTCTTGATCTATCCAATAAAAGTGTCTCTTTATACTTAACCTTGAAATTAAATCCTCTGTCTCTCTGAAGAGAGTATCTTCTAAGAACAGTATTTTTCCACATGCTCCTTGGTCAGTCTGCCTTCCTGAGTCCACAGATTCAATCTGTAGCTAAACAATGTGGCTTCCAAGGGAAGACTTTTTCCCCACACTATGTGAAACAGAACTAATGTAGGCCGCCAGAAAACCTCACTGGACTTTCCTGAGTTCACAGAATTTTACCCTCTTATGCAATTCTCTCCAACTAAGACAGTGTAGATTGCTATCTTTCATACTACAATTTTTCTGAAAGTACTTGCTGAAAACATTACTTTTTATGACAACATTCTAGTCATAATATTGTGGAAATTTCACTTTGCAGTTCGAAAACCTTTTTATCTTGCATGTCAAGGTTCTCACAAGATTCTGCATCATTTTTCTGCCTATGTTAATATAAGTCATTCCATCAGAGAAATCTGCATGAGAAGTAAACATTTTAAACAGTTTAGGAAAAAATGAGGAATCCAATTTACTATTCTAGATTATAACTAAAGGACTAGTTAAAAAAAAAAAAAAGGCAGTAGATCTAACTCCCTTGGAAGAACAGGGCCTTAGGCAGGTTGTTTTCTCCCTTTCTTGCTGGAGAAAGCAGATAAGTAAAGCCAGGACAAGATAACACAGGAACTATCGGGTTCATTAGATCCTAGGGAACCATGTTCTTCACTAATTAACTAGTTTAACTACCCCAAGAGAAGTCACAGGTATCCACAAAAGTACAAGAGCATAATTTTGGCATCAGAATAACAAACAATCAGAAACACTAAATGTATTTATAGTTTGTAGTAAACTACTCAGCATGAACCGAAATTCATGAAGTCAATCCAGTGAAAATGGTGCAGTGTATGACGTCTGGAATTATTTGAGAACAGCCTTCCATTTGCCTGTTTCAAAGTTTATAATAGAAAGGGTACCACTGGACAGGAGTTTTCAAAATATGCCCTTTAGATCATGTGTACTCTATGAACTGCTTACTGCAGGCCTGTTGAGACAGATCTATTGTCCTGGTTTCCATTTTATAGCTTGTTTTAAGAGACAGATAGAAGTGTATGACATTAATGCAGTTTGCTAATATTACTTCCAATGAAAGAAACTGATGAATGTGGAATTCAGAATTTTCAAATAAAAAAAGCAAGATTTTTCACCAGTAGTCGTAAGTGGAAAAGAAAAAATGAGAACTAAGAAGAAAAATTATACTGTATAAAAACCTCTCCACTGAGGCCATGTGTATTAGGAAGTTCCTTGAGAATTGAGTTATAGCATTGTAGGAACACAAGAAATTAAATAGCTAAAGCAAAACAAAGAACAGAAATGATAGGTCAGAACTTTATTTATCCAATCCTGTATTAGCAGCTTTACACTGTGATGTATCAATGAGACTTGCTAAGAAATTTTATAACTGTTCCTACTGTTTGATTAATCCATAAGGAAAAACTTTTTGTACTCACCTTGTTATAAGAGAATAGCAGGATTACGTTTTACTTTTCTGATGAATAAGGGCCAAAAGTGTCCCAGCTAAATAAAATCCTGGCAGCATTGCACAAATATTCATCTACCTGCTATTTCAAGTAAGGTCACAAAATGGTTAGTTAAAAATGTAAAAAACAAAATCACCTGCAGAGCAACCGTGGTATTCTTCGCAGGATATTTCCCCACCAGTCCTTGTTCTTTGCGTTTCTTGAATTTCCTAAAGTAGTCCTGTATCAGGAAGGTGGCATAGAACTTCCCCACGGTTACCTCATCATCTAAATGAACAGACCAGACAGATCTCTCCCAAATCAGCACATTTATCAATAGCCTGTACACTCACATCTGATTCAGGAGGGAAAATGTGATGGGTGCAACAGGTACTACGCTTTTGCCTTACAATAATGGACCCTGAAACTAACTTAAAAGCAATGTTTTAGCAAGCAATTTTGGCTCAGTCAGTAAGTGAACTCATCCTTAAGAAAGAAGAAAATACAACATTTTACCAAGTCTCATTTACTTCTGAGTTCCCAACAAAACCATAACACGTTCATATATGCACAAAAGCTGAAGAAACTGGCTTTATTTACTTGGAATAAACAGATTAAATGATAACTGCTATGACTTACATACATAGATGTTCACAAGAGGGACTATTCAAAAAAAAGGTTCTGCCTACATCTCTTTTTTTGTCATTGCTGAACTGCATCGGCTTAGTCAGTGTACTGATGTAGCATTGTTCTGGTTGCTTAAGGACTTGGACATCTTGACAGCCTGCTCTGCTCTGCATATTTTTTAATTGGTGTCATGCCCTCACTGTAATACATGAGCATATTCCAGGTTCAATTTTGTATCCCAGATGCCCATGTTACACTCTATCTTCTGCTTATTTGTAGATAAGACAAGACAGGTTCTAGACTCTGAGGAAATCCCACAGAGGTTACAATTTCAAGTATTTTTGGTATGTTTAAGAAGTGGTCCTTAACCACCTCCTGCATAGGTGATGTTGATAAGAGCACATACAAAACAACATGGCTCTTTCCCACATTATGTACTGTATCAGTTCTGCATTTTTACAGAGTCACTGTTGTGAACAAAATCCAAATGTCAAGTTTCCAAAGTTCAAAGGCAGGTGCCTTGTGAAGGCACTGCAATCACCTGGTGTATGTGTCTGTTTTATGAGGCCATTGAATCATTCAGTGGCGCAAGTTTGATCTCTCAGTGAGTAACGCTTGCCAGAAAACTAGGAATAGTTTTCCATTCAAAAACATTGCTTTTGTTGTCACACACTTTTTCCCCCCTAGAGTTATCTGACATGAAGTTGCCTATTTCCCTTCCTGCTGTGCTGTCCAGTCTCACGATGGCTTTCAATATCCTGAAATTGCCATTTGCAATTGGATTTCTAGCTGGCTACTCCCATACTTCAAGGAGGGCTGGTGTGATTTAGGCATCCATGTTCTCTCTGCAGTCAGGGATCATCCTGATGGGCAGTAAGTTATCATGCCAGCTGCCCATGCTGGGACAGACAAGTGTTTATCCCGTCTGAGGCTCTGGGTTACTCTGTACAGTCATGACTTGGCTGAACATGAAAATTGAACACGCCCAGGCACACTTTAACACACTTCTGTTAGAAGGTATGGGTTCTGGTTTGGGTTTATGCCATTTGTTTCCTGCATTTTAACTGTCTAATGGAGTTTTAGAATAGCCTTAAGTTCATTTTGTTTAGTTTTGTGGGAGTTTTTTACATATGGACACATTCTGTTAAAGAAGCTTTTCCTCTTACTGTCTTATCAAGCATATTCTCTAACCAAATATCATATGCTAGCATTTGATAAAAACAGTTTTGTTATATCTTTGTTTTAGCAACAATGTGTGCCAATGTGTCTCACTAGTGATAGTATTAGAAATACTATCTTTACATGTAACGACTGGTTATTTTAATTTCTATTTTATTGAAATTCTTATTTTAGTGACTTGCTTTCACATTAAAAAAAAAGATGGGAAATCCAAATATGGACTGTTTAAACTCATTTTTACCTATGTGATAGAATTTATCTCAAAATGAAGCCTCTACCATTCAAAATTAGCTCCTTTCATTATAATGTCTGAAATGGGCTGTATGCATGTGAGGGAAGTGCAACAGGCTTTAACTTCAGTGAAAATACACCTGTAATGTCTTCTCCTAGCAGTCTCTTCATCTTTAAATATATCAAAGCAAAAATAATTATAATTGCTTCAAAAGAAATAGTTTGGGAGACCAGTCTGTTGCAGAAAATATTTTAGCACATTAAAAAGAGCCTGCTCTGCCAAACTCTGACAACTCAAAGGTCTGGGTCCCCTCAGTTCCTTCTAGGAAAGGAAGAACTAGCAGGAAATATCAGGAACCCTACAGCTCACAAGAAAAGCTCACCAGTCTGCAGATTCAGTCTCAGCAGCAAAAAGCTTTTTAATTGGCTCCACAAATCTAATTTCTAAGCTTTTTGTGAACATTTTCTTTGATGTTCACCATAATCCTTTTGCAGCTCACGAGGAAACTGGTTCTTTGTATTAGGATGAGATCTCTTGTCTAATCTGATCTAAACTTGACTGCCTTAGTTCAGCTGGATCCATTGACCCGCAACGTAGCCTCGGTCAAACTCTCCAGATAAGCTTTTCCCCATCCTTTATACTATATTATTTCAAGTATTGGAGCAGAACTGTTAAGGAAGTGAGATAGCAAAAGACTCCTACAAAGACAAACACATAGAAGTGACAGACTTGATATAACACACTGTGGGTTGCACTTAGAGCACGTCTCAAGCCAGACTATGACAATGCACCACTGCTGACTGTACCTGAGATGACAATACCTGTGAAATATCAGAATGCAGAAGCGAAAGGCCCTCACTCATCACTCTGGACACGCACCAACTTTTTGTAAGCACATCAGATGAATGCCTGACCAGTTTGCTGAACTGTGCAGGCCAGAGTCTGTGTGTTTCAAAAAGGTGCGCATGTATTTCACAGGTACAGTCAGTGGTACTGCAGACACTGCACACAGGAACTGATGCCTGGCCAAGGGGAGCCATCCTTGACTTTGTTTGTGGAGTAACACACGTACAGCCAGATATAGACAGGTATAGGGAGGCAGCTAAGCATAACTGACCACAGAATAGACACATGGCTAATTACAGCAAAAGGAATCATTTCAGTAGGAAGCTTTTGGAAAGGGCTGCAAGTATTGGGTGGGATTAAATGAGCTTGCAGGTGGAGACTGGGGAGTTCAGAGAATACAGGTGACTCTTTAGTGAATTGTTTTGCTCTTACTCTCTAGTCTCATTCCTACATCAAACATTTGACTGAAATTCTATGTTTTTGCAAAGTAGTTTCACTTTTTTGTACTGAAAATGTGTTGCTATTACCTGTCTAATTAAGTTACAGTAGTGAGTTTTTTAATCAGTACCCAGAATTAACTGTCTATTGCTAGTGCATCTATTTAATTCAAGGGACAAAATGACAATACTGATTATTTTCATTCTGCTCTGCAATAAGTGTTCTGGAGGCATAATCATGAGCACATGAGGGACCTAGCATTCAGTAAAATCAGCGATAGTAGTGCCAGAGAAAAACGTTATCAGCTAGATCTCTCAATACTTCTAAGTGCACGTGATTTTAACATCTTGAATTTGGATGCTTTGTTGATTTATATGGAAGAGAATTTTGTGTTTCCTAGCAGATCATTATCAGCTGTCACTGGTGTTAATTCTTATACCATTTTCCACTGAACATTAAACATCAAAACTAACTTCTATTGGACACTAAGCTATTTTACACTCCTATGGCATTTGAATGTAAAATAGCTGTATTCCTCTTTTTCTAGGTGGTTTAAAATATTTTCAATTTTGAGGTAAATCATAACAAGGTTCACAGAAGAACAAACCAAACTAAAAATGAAAATTCATAAATCTGCAGGACTTCAACATGTTCTTATTTATACAGGGTTGCAGAAGCCATACTGTTTCTTATTAATTGAGCAGATCCAGGTGTTCAGCCTTCTAGCTACACTGAAGAGCTACATTTGCAGAATAAATATTAGCAATGAATTTTAGTGGTGCTGAAAATAAATATACAGCTTATATTCAGTAATGAAATGAAGCTGAAGTTAACAGTGAATTACTATGTAAGATTAGTTCTAGGAATGTAATCTGTACAGGTTCTTTGTCAGATTGATTTAGGCAGGCAGAGCTCACTATTCTGAAGCATGCATCTCTATTTCAATTAAAAAATGTAGGGGAATAGAGTTGGCAAGAGGCAACACTAATTCCATGCCACCACCCTAAAACAGAATTGCTTCAGAATATTCGGAAAGACTCATAGTTGAAAGGAACAGAGGCTGCAGAAAAAGCTCAAGCACATAGTTACAACAATAACAAAGCGATTCATCTATGCCATGCAAGCACTTAGGTGTAAGGCTAAAAACAACAGAGTAGAACACAAAAGTTGTTTTAAATGTGCAGTATCAGTTCCCCTTTGGAGAATCAAATTGGCTTGGTTTTTGCCTCCATCCCCACTATTATCTGGCAGCCACCACACCAATAGCAAGTGGCTCCCTGCAGCCACAAAGCTACTGCTGCTTCCTGGGTCATGCTGAAGAGCAGTGCAGCCAGCGTGCTCCTCCTTCTCTGGGACTGAGCATCACCTGCCATGGTCAGGCTCCATCACCACCAGGCCTGGGGTCTTGAGTCTGATCAGTCTTGAAAGCTGCTGTAACACTATGAAGGTACAATAAACTACAAGAAATACCAGGTGATTAAAATGGATCTGAGTATTGGGTGTCCAGGTAAATTTATCTTGGGCATGGCTGACAGTGCAACAGATCCTGCACCTTTAAAACTTGAAAAAGCATGTATAGAACAGTCACCTAAACCTACACTACAGCATATGAATAAAAATGTATATATTGAAAAAGGCTAAATATATATATCAGGATATATATATTTACAAAGAGAGATATAATGCATATTTGACATCTTATTTTACAGCACGTAGGAACATCTAATAAACGTGCCTTGTAGTTCTGGAGACACAAGTGTTTGGTGCCATTAGAATTTAGATATCTCTTTACATGGCCCATATTCATATCTCAGTCATACTGGCATAAATCAGAACCATTTCCATGGATGTCTCTGGTTTAAACTAGTGTAACTGAGATAATTTAGCCTTTAGCTTTACCAATTTAGCAAAAAAAAAAAAAGAAGCTAGCAATAACTTTTTTTTGTTTTGTCCCAGAAGTATTCAACATATACAAGCAAATAAGCTATAATGTAGCATAGTACAAAACATGTTGTTTTGATCAGTGCATTGAAATCAAACTAATTTATTTTGCTGAATGATCTGACATCAAAACTAGATTTAGGTCTAATAAGGTATTTGTCACAAGCAAGAAAGTATGCATACTTTCTTCTCTCTCTTTCTGATCTCAGAAAATCTTATTAATCAGTTCTATATCTATCATCTAGTGTAACAGCATATAATCTTCTCAGTATTTGTTTTGTTATTGTTTGTTGTCCTTAAATGACACTATAAGTGCAAAATTCAGTAATTCCATTTCTTTGGTTCCTGACAATCTAGAAAGACCAACAAGCACAGAGAATAGCACAGTGCAACGTTTATCCGACTGACCGCCAGCTGGAGGGACAACTTGGTCAAGTAATTTCATGCTTGTTTTCTTCCATATTTTCTTTATAACTGCTCTAAGTTCTTCATTTGCTTGCTCTAGGTTACCTGTTGCAATGAAACAGAAAAACAGAGGACAGCACTTATGTTTCAACCAGCTGCAATGAATGATCCTTTGGATATTAATTAGTCCCACACAATGAAAGACTGTGATAGGGATCCTTTGGGGCAAACCTAAGCTCCATGATGCAGCAAACAATACTACAATAGTTAACCAGAAGAAAGGGTGCAGGACAGCAGGCTCCTGGGGCTTTCAAATCAGTCTCTAGGGCACCGCAGAGGTCAATAATGATTTACAGACCTTGGTCTCCTGCTTAAATTGTCCAGAAAGTAGTGACTTGCTCTTTGTAAGCCACTTCTTTCTTGATCCAAAGCTGGGCCTTTATTTGTTTAATCACAGTAATTACTCCATTGTACAGGCTTGAAAGTTCACACAACTGAGTACTGAGCAGTTTTTCATCTCTTACAGTGCTACCCTGAACCACAGGGATGCCTGAGTTAATCTAAGTTTTTTATTGCCAGTGGAACTCAAATTCTGCTGAGAAGAGCAGAAGATGAAAATGAGTAAAAGATAGGCGGGAAACAATGTTTTTTAAAGGTATGAAAATAGACGGATAATTATTTGAAATACACCACTATTTTTAAAAACTTCTCCCTCTTTGATGCAAATGACAGAAATTCATTCAACCCAGTCAGAACTGGCCTCAATCAGACTGGGGATGTTATTTTCAAGTGTGCAAAAATTAGAGTTGTATCAGTGTGGCATCCAAGGCACCAATGTAAAAGGAAAGGAGCACCTTGGATGGGCAGGAAGGGGAACTCGTTCATTCCTTGCAGTAGAACTCCTGTTCTGCCACTGCTGCATGTTTTCTTCTCACCAGATGAAAGCACAGAATAATTTCTGTGCATCTTGAGCTCTGTTCTCGCTATCTCTTTTCTTTAATTTTCTAGCAAATCATTCCCAGCAACAGTGAATATAACCCATGATCCAAAAGCAAACCAGACACAGTGAGACCAAAGCAGCCATTCTTAAGTCCAACAAAATAAAAGCATTTCAACTTTTCCTCATTGTACCTTCTGACAAGTACAAGAAAGGCTTTACAGTGAAGAACCTTACCTTCTGTTTTTATCTTTAGAGCAGTTCTCACCAAAGCAAATAAAGTAGCATTGAACATGACGGTTCCATCACTGTTTAGTGGCATATTCATGGCTACTAACCTCTGAAAATGAGAAAAGGAAAACAAATTTTGACATGGCTTTGTTTGAAAAAAACTCCCGTAATGTTAATTTTTGAAAAGTTGATGTATTCAAAGTATAATATGACTGAGAGGCATAAAAATTATATAAGTTATTCAAAAATGTTGATTCTTCCATGCTAGCTGTGTATAATAAGCAGCCAACACTGCTTCTGATATTAATTACACGCATGCTTATACAAAAATCACATGCATGCTGATGCTTAAACTGTCCAGTAGTTTTGCAATTGTTTATTGAGCTAATTGTCAAACACTGAAGCCCAGTTCTTGACTATGACTAGAAGCTGCACTGTGCAAGTAAAGCAGTTATTTAAGAGCGTGCACTCCAGTTGCAGTCATGCTCCAGGTTTCCCAGGGATTCCTCATGCTCCGTAAAGAACCACAGCACCAGGTCTGTCTTGTATAAGCCAATTCATTTCTCAGGTAACTCTTCAGTGATGCCGTGCATCTCTCATGCCACCTACACTGAACTACTGTGAAGGGGCTTTTCCCTTTGGGTTAGTCCACCTCTGCATTAGTGTTCGTCTTTCAGAGCAGCATTGCTGTGACCCTGTCTGTCAAAAGAACACTATTTAATCTATCAGAATCTTTTCCTAATGTCTGACTTGTGTTTCCTCTATTCTGGTTGAAAAGCATTACTCAACGAATAATTGATCTTAACAGACAGATAGATACAGGTTTGCTTTAATATGCTTTGTGACATTCCGTTCCAACCCAGTGGTTTTTATGTCAACTTACCTATTTATAAAACAGAAATACAAGAAATCCAAATGACAGGACTGTCACAACAATCCTTTAGTTAAAAGGCTTGATCTTATTCCCACTGAAATTGCTAAAACCACGATATCCATAGTCCTGAAATCTTTGAATAATGTAGTAATCATTCATCTCCCTTGTGTTGCTTTTCAACTTCTATATTAAAATGAAATAAATCCTCACAAAAATTACAGATTTTTCCTCACAGATTCTACATAATTTTAAATTCCCATTAATTTTCTTCTTTTCACTCACTGCTACATATTGTATTACACATGATTACAATCTCATTTCTGTGTGCAGTGAACTTCTCATGAATGTGACTGTAAAAGTACTGTGTCAAGGAAAGCAAACTACCACTCTCTTCTCCCTGGGACTGAAGAGAAATCAGAAATGGCACTGGCTTGAAGTAAAGTTACATGTGACATTGAGCCACCAGAAGTGCTGGGATGAGGTAGTTCAGATACCTGACAGGAACAGACTAATGACATTTTGATCCTCTGTGAAGAACTTTACATCGGTGGTAACTACTCAAATGAGTACTCTGAAAGAAATGACTTTATTTCACTGCTTTAACTTAAGCCTGGGGGGGAAAAAACCCAAAAACCAGAAAAATTTGAGAGTGAATGAAACCTTGGGAAGAAATAGGATTATTGTGCACATACGACAAATATGGGCCAGAACTGCACGAATCAATGAACTGCAAGAGAAGCACGGACAGAAAATCAGGCAAAACTTACCTTGCAGGCCACTCGATGAGGGCATAACTTGCCAAAACCAAGGGGTGGCTGAATGCGTCTCAGTAATGTAACCACATCAAGATGCTTTATCCTTCCCCTACAACCAACACACATCAGTTACCAAAAATCCACTCCCAAAAAATACACTACACTCTGCTTTTATTATTTTTACCAAATAAATCGTATCAGAGAAATTATCTCACTTACTTTGCTTCAGGGTCATATTCTGACCATATCCTTTTGAATTCATCCAGATGATGAGGACCCAGAATAGACCAGTCACGTGTCAAATAATCAAAATTATCCATAATGACAGCCACAAATAAGTTTATAATCTAAAAAAAAGTAATTAAGGACAATCTGCCTTGATTATTTTGAAATATTTTTTTAAAAATTCAATATGTAGTAGGTTTAGAATTCCAACAAACTAAAGAGTTTTGGCAAATATCATCAGATATCACAGAAAATACTTGCATTTCACTAACTGGAACTCTAGCAAGTAATGACATGATGAGAATATGATTCTACTTTAGAGAACTTAGTTTTTGACATAGGGTGCAAAGTGGTTTGGTTTCTCCTCCTTGATCTGCCAGATCCTATTACATCAAACTGAAGAATAGACACAATAGACATATCTGACACAGTGTTTCTGTATTAATAGGATTTAATTTCAGTACTGTGAATAGAACAAATCAACCACCTTAGACCAGATACCTGTTATGAGGAAAAACGCATTTGGTTATTTTAGAGCAAATAATCCAGTATGTCATGGATTATGGAGAAAGGTTACTGTTTGTACCTCATGTGCCACAGTTTCAGCACACTTCCACAGACATAAGTCCAAATTCTGCTAAGTTTAAATAATACAAATAGTATTTAGGAGTAAGTCAAAAGAATTGGTAGATTTATTATTAATGAATATTTAAATATACTGTTGATAAACGCATGAAATAATAGCTGTGAAAAGGCTGTTAACTTGGCTTTCAAACATGCAGCCAACCACCCTACACACATGCAGACAGAAGAAAATCTTGCACGTCGGAATTAAGAATCATAGAATAGTTTGGACGGGAAAGGACCTTTAAAGGACATCTAGTCCAACTCCCCTGCAATGAGCAGACATCTTCAAAAAGATCAGGCTGCTCAGAGCTCCGTCCAAACTAACCCTGGATGCTTCCAGGCACAAAAGGCATCTACCACCTCACTGGGCAACTTGTCTCAGTGTCTCACTATCCTCAATGTAAAAATTGGTATAAGATACAGGATTTAAGACTCTGTTTAGAAAAATATAACCTTGGGGTTTTCCATCATTCTCTCAACTCACTACTCTTAACTCAGAAAAAAAGTCAAAATTGCTGTTTGCTCACTGCTGTTAATAAGCACAAGCTAAACTCACCAAAAATGCACAGAGCATGTAAAAACTGATAAAGTAAATGATGGCAAAATTGCTTCCACATGTGTATTCCTCCCCAGGATTATAATCGGACTCTGGATCACAGCGTTTTCCAGGTAAACACGCCAGCATGATTTCCTGCCAGGCTTCTCCAGTTGCACACCTTGATAAGGTCACAAAGATAAACTGAGCATTATTTGACCAAAATGGATTAAAGATGTATTAACTTGTTAAGTTCTGAGAAAAGGCTGAGAGCTGTACTGGCGCAAATGCGAAGACAGAAGAATATTTCAGAGCAGGAATTAATTTAAAAAAATAGAGCAACCTCTCAAAATTGTCACCTTCAGAGGCATCACTGTTGCATGTCATTCCCTCTCTTTGCTCCAGGACATTCCGAGGCACTCCAGATAAACGTTTACCTTCTTAAGCTCTCCATTCAGTGATGGAGATTCTGCAATCCCCTCCCATTGAGATCTAACTACTTTTGCCATCAGAAGTTTTTTCCTACTGCTTATCTAATATTCCCATTCTACAAGTTATACCCTCTACCCTTTGTCAGCTCTTCAGTAAATGTAAAGAACAGTTTATTTCTTTATGTTTGTAACAACTTTTCATTTTTTCCAACTGTCCCACTAATTGTAAAGATTTCAGTAAGGGCACAGTCTTTTCCACCTTTCCCAATGTTCCCACAGTGACATAAGGGGTGATTATGTTTGAACTCTACCTGAAGACAATTATTGCACAAAGCCGTAAAGATTTTAGGTCTGTATCACCTGCTCAGAGCCCTGCTGTGCCAATGAACACTCAGCATACAGCCACAGAAGGTGTGTTCTTGTTAAGCTGAATTGATTCTCACTTGCCAACACATCTTGAACACTTTTCATAGATCTATGGAATGGGATGCATTAAGCAAGAGTTAAGGTTTACTGACCTGAAGAGAAGAAGCACAGCTTGGGGGAACGTCTGAAAATTGTTGTTTCTGTTTATTTGATTGTTGTCCCTCATAGCCACTTTTCCAAATACCTACAATAAAACAGGATTTTTACTTTTATTCCAGTGACCTGTGCTGTCAGAGGCTGCAGGCCTTGCAGTCTAAACTTGCTTCAGGATGTATGAAAAACACTTTCACAGATACACTTGCATTACACTTTAGATTTTCCAAGATAGTGCTTTACCACATAATACAAGACAGTTCTTAATCATTTATTTTGGCATCAATAAGCCCTTACAGTACTAATACATATTCCTGTATTTCAGATGGGAAAATACTACTTGTTTTGAACTAGCACCTAGAGTCCTTTATCGACACTTAAGATCTACTGCACTAAGTACTGTATGTACTTGGAGTGAGAAATTACTGCTGACCTGAAAACCTTGAATCTAAACAGAGGAAAAGAGATGCAAAAGGGGAAAACAGTGAGCCTGAGTATCCTGTCCCAGCCAGGGACGGAAATGAGTTCAGTTCTTCAAAACTACATTGCAATTCCTCAGTTACAAAATCATTCCTCTTCTCCAATGTAATACTTTATGTCCTCTTACAAGACAGTGAAGAGATGAACACCATCATTCTCTGTATTCATGCTGCCGGACCACAAGGACATTATGATGCTTTTGGATAAATGATGAAGAGAAAGAACTAGGAAGAAAAAACACTCTCCATATCACATTTCCCTCCTCCCATTAGGTAGGGCCTTCCTTAGTGCTGAAACTAGTCTCAGACAAGACTGCACTGTTGTTTATTGTTAACTAATTCCATAATTACCTGCATTCCAATGACAGCATAGATGAAGAACAGCATGGCTATCAGAAGGGCAACATAAGGCAGAGCCTAAAAATGGAACAAGTGCATTATCTTCTAATAATTTTGATTTCCATTTACAAAAATAATTTTTCTATACAATACAGACATTTCCAGGGACATTTCTTTCTCTGCAAGTGCTTAAATGATATTACCTGTCACACTTAATACTTTGTCATATACAATGAACATGAGCTTCATTGTATTTTAAATTATTTCTGCCAGCAATCCAGAATGAAAATCATCTTTACCACCTTTAATTCTATTTTCATTACTGATTCTGACAACACAAAGATATTTTATTCTATACAATTACAGTTTTATTAACTTCTCACTCATCGGTTTTCAGAAGCAATGACTTATCTCTTATACTTACAAAATCAGTTTTATATAAAAAATAGATTAAACTCTTCTTTTCTAGTCATCTAGTAAAATGTGTGGAAGTATGATATTTATCTTTTTTTATAATGAAGAACCATAGAAATGTTACAGTAACAGCTAATGTTAAACGACAAAGAATGACCCTCAGACTCACTGAAGTAACTGTTGAAGTTTATTTTAGCATGATTATGTAAATACTTAAATATGTAATTTTTGAGAGCATGTTTGGGGGTTTTTTGCAGTCTACAATGTATTGCTTCATAAAATTTGGTTTATAAATGGTTGTAATTATAAACTGAATAATTTTGCAAACCTGGAATGACTTGATAAATGTCCACAGTAACGTTCTGATTCCTTCTCCTCTGCTAAGCAGCTTCACCAACCTCATCACCCGGAAGAGACGGAAAAAAGTGATGGAGATCCTAGCGCTGTCTTCGGAGTTCTGAAGAGCATCATGGAGAAGTCAAGCCAAATACAAACTCAAACATGCAACACTTCCAGAAAAACAACATAAAATGCAAAGGTGGAAGAGGTAAGATTTGAAAATGTGTCTTGAGGGCCTGTTCACCTTGATAACCATGATATGAAAGGAAAAATTACATGCTGAAAACACAGGACCTGTAGAAATGCTTCACACATCACATGCATTTCCAAGTTTTCTGCTTGGTTAATAGGATCATATTGGGTTTGTTTGTAGTAGACTTCAATAGAACATTGACAATGAATGCAAACCACTGCATAACACCTTTGCAGTAAGACAGTTATGAAAAATACAGAAAAAATTGGTGGAAAAAAGACATGGTAAAAAGAATAAACTCAAGTAGAGGTAAAACCACTGGGGTCAGTTTACTGATCTTACCCCAGACTCATCAGTTGTGACTGTTTCAGTTGGCTTTGGCTTTAAGAAATTAAGAACATTAAATATTAAAATCAAAGTTCAAAAAAATCAGCTTAACCATAAATAAAATGAAGTACATTTTTTCATTTCTAAATGTAAATGAACATTTTTCAGCTCAATATACAAAACAAAACATTAATATCCTTATTAAAACCATCCTCATAGCATTTCATGTTGGCTGACTCATACTGAAACATTGTTGGCTGACTCATACTAAAATCTGCTAGTGCACACCACATTTAAAAGACTCAATGTAAATACAAAATAAAGTATCTGCTGCTATGTAAGAAAAAAAAAATCAGTCATCAATTTCCACAGGTCATAAGAAGGTTCACAGGTTATTCTGAGTTGGAAGGGACCCATAAGGATCATCTCATCCAACTCCCAAGTGAGTGCCCACCCAGGGATCGAACCCACAACCCTGGAGCCATGGGCACCACACTCCACTAAGTTATAGCAGTAAACCCAACTAAAACTCCAGAACAAAGCTTTGATTTCAAACTAGCCTTTCAAAGTCCCTTTTCTGCTGTGCTCATTTTGAAAATTAATTACTCTATCACTGGAATCTAACAATAATTGTGTTTTATATCACATCAGGAGCTCCCTTAAAGCAAAGTTAATTCACTTAAGATTACTCTGTGATGAACTCTGGGTGTTGCAGGGTTTTATAAGGACACATTTTTCCGCAGAAAGCCAGCAGTCCAAATGAGAAGGCAATGCCTACTCTCTCTCCCCATCTACAAAGTACTGATAAACCTGTGTTGATGTAACAGGATCAGGCACGAATGGGGAAAGGCCTTCAGGATTTGACTGACCCTTTGGGAACAAACCATGCAGGAGCTACAGGGAGGCACATACGAGCTTCTTGTTCACCAAGTCAAACTGTGTCCTGTGAATAACAATCTCACTTGTGTCTTTTTAATCTGACTTTGGAGAAACTGCCCCCAATATCCTTAATGGTCCAACACCTTGCACAGCAGCTGGCAAAACTTAACGACCAATGTTCTGTGCTTGCCTGTGCACTAAGCAGCTTCTTCCAAAGTTGAACAGAAGCATCTTTAGAAACATTTACAGCACTAGATCAAACAGGATTCTGGACATTAGGTTCAAGTGATGGGTCTTACCCTCTAGCCTGAAATATCATTCTTTTAAAACCTTTCAATTCTTGTCACATACAGTGGCAATGAACATGGTGCCTCCTCAGCCCTGCTTCTAGCACTCTGTGGCTGCATCAGTCACACTCAATGCCACACTTCGCCTACTAAAATCTCAAGTTTTGCTGCTACTCAAGGTAAAACTCGAGGAGAAGGAAGGTAAAAGAGGGGAGCTGATTCTGCTGAAAACATAATATACAAACATACTATGGTAAAAAAAAAACAACAACACAACACCAAACCAACAATAAGAGATAGTACTTCTAAAATTCAGATCATTATTAAAAAACTGTTTATTCCATTTTTAAAAAAAACTTATATAACATAAAGGTATCACAAGGGAAAAGGAGGTAAAAATAACTGATTGCTCAACTACCTTCAATCTGCATATAGATATATTACTGCCCTGACAGGGTATCACTGTCTTCTGAAACAAAAAGTTTTAAAAACTGTTTCAGGGATTATTACTAAATTTAATGCATCAATGAACCAAACCCCAGATTTCCTCATTGAACTTCAGCAAGCACAGTATTTGTATAATCAGCTGTAACATCTAAACTTTCTAAGCTCTTTCATATAAAAGACACATTGTCAATGCAATACAACTTCATTAGAAATTCCCTGCATATTTCAACAATTTGAGATAAACCCATGAAAATATAATTACAGAGCAAGTCATTGTCACAAACATCATAAATGTCAAAATGTCACAAAACATGGAAACAATCTTGCAAAGCTGCCTACCTACATCCATCTCAAATCTGCTCTAGTGCACCCAGACACACACTGCTATTCACTTCCTAGTATAGAAAAAAATCCTTTTCATCTGAAACTTTAAAGAAAAAAAAGGGTTTCATTACACCTTTCACAGAGGCAGCCTGAAATGTCACATTAATCTCTGGTGACTGCCCCATGTCAAGCTTTATACTGTCATAAACAGTGAGCTAATAACTTAATTAACATTTAATATTTTGCATCATAAAAAACTGAACCAAGTATTTGGCAGATACAGATCAGACTAAATTACAGTATCATCACGGATTGACACTTAAAAATGAAGTAAAATGCTGGGTTTGGCATTTGGGAGTTTTTCCCACTAACTTTTATAGGAACAGGATCGGACCCCAAATAAGCTAGGAACAGTATTAGTACAGCAATATGTAATGGGAGAGATTATAACAGAAAAAGGATACTTTGATCCTACTTTTTTTTTTTAACCAGTTTTACAAAAGAAAGAGTTTGCATTATGACTTGGTCATGAAAAAAACCTCACAAAAGGAAAAGTCAGTAAAAAGCTCTTCCTGTCTTAATAATTATTTGTCACTTCTGAAAATGCAGAGCCCAGGTTACCTAAACTATGTGAACAGTTCAACTGCAGGTGCTCAGGTCCCTCAAATTGTTTTGGCTGAAGGTCACTGAATGTATTTGTGTGTGCACAGGGGGTTGTGTGCCCAGGCCTGAGTAATGCACACTCCTCTCACAAATCCCTCTTTCTCAGCTTCGTTGCACTAAGCAGTCCTAATTGCCCCTTTCTGATCTGATGCTGCTGGAAAGTATGTCATATCCACGACACTACAAAGTATGGACACTGGAAAGTGCAGGTCAGTAAGGAAAAAGTAAAACACTCTCTTCAGAAGAAATAAATTGTACATTAATACAATGGAGACAGGTGCTAGAAACAAACTATGAACATGAAGTCCTGATACCAGCTTTTTCTACTGGAGCAGAAAAGATTCAATTTCTGCCCATCACTGGAAGTGTTTTGGGTTTGACATTCTGAAGTGAGTGTATCTAATTTTTTACATTCTTTGGCATTTCCCTCTAATAACACAGCAGCCAGGGTTATATTATTAATACCAATTATAATGAAGCTAATTTTGGGATGTACCTCAAAGAAAACATTATTAATACTTTTATTCATACTTATTTATAAAGTAAATGCTCATCTAGAAGGCAAAGTTAGTTAATGGTTTGTGTGTCCGCACAGCATGAAGCAATGCTCAGATCTAGGAAACTCAGAAAAAGATAACACAATATTCAGCAATAACAACAGATACATTGACAAAAACAGATTGTCTGCTTCCTAGAGATAAATAAAAAACATACACTATCCAAACACAAACTTATGTGCAACACTGGGAATATTATGTGCCTACACACATATAAGTAGGTGATACATTATTTGTATGTAGGCAAAGTATTAAAATAAACTCTAGACTGAGTGGGGGGGCAGGTTGAGCAGAGACTGTCTCTGTGGACGATGTCTGCTGACAAGAATAAAAATATTTCCTGCAATCAGACAATCTACCTCCAGCTTCCTCTTTCCCCTCACCTTCTATCAACCATTCCAATGCTACTCAGTCCCAAACACTTCAGGACTGGTTGGTCATTATTATGATTTTTTTGTTCCCCAAGGGACTGGGTAATTCCTGAGATGACAGGTGTGATTCTGGGATCACTGCTAGGAGTCTGGTAATGGCCACAGTTGCATTAAATGAACATCATCTGCCTTCTCTGCTTGGCTCACAGACAAACTGCAATGAGGGCAGGGACTGTCTTCATTATTCTACCTGTTCTGTCAAGCCATGTGCCAGCTACACTCAGAGCACTTCATAACTATGTAATTTTAAGCCAATTCTTAAATACTTCAAATAGGCAGCAATATATGATTTTTCTTTTGTAGTCAATCGAAGTGCAACAGAACAGCTTTCTTCCCCAAACAATCCCATTCCACAAAAAAGATTAACCAGTGATCAACCTAAATTTCTCTTTGTAACTTGCTACCATTTTTGGTGAAGTACTAATGTTACTTATGAAAAACTTTAGCACATTTCCTAAACAGGAACTCCTCATTACACACTTGATATCACAAAAAATGTTCAAAATAAAGATCCTGACTAAAAAGAACTTCAATGTCAAAACTGTGAACAGTGTGAAACAGATTGCACCATGCACTGGGAGCAAACTGTGGGTCTGTGCTTCAGAGAAAAATAAACATGGTGAAAACCAGTGGTTATTAGTATATGTTGTTCAACAGATTGTGCCATAGGGTCCAAGAGTATGCCAGAACAAATGAACACATAATGAAAATGTCATCATCACTGCAAATACAGAAGGAAGCAGCTGAATGACAAACACATATGATGACAATAGCACACACAGGAAAATATTTAGGTTGCCAAAATATCTCCAGAAATGTCTACTGTATGTGTCATATACACATACAATTTGTTCAAAGAATAATTATTGGAATTCGGATGTGTGAGCAAGTCATTTTCTTCATAGTCTTATCAGTGATGTCTATATTCCCTGTTCAATGTGAACCAAAGGTCCATAAACATAATTTAGCAAAACTTTTGAGTCAATGTGAAGAGCCTCAGAGAAGATAAAAAAATCGCTTTCCCCTTGTAAAGGATGTATTTAAAAATCTAAGTTTGTAAATAACATGTTGATGGCATGGGGTATTATATGATAACCAATAAATATTCAGTTGTGCAATAAGGTAAACAAATTATTAATGTTAACACTTTGATGAAAAAAGCCCAGAAATCTATTTCAGTCTCCAAGTCAAATACTGTAACACAGTAGATATTTCATATTGCAGTAAGACCTCATAATAAAGAAAGCAAAGCTGTGGAAGAATGTGGTTTTCTGATCTATCCTTAAGCCTAAAAATATACATTTGCATTAGTCTACAAAATATATTGATAGTATATCCAAAAATACCAATAACTAGCACCAAATCCTAAGTCCTAATATATGATATAGATCGATAAAGCAGTATTTAAACTCAACTGGACTGCTCTTGTTCAAAGCTGGAATCCAGAATCTCTTACAGGAGGTTTTTATTCCACTCCTCTGCACAAGGGCAGCTTTCCCACCAGTTAGTGGGTGAGTGGGCAGCTATACAAAAACACACAGCCAGCAGCAGTCCAGCAAACTAACAGAGCATCCCACTGCTCACGGCAACAGTGGCGCTCCTTCTTCCCAAATGGCAGAACATCCAATCCCAGTTTTGCCAGAGTTTTAATATATGACACTGCTCCCAGCCACCCTCAGCTGTTCCAGTGTAAGCCCTGAACAGCCTCATATTTACAGTTGGGATTCAAGGCAAACAGGTTTTCCTGAGGCTCAGGAGGAAGATACAGGAGGAAGATATAAACTCTATTCCTTTAAGCCCTTTTTCAGCAAAGAACCTGATTTTTTTTTTAACTTCAAGAATAAAATTAGTCCTATAAGGGATGGGATTAAACGTTTGGACAAAAGAGAAGTTAATTCTTCATTATTTTCTTGATATTTTGGCAGCATATGAAAGGTGAAAGAAACAAATAAACAGTGTGAATGAAAACCTTCATAACCACTCCTGCAACAATGTGATCATGCTTTTAAGTCATTCAGTGTTGGTCATCTAAATGGCTTCTGAGCTGACAAAGATAATTTCTATACATACAGACCAGATTGAAACTTGTCGTCCCTTTTAACTACTTAATCATTTATTCAGATTTTATTTCCAATTTCTCTCTCATTGTCATAAATTACATATGTCCACCTCTGAGAGTGGGCTGCCCACACTTTGTGTCTCCCAAACATTACTCTGCTTTTCTAATCAAAAAAGAACCATTTCTATGACCACACAAGATCTTGCATGTTATGTGAAACTTTATGAAAACAAAAGGGCACAGAGCCCAAAAGTAATTAGATTGGTTTTAGTAGTGGGGGGGGGGTTTGTTGCTATACTATATATACGTAAATATTTACTTATAGCATATACTTGCCTCTAATAATTTCTAAAAATAAAATGAACATGAAAACCAATTAGGTTCATAAAAGAAGAAGGTTGAAGGAAGGGATATTAAATGAAAGACTAAACTAAAAAAACAATCATAGAAATTTTTCTACTGCCAAAGTATATGTTGCTGTGAGGGGGTTTGTTTCTGGAGTTGGTCACTGATCCAGTCCTTCAGGATGCTGAGCAATCCTGTAAAATGCTTAATACATTAAACAGTGACTTCCACAAGCACCTAAAATATTCAATCCACAGTGATTTCCTGGTTTATGTGTGAATGGGAGGTTACTGGATGAGAAAAATCAGCCTCAGAGCAGCATATACATTACTATAAAATGTTAAACAAAAATTAAAATTAACAAGAAAAAATATTACATTTAATTTCCAGAATTTAGTACTGAAATTGATAGATAATTAGACAGTCCAGCCCATTCTCTTGAAAAGGATGGGTCGGATACAAACTTGTATACCAGAAGAACTTGCTGGCCTCTGTAACTGAGACACAGTAGAGTATACAAAGTATACACAGCTAGACCATCAGAATGATGCTGAGCTGTTTCCACAGTACAAGGCAATCATATATGTAATCCTAAAAGAATGTTCAGTTCCTATCGAGTACATTCTTTCACATGCTTTCAAATCCTCTTTTACATTGATAAATTCAGATTGTTGGGCTCATCCAATTAGAATTGCAGCTAGATCTGATTTGACGTCACTGCTTCAGATCAGCACTCAAACAAGACTGAGCTTCCTCAGTTTGATAAGTTTCTATAGTGGAAATGTTCACAGATTCTATTTCAATCCTGCTTGAAATCTCATTAAAACTGAAGTCTAGTCAGCATCTTAGCAGAGCTGTAGATTTCCCAGGATCACTGTCAGTGTCAGGTATGGCACAATTCAAAATGCAAAAAAAAATACTAAGGAAAGGATTACAAAATAATGAATTTGGGTTGTAGATATTTACACAGAACTAATCAAGTAGTAATAATTCAGTAGAATCAATATAATAAAAGTAATCAAATCTAAGAAATTTCCCTGGACATTCTGTAGTATTCTTTCATGTTGAAAATGGGAAATCAAGCCCAACAATACATTGAAGCTATAATACATTACTGAGTTGAACAAATAAGCACAGAAAAGTGGAAAGACCAGAAACAGACAATACTTAGCACACAAACAGTCTGCTGTGCAAAACCAAAGAAATCAAAGATGAGCCTTTTTCCTCTAGTAAGTATTGCATGAAAACTGAGAAATGACAGTGCTAGTTGTTGACTGTGCTGTGTACTTATCCTGAAGATCACTGATCTCCAGAATATTTTCAAGACAACTGTGAGAATTACTAAAATGACAGTGTTCTTCACAGCTGAAAGCTCCACAGTGATCAGTTACAAGTAATGCTGTCAAATTAACACTGTTCATACAGCGTTAAATGCAGGGACATCTGCTTTGGTCATGGAAGTACATTTGAGCGAACTTTCAATCTCTTCAGAATCAAATACATTTTGCAGGTATTAGGGAAACTATTCTAAATGATTGGTATTTTTGCTCTCTTCTGATACTATGCTCATCTACACTGCTGTGAATGGAAATAATGGGTAAATTGCAAATACATGAGTCTATGTCTAAACCTTTCAGTTTAGAAATAACAAATACAAAGTCTATGCCTAAACTTTTCAGAGAACAAAAAAAACCTACACAACAGCAAAGCAAAACCGATCAAAAACAAATCAGAGGCAGCTTTTAAAAAGCTAGTCCACAAAGAGTAATTACACTTTGAAAAATGTCCCAATGGGACACTGCAGTTCTGCTCTGACTGACCCTCCCTGTCAGCTCACGTCCCTTCAGTTTACAGAAGGATCCAATGCCCACTGAGAACTGAGCAAAACCAGTCTGAAATGTAAAGTCAGGCTCAGGTTCTTCTGCTCCATCTTATCACATCACTCCTCTGTTTTCTTTCCAGTAATGCAGCCAGTCGTGAGATTCTCACACTTGAACACAAGATCAGGAAGCAATTTCAAAATGAAGCTGTTGGCCAAACACCTACATGTGTAATGGCCATCAGTCAAAATTTTGGTCAAAGATGAAGTTTTCCAAGTACTGAAAGAATAATTCAAATTTCAAAACACTTACTGCAGGATAGGAAAAGCAAAAGGAATAGGAAAAATATAAACATTCTGTTTTCCACAGCATGAAAAGCCTTACTTTCTTATGTGCCCTTCTTCAGCTACCTCATGAGATACAAATGCTAACACCACTCTAAAACCCAAACCTCCCAAAGAGAAAGAAATCATTATTTGTTAAACTGAGCCACTAAAACAACTTATAGAATCTTGAATTATCTTAGTCAAGTTACATAAAAAAAACACTGAGCTTCAAGTAAAATAGTAAGAGAAGCTTAATTTATATTTTATACATAATCTTAAAAAATATTTTATGTATAGATATATACATGGAAAAACATAATTCTTATTGTCTTTGTATGTTGTGGGCATGTGCAATTACACAGGTATATAAATAAATAACACCTTGTACAAACATCTATATCAATATTTTGATCTTTGACTACAGGATTAAACATACTTTTCTCAAAAGGATTTGGGGGGGATTAAGTTTATGTTTTCTGTATTTCTTGATGACAGCAATTACTTTTTAGTGCATGAACAGTTGCTACTTACATTAACTTCTGTTATAGCAATATCAACGACGCTACCAACAACAATTAAGGCATCAAAAGTGTTCCATGCATCAGTGAAATAGTGCTGTTAAGACAAGCATTCAGCAGAAAGAGAGCAAGAGAAAAACACAAACAGAAAAAGAGAAGAAAAGGACAGTGTTATAACACAGAAACACTCTAGGCTTCTCTGACGTACCACTATACAATCTAATCTTTCCCTTTCATAGCTAAAAAAATTGGTAGAAAAAAAAGGCTATTTATTTCCCATATCAACATAGTTGACTTATGACTGGTCTGTATTCAAACTTTAGAAACATCAGATCAAAATCTGTGACTTGTCCAGATGATGGAAATAGTGGGGAGACAGAGAAAGAGAAGTAGGGACTGGGGAAAGTAAGCTGGGATATACTCACATCAGCTTCACTGAGAACGACGTCTACTATGCTGCCAATAACGATGAGGGAGTCAAACGTATTCCAGGCATCACTAAAATAGCCCTGAACAGAGCAGGCAGGGTGCAAACGTTTGTGATTACACATGAAATGTCAAATATTTGCATACTTCTGTTTAGTTTTGCATAAACAGAAATTAGTTAAACAAAACCTGTGGTCTAATGAGAAAACAAAACAAAACCAAAACAATATTGCCTACTGAAGGAAAAGCAACATATATGTGCATGTGTGTGTATATATATACTATATATATATACAGGTACAGACACACACACAGACACACACGCACTACACATGCATAACACACCATCAAATAAGCACAATGTTGGCAAGCAGGCCATCATCCAAAACTGGTTTTGGACTTCCAGCAAGGATGAAAACTTCCAACATATATACCCTAATGAGCATGACAAGATGCCTTCTATAATCTTCCTGCAAAACCAAGGCAATTGAAGCCTCCTCAACATTAAGAATTTTATGTTAGCCCTATCTAACTGACTGGTAAAAATATTCAAAGGGTCAAAGCTGGATAAACATGCACAATTAATGTGAAACTGTGCATAAGTATTAGATAACTGACTTAATCTTCTATTCATAAACGAGGTTTAACATAAGAACTCAAACTACATTTCCTGTCAGAGCCTGTTTCTGTATCCAGTGAAGTCAGTGCCAGGAACCAAAGCAATTTCTTAACTTTACGAGGCAGCCAGTCCAACGTCTGAAAATTAATTTTCATAAATTTCTTAACCACCCTTCTGACATTTTATAGCTTTAAATATATATTTTCTATGTGTATGTTACTGGGACATTGCTGCAAATGGTTATACAAAGTGCTATCATGCTGACAGCCGACCACTGACATCAAAACTATTTTTCAGCCAAAAGGTAGTTCAGAAGAAACTTTGAGGTAGGATCCCAGGATCATTCTGTCACTGGAAAATCAAGACTTATTATTGCCCTTGAAGACTATATGGAGATAAGAGATACAGGTTTTCTGCAATACCTGGATCTTCCCTAGCTATTACAGAAATCCAGAACTGCAAAAATTACTGAAATTTCCCTCCAGCAAATTCACACATATTATCAGCCAACCATGACTAAGGAATGTGCATTACACAACCAAAGCAGAAATGTATATTTATATGTATATATGTGTATATTCTGCTTGCTTGGTAATTAATTTTGAAACATTAACTTGTCAGCCACTACAGAAGCTCCAAAATAGTAATTTTTGTAAGAAGCTTAAAATTACAAATCTTCTAATCTAACCTTATTTCCAGCTATACTTACTATCAACTATTGCACTTCGCTATATGATCAGATTTTAGCTGAGTAGTTATTACATGTGGTATTAGCACAGGAAAAGCAAAATCAGCTCAAAAATATTTTGGTATTGGACTGATGTTTTTCTCAAAATTTTAAACTGTTAGAATTCTAGTAACTTCACAATTTAAAAGCTAAAAGAGCTGATTTTGCGTAGAAATTTGCTCTTGAAGACTATGAGAGCTGCTACAGTAGACAACAGCTCTAGAGCTCTAGGAGAGGAAGCACTGAGCAGAATCAGGAAAGGCTCATTATGTTTCTAATGCTACTCTCTTCTACTTCTTTTAAAACATAAATTGCTATAATCAGTCCTTCATTTAAAGAGTGGACTGTAAGAGGCAAAGAGATGAAAGTATGGTTACCTCTACAGCCCTTGGCACCACGCACTTGATTCTTTGGGATTGAACATCAATTCCACTTTTGGGGCAAAAGCAAGTGTTCATAGATCTGCCCTCCTAGAAATCTCCTCCATTTCTGAGAGCTCCTGCACACTTCCCTTTCACTCCTTCCTTACTCATCCTACATCATGAGAACAAGTCGTCCCCAAAGTTTTACTAAACATCATGCTGAACCCTTCAACAATACTGAAATTTATTATCCTAATGACATTAGCAGGTGCCAGCTAAAGAAAGGGAGCTACTCTCATAATAGCCTCCCTGATCATTCACATTCCTTATTTCTAAACATTTTTCTTGATTTTAAATTAGCAAAATTGATATATATACACACAAGAAACTGTACTGGCAAACAGCAAACACATAATCAGCACAATCCTGAGGTGTGCCATCCATCTTCCTCTACAATGGGAACCAAAAAAGGTCCTCCAAATAAAGGTTAATTGTAGCTGTAGGAAAAGTTACTTTACTAGACATGCTACAATATAAAGCACTGAAATAAAAAAAATCACATTTTAATTCAATACAGCTAAAACACTTCACAGCTAAAATACTTGATACATTTATTTATTTATTCAACGAAACCTTTTCCATCAGTATAGACAAATATTGTTCAAAGTAATGTGTAAAGCAAAAGCATACAAATAAACAAAAAACTAAGAGAAAATAAAGATGGTTTTGGAAAAGGGAGGAATGGACAAGTCACAGCAAATAAACATCATGCAAATAAGTTGTTTTCACCACTGCAATGACCCAAGATCAATTCACTTACTAGCCATCTTTCCTTTTTTCTTACAAAAATCTGATGTAGAACGACATGGAAAATCATTACAAGTTTAAGCAACAGCTAGATATCATGAAGCTGTACAGACAGTATGTGTTGATGTATTATTTTAGATTCCATAGCTGTATTTAGTTTTGCACTGCACCGAACTGTGCTGTGTACAGATCTTAGCAAATGTGGAAAAAAAAGGCCTGCACTTTTAATTTATATTATGAAAAGTTGGTCCCCTGAGAAAAGCTGAAGGACAAAATCACAAATCCTGGGGAATACAGAGGCATATAGACTTAAACACTGAAATACATTTCTATACATCTAGCACATAAATATTTTAGTCCTTCTAGTACTCTCTTGAAGATTTTAGGGCCTCATTCTGCAAAGTACTGCATGATCCAGTTTCCCAGCCAAGTGTGCCAGACACTCAGCATCACCTTTAATATCTAGCACTTAACCAGGTTTTATATATTCCAGAGTTGGAAGGCAGTCTGCAGTGCCTTGATTTTAAACAACACAGTATTATATTATCAATAATTTCTAGTAGCCTGAAGTTTACATGACCAGTGAAACCAAAAGTTCACAGTTTACACAAAATTTTTGTCAACATATTAAGGGGACACTGTCAAGTAGATGAGATAAAAACTAACAGGTTTTCACCTATTCTTATATTTACAGAGTGAGTAATGGAGTTTTTCTCTGATAGTTTGATCATCTCTGAAATAATTTTTTAAATGCTCAAAATTAATGAATAAAACCGTTCCTTCTGTCAGACTAATTTCTTCTGTCTGTGTCACTGGTGGGTCTTTTAGACTAGTCTAAAATATTAACTTGGGTTTCACATTGTTCCTACCATTATTAAATCTCAGTTAAAGCAATAATCGTTCTTTTAAGCATGTATCTAGTTAAAATTTAGATTAACAACATTCACATTCTGCTTAAAACTGCTAGCTGATTTGTGATTATTAAGGAACTATGTAATATATGTTACCAATAGATGTTTTGATAAAGCAAATCTGATAATTAAAAAGGCTACAATCTCCAAAGAAAAACAGGAACAATGTCAGAAACATTTAACTCCCCTCCCTTCCTGCTAGTTAGTCTCTTCCAAAATACTGATTAATACCATGGACTTTTAACCTTGTCCTGCTAGTTAACAAGTTAAAAGTGTTTTGCATCTATGGGGGAACAAAATTCAGGGAACGAGGACCTTTCACTGGCAGAGTCTCCCTTCAAACTCTCAAGGTTCAGACGCAGGGATCTCTCACAGTAAAAGCATCCATTCAGAGAGAACGCATGTTGCAACAGAATTAAAACTCAAATAGTACAAAGTCTTAGAGACCAGTATTAAGACATTGCACTTGATAACGAGTAGGAAGCCCACAGTACACATGGAGCACTGTGATTTATACACTCATGATCAGACCACTGTATTTTGCATTAGCTATTTCTGAGTACAGTCACAAGTGTATGGAGAACCATACAAGGATTCACAATCTTCATTCAAAGAGCAGATGACAAAATGCAGCAAAGTCTTCTGTGCAAAACAAGGATATAGAACAGGAAATACAAATCAGGAAACACAACCAGCAACTCATGACATCGTGGCCACAGATTTGAGCTATCTCTTCTGGGGCCTCATATTGTGCTACATATTTTTAATGTGAAACCCTGAGCATAGATAGCTGACACAAAAATACAAATAAATTCATTAGAGATGTACAATGGACTGGACAGCGCAGAGCAAGACTACAGGAGAGTGGGTAAGCATTCACCCAGAACTCCACAGTTCACATCTCAACACCAGATCTCAGTGATGGATAACCTGTTCACTTCTGCAGGCAAATACAAGCCCGCTTTAAATCAAGCAGCTCAGGCTCCACAACTGAGCTCAATACTAATGCGAGCTGAATGAACAGTTTTGAAAAGCTGAAAAGTTAGTTATGTATCTTGTCCCCAGTGCATCTGGGCAGCCAGGCTGTAAAAGCACGAGAGCTGGCTGGGTTAAAGGAAGAACAGGACAGCCCACAGACCCTCAGTTCACTACACACCAGGGAAGGCACAGCTCACAGCCAGCTACACATGCAGATATCCTGGTTACTTTAAAAGAAGGACAATGGAAAAGAAAAAGTACCAGCCTTAAATGGCAAGATTAGTGAACTTCTAATGGCACATCTGCTTTGTTTCAAATTCCATGTATAGCAAGTGAACACACTTGACTTATTTACATAGATATGAGCCCAGAATAAACATTGATTTCATTGAACTGAAAACAAAAAATCGTTTTCATCACTAACTTTGGCACTTCATGAAGGCAGTGTAACAACTCAACAAAAAGACTGCATAAGCTGCCACAGGACAATTTCATGTTCTTTTTTTTTTCTATTATTAATGACAATTACCAGTTTTACTTGCAAATCTACTTTTGAAAATGTGTCTACATCATTCGTATTGACAGTGTCCCTTTAAGGAATCAACAGTCACTGGGGGGGGGCCTTCTACCAAATATCCTGTATAACTGAATATATAAAAACTCTAAAAAGGCTATTGAATATGCAAATTATTTCTGTGTATGCTTGTTATATTTTATAAAGTAAAGAAATAGTTTCATATTTTAGACTAGGAAATACAGCATAAATACAGTTCTTTACTGTAGATTAAATTAGTGTAAAGTAATGAATATAGAACCCAGAACAGGAGATGTGGTAAAGCTTGTAACAGCAAGTGATTGATCTAATTTAGAAAGGGATATTTTCATTACTTTAGAATATTCCAGATCTCATCAACTATTTAAGATTATTTTCTCATATCTGCATTCCATTTCCTGGAGTTACATTTCCGTTATGATTTCACTAATAGATAAATGTGGGAAATGTTGGTTCTTTTTGTTCTTTGAATAATGCACAGCAAGGATTAAACTCACTATATTTAATTCCTGTGGTGAAGACCTAAGTAAAGAATATCTTAAGCTTACCTTAGGTTTGAATGCAATCAGTTTCAAAACCATTTCAACAGTGAACACTCCTGTGAAAACCATATTCATAATGTCCATCGCATCATTAAAGAGCTTAGACTGTCCATAGTGCTGTGAATGAAAAATAAAATACTTAAAAAAGCAAAGCGTTTAAAATATTAAGTGAAAGAAAGGCAGCCGAAGATAAAGCTAGCAAAAATGCAGCACAGGAAAACATTTCCTACTAAAATTTAGAAAGCACATACACCTATAAACATACAAGGTTAGCTGAATATCTCTGGTCAAGCATGGAATTGTTTAAATCTAATCTGTTTAGGCACTGAGAACAAAATTGTCATCCCTCAACATCCTAAGGGAATCTTTTTTTTTTTTTGAGAGGAAAATTGTTCCTTCAAAAAAGGAGTATTAGACAACAGCATTTTCCCAAGTTTTATATGCAAGATTTTCAAGTTACACACCCTTGGGTCACACATGCTTAGAGAGCCTGAAGTATGTCAGCCACAAGGATACAGTGTAAGTCAGTTTACTGAAGAAAGCAGAATAGTTCTGTAAAGTGAACTTGAACCACTCTTTCTTATCAAGATTTGATATACTAGGGAAAGAGAGAATTAGAACATATCACAGAAAAGCATCATGACCACAAGTGCTTTTTTAAAGAACTTCATAAAACATACAGCTTGCCATAAACTAAAGACATGTACCACCTTCCCTACAATTTACGTCAAATGCTTCAATAGAGTTTCTGGTTTTCCTACCTGCATAGCCAAGCAAAGGGTGTTCAGCATGATGAGGACAAACATGATATATTCAAATCCAGTAGAATTAACCACATACCAGAACTTGTACTGGTAAGGATTTTTTGGAATATATCTACGAAGAGGACGTGCCTTCAAGGCATACTCTACACACTGACGCTGTAAAGCAAATACATCAAGAACTGTCAGACTTTACCTAACAGTTAATCAACTGCTAATAAAATTATCACATGCAAATTATTAAATGTAACTCTCAAAAACAGTCTGATGCAGAGTTTTTTATTACTAAGTGCTAGTAAAACAATCAAGAGGTTTACCAATCCTCCACTGGTTATTTACAACTATATCTAACTAAATACATTACTCAGCCACCTGCAAAGAATCAAATAATGCTCACAAATTCTGAAGGGTTTTGCCTTTTTACAGTGTAGTAGCACACAGTAATACACTATCACCTAGATAAATGTATGCACGTGTGTAGCACAAAGTATGGCTATTAATAACATGCCTATTAAGTCATCTCTAAGCCACGTTTTGTCTTTATTCTGTTTTCAACCACCAATATGTCTGCATGGCATAAAACCCTAGAGTCAGCAAGGTAAACACTGAGGAAGTGTTATTCCTAATAGTTCAGTGAAACTGCCCGATAAATATGTAGGAACATCAGGGATCCATCTCATTATCCATCAGTGCCCAAAATCTCCATGTAGGCTGGGCCTTCCACCTGTCTCTCAAGGAATGCTCACAGAACCTGATTGATGTGGCACAGGGTGCAGAATGAGTCCTGGCTAAGTCTCATGCTCGGTTTTGTTTAAATGAAGTGTGTTACAGTCGGCCAAAAATACCTGAAAAATCAGGACTGACAAGTTTCTCAGTCTAAGGATGAAAAGGGGAGAGGTTTTTTGCAATTTTAATCTGAATATCCCCCATGAATTTCTAAATAAATGAGGACAGGGAGTAGAGCATTTTGAACACTTGAACTTGGAACACCTTTGGACTGTTGTGAACATAAAATCTGTTTTTTCAGTTCTTATTGTAAAACCTATTTCTGCCTATGAATAACTTGTAAGGTGCTGTATTCCTCTTAATGTGACACCAAAAGGCAAGACACTAAGAAGTTAACAAGCTTAATGGAACACCTTTCCCCAAAAAGACTAATAGGTTGGACTTTATGAAAAGAGAAACACAATAACCTGAATATCCAGCTGATAGGTGAAAAAAATGAAAGTAATAAATACTAAGACATGTATTTGGTGCCCTCTTCTGACCCAAAGCAGAAAGGAAGCTCTTCATGCAAAAATAAAAAAAGGATACTTGGGAAAGTTAAGAGTTCATTATTTCTTTTAACCTGATTTTTGTCCAGCTCACAGTTCTTGTACTCTTGCTCTCCCTGTTCTTGGAATGTAACAATCACAAAACCAACAAATATGTTCATCATAAAGAAAGCAATAATGATGATATAGATGATGAAAAATATGGAGATTTCCACTCTATAGTTGTATACAGGTCCTACATTCTCGCCATTTGAATCAATGGCTTTGTACAGCAGTCTGAAAAAACAAACAAAATTGTATTTTTATTGCCATTGAAATGAGAAAATAGTAAAACATGCAGATCCAGAGGACAGGTTTCAGAAATGGTCTGCTGTTCACTGTCATCTTTTTCTAGCTACTGACACATGGCAATAATATGGAAACCAGTACACTCACAGCACACATACTCCTTTTTTTCTGAAACAAAATGACCAGATGACTGGAATTTGCATTTATTTTCCCACATAAAGCTATTTTTAAAGAGTTTTCTCACTTAGGGAAATCGTGAGTGGCAGTTTGGTCTTCCCTGGTTTCTCTATGCAGTGTATTACTGTCTGAGTTTTTTAGTAGAAGTCTTATTCAAAGGCCTAAAATTTTCAAATTAGCATTATTTAAGGTGCATCAATGGATAAACATCTAAAATTAGTAATTCCATTAGAGCTGAGGAATAGCTCATTATAGCAAAAGTAGCAGGAAGATTGGAAATCAAACAATATACAAATGTTCCCCTTCTCTTACTTTTCCCACCATACAGGATAAGTGCACAGGTTCAGGGTAAGTTTTTTACTTCCTCCCTTTTTACCTCATCACTTAAAACAGTTTTGTCGCCCAAAAACACCTGGTAAATGATAGCATACTGTTCTGGAAAACACAACCATTTTAACAATGCTGTAAAAACATGGAGAATCCACTCACGCTGGCCAGCCTTCAAAGGTGGATACTGTGAAAAGGGCCATCATAGCAGACAGAACATTATCAAAGTTGAAATCACTATTTTGCCAGACCCTCTCTTTGACCATTGGATTATCAACATCTCCATCTTTATAAACAATGTATATCCCTCTGTGGGAAAGAAAACCGCCATTAGTGAAATATTACATTAACCTCACAGTTACTCAGTGTTTGATTCAAAACTGTTTCTTTTATTCCCTCTTTACACTTGTTTTATTTCCTTGCTAACCTGTGTTTTCTGGTGCATTTAAGATGACAATTCCAATACACACAAACCCAAATGGCCTCCTACACACCTGCCCATATACAGCTTAAGTTATTCAGAATATAATGTGCCACATTCTTAGACCAAATAAAATCTCACCGGCATTCCTCAGGATTCTGTTTTGCCTCATCAGTACACTTGTAGAATTTTCCCTACATATAAAAACAAAAAGCAATGACAGAATGCAGAATATGCAAAATACACACATTTATACTATGATTGGTTCAGAATGGGACCAACCCAGTTCCAGCAGCAAGTAACCAAGAATTCAGCTCAGCTTTACTTTTCTTGATGTGGTGAAAATTCTGATTCTACTTACCTTGAACAGCTGCACCCCAATACATGCAAACATGAACTGCAGCAGGGTTGTAACTATCATGATATTACCAATGGTTCTAATAGCCACAAAGACACATTGAACAACATGCTGGAAAGAAAGAAAAAAAATATATTTTAATACAATCTGTCACAGAATACAAGCTATAAAATTCTGGTTTTGTATTATTAAAACTACTAATTTTGTGTTGTCAGTCCTATACCTAATACTGCAATTAGACTTGTTTTCTAGATTTGCTTATGTCGGTTGACACAGATCCATCAACATCAACTAACTAAAAATTACACTAGCACTATAGATAAACAATTAAAATATTGCACTGACACATTGCTTCATTACAATCCAAATCTGCTCCCGGTGTCAGATCTTACACATACAAACTGCTATAACTGTGGCTTGTTTACAATCATGTATATATAAGAATCAGGAAAGGATTTCCATCCTTGCTCTCTGACAATTTTTCTCATGCAAGAATTTTTAACCTGAGGCAGAACTTGAGAATCAGACCAACAGAAATATAGCTTAAAAAATAAACACCTTCAGTCCTTTTGCTCTGTTTATTGCCCTTAGAGGCCTCAAGACTCTTAAAACTCTGAGGATCTTCACAACTGAGATAGCACTTGACCTAGGGGGAAAAAAAGAGTTATTCTATTACTTTTGAGATGACATTGTATTACCAAGAATAACAATGTTCTCACAACTTACTTCAACATGAAAGAACTTATGAGGATGTGACTGCATTTTAGGGCAATAATAAAGGACAGTCTTTTAAAGAACATCCTGATAGCTTGTGTACCAGGTGTTCTGATACCAGCAGAGTTAAAGTGGGGAGCAATGGCCTGACACACAGGCTCTTTTCTAAATCACTAAGAGTTTCACAGATGATTTTTAATGAGGAACAACAGCTCAACCAATCACTAAGCACCTTCACATGCTTCACATTTAGTCTGACCCAAACAGACAAAAAAACCTCTTCACTACCACTTACAGTCTTGATTAAGGTGTAATATCTCCCCCCCCCATTCAAATAACATCTAGTTGCATATCCCTGTAGGTCAATACTGAAAGAGCAAGGGCATAAAACGAGTAGATGTGGCAATAGCACAAGAGGTTATATAAACCTCCTGAAGCTCCAGGTAATACTTGCTATAGAGTACAGTACCACAGTGCTCCTCCTTGATCTCTTGGTAATAGTGGGAAGTAGTAATTTGTTTCCAACCCATATTAGTAGGGAATTACAATACTCTTCATGTAAATCACTACCTCTTGCCAGTCCCAACCCTGAATACTGACACTGCACACCCACACACTTTGGGGGAACAAAAGGAGCTGAAACACTGATTTCAGTATAAAATCCCAAAGCAAAAATAGATCATTCACATTATAAGTATAGTACTTACTGAATACCAAATGATACCAGAGAAACACCCACAACCAGCAAATCCAGCAAATTAAAATAATTCCTGCAGAAGGAGCCTTTATGAAGGAATGCTCCAAAAGCTGTCATCTAAAAATAGAATTGTTACACACTTAGTCTATATTTCAACTTATTAAAATTCACATTTAGGCTGTTTACAAGACACTTGCCTAGAGTGTGAATGCATACAATACTATCTCACTTTCTAAAAGCGATTGAGATATAAAACAATCCCACTAAGTACATCAAATCTTTCATTTAAATCATAATTCTGCTCAAGCAACAACAACCAGTGTTAATTGTTTCTAATTTCAACAAATGTTTTATTTTGTGTAAGAACTGATAAGGCTGAGATGATTACATTGAAATGATGTGCCTTTGTTAGAAAAACTACTACAAAAAAACCCCTGTGGAATTTCCAATGCTTATTGAATAGTAGGGTTCAGATTCACACCACCTTGAAAATTGAAGGAACTGAAAATTTACTGCCTGTAGGGCCAGTGGGGTCTATGGGTCCTGTGCAGTCTGTGGGGCCTGGAGGGCCCAGCAAACCCCTGAGTGTCAGATCTGGCCCAGAACCAGGACAAGGCTGTCCTAAGCCAGCATTACAGAATTATTTGCATTTGGCTTATGGGAGATATATTAAGATGAATGGCTATCTTGGAATAGTCTGGAACAAGATTGTTTCATATTATGTGTAGACAAGGGTCTCCAAATATTGCTGTTCTGTAGGAGTATCAAACGTTTCTCTCCCTGTTGGACTTACTCTTGATTTTTTGTTTTCTGTCCCTAGATTAAGATGAAAGAAGAACACAATGTATCTTATGAAGGAACCTATATGCATCATTTGCAGGTATCATTAGGAGTCAATGATCAAGGCTAATTTATTAATTATGGCTACAGAGAGCATCTGAGCAGATGTTCTTGGGTATCTCAAAGCTGAATACGGTCCCTAAATCTATGAATTAGACCCTTACCATAATTGCCAGTAAGTACCAGTTAAAAAATGCACAGAGGAATCCAGTTAAGGCATTAGAAGCACAGAATCACCAGCTGAATAGAATATTACACAGGTCTTTCCATTGCTATAGATAAAGACTGACACACTAAAACCAAAAACTTGTAACAAAAATAAGGACAGCCCTGAAAAATACCTCGTAGTTTCAGGCACGCGGATCCTAATTTCTTCAGCCTCAAGGTCCTCTTAGAAAGAGGATTGAATACTTAGGTACTCATTGTTTTCAACAGGTAAGAAAACTCACTGCCACCAACAGAAGGTCTGATATTGATTGTGCATTTTTAACTCTTAATTTTCTATTGTTCCGTCCTCAAGGTGTAGCCAAAAGATTTTATTCCACAACAGATTACTACAGCTTTCAAGACTGTTCCACAACATATAACATTGCTACAGGCAATGGGCATCTCAGTCAACTGCATCACTATTTGGTATGCAGCAATTTGCAGGTCTTGTACATGACAAGCCATCACTGTCAGTAAAATCTATACATGTGACAAGGAAAGAGGCTTTTTTTTTAAAATCCCTCCTCTCCTTATTCTTAAGTCTCCTTTTATCATGATCAAAATACTAAATATTATTCCAAACTAGAAGAGTAAAAATGCTAAAGCATATGACACAGATATTGTTAAACTTTCATTTAATTCCTTGCTCTTTCACTTACATCTGTACAGAGTATGGCTACACCTATTAAAACCAGTGGGAGTTGGACATCAAACAACTCTGAATATCAAATCGATATCTATCTACTACTGCTCATTTACACTGTAGTATGTCTTCAGTTAGCAGCACACAAAGCTGCATGTAAAGACTCCCACAAAAATAAAGTCAACTACTGACCTAAAAGTACAGGTGAAGTACATTTCTCCCCATCTTCAAATGGAGACTCATACTTCCATCACCACAAATCCCAGTGGAAGCATTTGACTAGAACTGTCTATAGCAAGTTTAAATGGCATGGGATTAGCACAGAAGGGCACGGTTAAAAGCACAAGGCCTGACCTTTGCACTTATGTTTTCACCTTTCTCAAACACTCCAAACAGGATGATAAACTGGATTTCAATATCATGTAGGGCTTACATAAGAGAATACTTAAGTACTTTTAAATTGATGTTGCAGCAACTCTATTATTCATACACTCAACACCACGTAATGTGGAAATCCTCATGTTTGCAGAACAGTAAGACAGAGCACAGGGAGATCCCACATGCTGAGTTACTCTGTTTTAATTCTTGAGCATTGGTCATTTACAAGTTTCTCCACTGTGGCTGATAATATTGTCTCCGGTTATCTTAATTTCCGTTTCATATAGTTTTTGCCTGGAAATTAAGGAGTATTATTGTTACTGGAGGTCTAGTGGAATTTTCTCCTGGCAGAACACACTCAGCTTCTGTACAGCTTAGATACTGTGGGAAGCACAGCGCAAAGCCCAGCCCAGAGGAGATGAAGGACTCCAGCTACAAGCAAGCAAAGCCAGTGTCTGAGACATGTTAGTAAAGCAGGCACTGTATGCATCTGTCATGTTCTGGCTGTCCATCACATTTTTATGATACAATATACTTCCCTTTACATATGAATTTACTGCAGGATAGAGTTTCCCAGAGAAAGTGGAGTCAGAAGTATCAACATGTTTGGCTCTGATGTGGCTTCTTGTTTCCCTGTAGTGTTTTACAATGCTAGATTTCAGCAGCTCAAGCTCTAGAGCTCCCTGCTCTCTTTGGATAACTCTTAAGTCGCTCAGTGCCAAAATCTTGTGCAGTTAGCAGGAACATTGCTGTTGTTATGCCACTTTATTTCCCATTTTGTAACTCCTCTGTCTCCTGGAGAAACATAAATGGAACTGCAGGAGCTAGAGAACCTGCTGCTCAGAGCATGTGGAAGTTTACTGCCTCTCTTCTGCCACACATCTGGTGGTAATATTTTTATGGCTTCTCAAATTCAGAGTTGGATCTGGTCTGATCTAATACTACAGCTCATTTCAGTGCTTCCTTCTCTCCTTTAGTTTGGCCTTTCTCTAGTTGCAAAACATCCCGCATATTTATTTCAGCATGTTACAAAAGTTCTAAGAATAATCACTTCTATAACACGCTCCTTACTGCTGAAAATGAGAAATAAGGGGATAAACATATGTCTGGGAGAAAATTCACAAGCACAAAAATAGTCTATTACTTACAGTACCACTTATCTTGTAAACAGCCCAAATATCGCATCAATTAGTATTAATCAAATCGCATTGTGAAGAGTATGCACAGCAATATGAGCAAAAGCTGGGAGAAGAGATTTTGTTAAGCTTAATCCTCAACTGGAAATGTAAAGTTTATGTACAGATTCTTAGTGTGACAGCAATTTTTCAGTATATAAATCAGGGTTACTCAAACAAAAATTCAGAGTGAATAAGCACAGAATGAAATGTTTACGAATCGTGTAAAACTCTGGAAAACGTTTTGCCAATTTCCAACAAAAAATTCTATTTCCTTGTTCAGGATTTTGAACACAATCCTCAGTTAAATGGCTGCTTTGTTAGAGTTCAGTCTGGTACACTGAAAATCTGAGTAACCCCAATGGATATTTTTAATAATCAGTACACAAACTATACATTAAAAATTTTGGCTCATGCATGGGTAATACATTTAAGCAAGCATATTTATGCCTGTCTGTGTATTTAAATGTATGCCCAAGATAAATGCAAAGTATCTTAGTGTATAGATAGATAAATGCAAGATATCTTGCAAGTCCTATTGCAAGAAAATAGTTATCTACTATTTTAGCTCTGTGGATATAGTTCAGCAAAAGAAATGAGAAATTACATGCTCCCTCCTTATAAGATTGATCATCTCTTTCAGAAATGCCAGAGCAAGGAGAAGGAAAAGCTCATGCGCAGTGAGTTATTTTTCCCTTTTCTGACAACTGTAAGTTTAAAAAGGGTAAAATTTATTCAACTGATGTAATGGTAAAAAATCAGCTTCTTCATGCACCCAATGGTAAAAAAATAACCATTCAAAACTATGAGGAACTGTCAAATAAAAAAATCTTCTAGTTTAAAAAAGTTTAGCTTTGATCGCTTAGAGAAAAGGCGAAGAACACTTCAAGTGCCTTTTCTTGACAGGTGACACACAAGGAAAATCCTTTTAAACAAGCTTCCTTTAAAAACCTGTTACCTTCAAAATGATCTCAAATGTAAACATACTAGTGAAGACATAATCTGCATACCCTAGGATCTGGAAGGTAAACAAAAAGTTACAAACATTATTGCTAAAGCTGCTTTTGAGATAACAAGGATCAATTAACAATGCATTACCTTTAACAGGATTTCAACAGTAAAGATGGCTGTGAAAGCATAGTCAAAGTAACCAAGTATCTGCAAGGTATAATACGTGCCACAGTAAGAAATCCATCTATTAAAAAATTCTTACAATTTAGACCACATGCACAACACCACCAGAATTAAACTAATTAGACAGATGGAGAACCCAGACAAAGTAGTAGTTTGAAATTCCAGCCATTGTGCAACCATTTCTATTTGCTTCAAAATTTCACAGATCCCACTGGTCTCAGGAATTAGATTTCACCCCCAAAAAATTGACAGGACCCAATGAGCAACACTTTCTTTCAATTCAGACTTTTCTCTATCAGCTTTCACAGATACTTTCTTCAGCCTTTAGCAGAGATACAGTCTCTTAAACCAAGAATAAATACTTATTAATATTGTCTGGGTGTTTTACCAAAGTATTGCAATCACAGAATGAAACTTCTGTGAATGCTTCTACACTGCAGATCATCCCACACTCTGCTGCGTTATGTTGTTCCTGCATAGGCTGAGCTCAAGTGTCATAAAGCAAATTAACAAGTAACTACATTACTTAAATCAGCACTACAACCCTTTTTCCTTGAGCTTCAAAGACAGAGCAGTGATTTACTTGTAGGAAATTTAAAAGAACCCACAACAGTTGCATAGCGATGTCCAAACTTCTAAGAGGATTGTGGATGTGGGATTGACCTCCCTTCTGTCGACAGGCACACTGACATATATTCCAGCACAACCCAGATTTCACCCTTACAAGATGGCCAAATCACCAGCACCTAATTTAGTGATCGCCATGCACTGCAGTAGGGACGAGATTAGTTTCAAGGGTCCAGCAATCCAACTAGCAAACAGCTGTGCACACAAACACATTGCCTGTGGCTCAGCAACTAACAAAATGGGAAGGAGAATTAAAATAAAGAGACAACACAGAAAGAAAGTATTTATGTTGATCTAACAAAAGGGAATATTTTTTCCCCAAATTCTGTTGAAGATCACATCCTTCTGCAGCTTGCTGTGGTTGAAAAAATAGGCAAATATTAGAGCTGTTCAACAAAGATTAATTAGCAACCAATTCATTCTAGAGTTAAAATAAAATATTTAAAGGCATTCCAGTTGGTAAACTTTGATTCCATTGCTTAGCTGGCTGGTGGAAGGCATATGAATACTCAAGGTAGTAAAAAGAAAAATATGCTGGTCTGGAGCATGTGAGAATACTTACAACAAGAAGGCAATGCCTTCCTGAAATCCCTCACAAATTTTGTCTGTGTCCCAAACAGGGATAATCCTTTCAATTACCACCAGTCCCCACTTACACTTCACAGATTCACAGGTTATTCTGATTTGGAAGGGACCCACAGGATCATCTAGTCCAACTCCCAAGCAAACACCTACCCAGGGATCAGATCCACAAGTGTGGAACCACGGGCACCACGGTCCATCCATCCAAGCCTCCCACCATCTAGACCATGTCCTTTCCCTAGTACTGCTTTAGTTACAAAAGTAATTGTCAAATCTTGAAGCCATTTCTATAATAGAAATCTCAGTATTCTCCACCAGCTCTCTTTTCTTTATCCATTAGTGAGATTTACTCATAAGATTACATTGGTCCAGTTTTATGGGTACAGGAAGCACACAGCTCTGCCGAGTAGTGTATGGTGAGTGGTTCTGTGTTTTGGCCCCTTTTTCCCTTGGAAGAAAGTTTTAGTTTTTTGTTTAGTTTACTAAAGTTCCTGAAAAAAAGTGTTCAAAGAATGCCAACAGCTAAAAGAGGACTTGCAGGAGTTGCATCTACCCCAGCAAGAACCAGAGGGATACAAGCTCTACAGACCCAGCAAGTCCACCTTCCCTGTAAGGGGTGGCATTTTCTCTAACTCCATGGCAATCATAACAGAGCAATTTATCTCTAAGACTGGAGAGGCCTGGAAGTTCTGTCAAACTATCTCCAAAGCCCCCACAGACTACTTCCAAGTTGCAACATCTCAGCTGTTTCCTACCTAATCTAAAGAAAACACAACTCACAGTAACGTGAGAGGCTTCACTGACACAAGTGCAACAAGTCTCATAAAAACAATGGTCACTAGAGTGGATTTATTTTTGTTTCTCTGATACTTGTGCATTTGAGTTACAGGCAAGTCTTCTACTGGATTAAGAATGTAAAGTGGGGGATTCAGGAAGTTGTTTTGTGAGAACACAGATGTCTGCTCACCACATAAGCTACAATTTTATTGAGTAATAGAGACATTTCTGAAATTACTGTTTTCACAAATATTTTGCTTCTACAAGTAGATCTAAGCAAAGGATGCAAAAAAACTTCCAAGTTTACAGATTTGTGTAGAGGCTGAAATGGCACTTGTCCCTGAATCAAGGCAAGAGCTGGGCATGTTCTGATCCTTGTCTTCAATGTGAGTTTAGAAAAAAAGTGTAACTTGTTTAGTTTCTGATATGGCCAATCAGGAATCCAAGGACCTTTGAGTCCAATGTGAGGGGTACTCAAACCTTAGTGTGGCCATACTAGTTTCTTTGAAAGAAGGGGTAATATTGTTATAAATCCATGTGCTCACTAACAGTGATACTCCGAGAGCCCAAGACCACGTAATACAATTGGTGTAGTGGAAGAGAGGACAGGTCAGGGTCTATTTCCAAAATGTGATAAGCACTGATAATTTTAACAGGCAATTTTAAATCAGTGTCAAACACTGAGAGGCATTATGAGGGAGTCAGAAAATGCACATCAGGTACTTCACCTGCAAAGTATGAAAAAATATTAAAATTATAGATATTACACTTGAGTTTGAACATATTTTATCCTAATAAACAATATCCAAAGGAAATACTATGTAAATAATAAACACTTGTAATTTGGATGACGTTCCATCAATAAAGTTAATTGACTTTAAATATTTATGCTTTTTAAAGCAAAAAGAATATAAATGTATGGCTTGAAAAAGGAAAAGCAAAATCTCCTAACAGGAAAATGAAAAACTAGGCACAGGATTGTTATCCTGTGGGGGTATATTTATCTCCAGAGGTAAAAATGAAGGACTTACATTATTTCGAAAAGAGTGGCTGCGAATTGGATCTTCTGCTGCTAAGGAAACACTGCTCAGCATGATGAAAACAAGGATGAGATTGGTAAAGATGTGGTGATTGATAAGTCTGTGGCATCCCACTCGAATTCTGAAGAAGATATACAAAAATATACCATGTGGGCACATAGAATTCAGCAGATGATTAATACACAATGGTTTCTGTTACTCTTCCAACAGCGACAGAACAGAGCAACAATAAACAGCTAAAAGTAGCCAAAATGCTGAAGCTATTGGTCAGATTTCTAAGAATGTAAATATAAATTCAAAATCCAATCCACCTGTAGAGAAGATGCACTTTTTCAAAGGAACCTGAGGAGGCTTGGTTTTCGAATACCACTACAAATTCCAGTGTTTTTTACCATTGCACTCATACAGAAGTCACCATAGTATCATAGTATTGATAAGGTTGGAAAAGACCTTGAACATCATCTAGTACAACCTATAACGTCAAAAGGACAGTTTCTCTATCTAGTGACTAACATAGTAAATAGATAATATACATTAAAGGGTACTTTCTAGACACGTGCAGACTTCCAACCAGACGTACAAAATCCTATTATCTTCAGCAGTGGGAAGAAAATTAATACATTTTTCAATTTTTTTTTCATTTACAAAGACAGTAAAAAAATTTTAGGAGGGAAGCCAATCTCTCTTCTGCTGAAGATACTAGATTTCTATGCCTAACCTCCTTTGAAGGAGGTATGCTGCCTCACTGCCAGACCTTGATGGCCTAAACCAGTATTTTTCAAAATTATATTTACGGATTGGTGCTGCTGAAAATGAAGAAGGCACTGCCTTCAGGGATCGGTGTTATCTTCTCCTTCATGTTTAGTTCTGATATTCTACGGGGACGTGGGCCTGCTGGTACCTCTGGTTCATCCTCCTCATCTTCTTCATCTTCACCTACTTTAAATTAACATTTTTTTACTATAAACGGAAAAATACTGAGGGTTTTTTCATAACAATACAAAAGCATAGCTTGTATTAAAATATACATAGCTTATAAGAAATATAAATTCATAGCATGGCTACAAAAATCTATGAATCAATATATGAAGACCCATACGGCTGTCACAAGGTTATTACATGTTGGTGTGCACATATAGGTGTGTGCATTAGTGCCCTGAGTGCACTAACAGGCTTTGCTGGTTGGTCCTGACCAGCCTCATCTGGGGACTCTGCACAGGCTCTGCACGTGGCTCTGGAGCCCCAGTTCAGCTCAGCCCCTGACTGTCAGTCCATGCCTGAGCTCTGCCCTAAGGGTGCTGAGCTCCGTGCGCTCAAAATTTAGGGCAGATTTCTGTTACAGGCATCCAGACAATCAGGCAGAGCTGATTTTTTAGGTAAGTACATTCGCTGGACTGAAAGAAAATTGACCAAACATCTTCAGCCCTGGGATATCCTCTTTTGCCAAATGTTTTAGAGAAGTTTAGAATTTGCTCCCATATCCAGATAGTGTTACCACAACAGTCTTGAGGCTCACAGTACTACACAGGACGTTTGTACTGTCTTGGAAGCTGCCGGGAAAGATAAATACTCAGCAGCTTACAGGCCCATTTATCTACTGTTAACAGAGCACAACTTCCCCAGCTTCAAAGGAATTGATTCAATGCTCAACAAGAGCAAGTTCAGGGTGTTTTAGCAAACAAACTTACATATATGGATCTTCCAGCTGGTATTTACATACCTGGTACATCACAGGGTGGATAGGGATCTTTATCCTCCTCCTCTCCTTCTCCATATTCAGAAATTGTCACCTACAGCAATGAAAGGGATGCACAAGAAGAAAAATAAATTTGAATAAAGCATGGAGAAAGCAAACCAAGTAAATCTCTGAAGTCAGAGAAGGGATCCCTATGCTAAGTCCGAGTTTTCTGAAACAGGGTAACTCAGAGAAGAGAGGAGTACTGACAGTTCATTACATATTTTTCAAAGATGATTTTCCTATAATATCAACATTTTTCTGGCTGAATTGAGGATACAACCAACAGGCTTTAATAAAAGTTACTAAGAATGTTTGGACATTCTACTAAGAGTTTATCATGAACTAATCTCATTGGATTCATCAAGCAAAATATCTACAGGAAACCTAAAAGACCACCACATTTTCCTAACATTAACTATTTTGTTCTATAAGAGCTTCCCTTGCCAGGATATCCTGAAAATAAAAGTATTTTCTGGATTAAGAGATATTGTGAAAAGCATCAGAACTAAGTTTCCTTTGCCTGGAAAAAATGTATGGATGATGGGTTCATAAAAGAAATTATACAATGTACAGTAGTCTTTAAAGTACTTCCTAGAAAAAACAAGAAAACTACTTCTTAGAAAAGACACAGTTTTTAGAATAAACACCTTACTATCCTTGGGCTTCTTTTGGTCACCTTCTGTCTTCTCACTCTTTTTATTTTCCAGACTCTCTTTTCTACAAAACAATACAATAACAATTGCAAAGCATGCCATGTCAAGACAGACAATTTCAAGTGAACTATACATATTCCATGAAAAGTTACGAAAGCCTATCTAAAATCTTATAACCAAATATTCAAAATACTTTGCACAGATGCAGGTATCAGAGCTTGCTTTTGAATGCAATGAATCATTTAAAAGATTATCATCTTGAATATAATTCCAGAAAGCTAATCCCTAAAAAATTCAATGCATGATCATTACTCCTTTCTAGTGGGATAAACTGTGCCCTTGGACTCATGCAAACAACTTTCATTGACTTCAACAGACTTGCACTGATTTCAAAAGAGTTTTCTTTTTGTCTATATAAGGCCTAGAGAACTGATTCCTCAGGGAGTTGTGCACTGGCAACAACAGACACATTCCTGTGCTAATTGTGCAATAAATCCTGCTGCTGCAATTTTTAAGTATCAGCTAGCTTATCACTATGGCCTTAATTCATCCCAGTTACTACCTAAATTTTATCTCAAATCCTATTCTTTGCGCATGATTTTAGCATCCAGGCAATCTACCTCAGTTTTTTCCTGAGTCAAATAATTTTTAAAGAGGGTAAAAACGTTTATATATGAAAGAATTCAGTACCCTCCTCCTTCCCTCTCCTGCTTGTTCAACATGCCCGTGCTATTTTACCTTGCATTCTTTTTCCTTTCCTTTTCTTCAGCTTCTTCTTTCTGAGCTGTATTTAGACTTTCAGCATCTGCCAAGTTATCCACAGCAATGGCCAAGAAGACATTTAGCAAGATATCTATTTCAAACCATTTTAAGGACATTATGCTTTACTATACTTGTTTGGTTTATTATCAGCGTAAACACTGACAATGTGAGAGATATAAAACACATGTTCCCAACCTACAGTGTGGAGATTTGTGATGCTGCAGTGTAGTGCAAACAACATTCATTTAATGGACTGGATAATACTGCCTGAAAAGTGAGCAGAAATCCATTAGGGTCACAGATTTTGAAAAACGGGAGAACATTTCACATTTTTTTAAATAAATTAAATTCAACTTCATGCTACCCTGAGCAAATATCAAATATTAAATTGTCTACTATAAGACTGTTCAAGCATTCTGAAAAATTCTTTTTTAAAATACACTGTCTTCCATGTTATGTTTACAAAAATCTATCAAATTCTGTCCTTCAGTCCATATCAGTTAAGGACAAATGCTGAAAACAAATATCATATAGTACAGAAAATAGAATGCTTTTGCCCTTTTATCACCTCCTGACCTTTTAAGAAGTCTTGAAAATGACAGTAGTTTGTTTCTACAATGGGGCCAAGGAAGTATTTCCAGTACACTGAAGGCAGGGAAGGAGAATGTCTCAGCAGACTTCATCCTGACTGACTCCACATCTCTCCATGCAGATTTCTCTCCTCTAGTCCCTGCACAACACAGCAGATCACTGGCTCCACTTTCACCATGTGGCACAAGGATGAACTGGGTATTCCTGTCCTTGAGACCATTTCCAGAGGGAGAGATGTCAAAGGGCAGAATAAGCCTGTCTTCCCATTCAAGGAAGAAAACATTCTCTGGTTTCTGCCATTCTGGTGACTGGACATCACCAGCTTTCCCTCATTAGGGAACAGGTTCACTAAGAAAAGTCTGTTTAAAGGACTCAACACATGCAGAAAGTTCTTGTGTGCCCTTACTGCCTCTCAGAGAGATTCTGCATATATCCCTGGCACTCAGCCCCATTTGGAAATGTTTCCAGGGAGTGTAAAGGATACAGTTACCACAGATGAAGAGGATAATGAAATATATACAGACTATCATGCCCGAGGATGATGGACCACCATATGCCATTATGCCATCGTACATAACAGCATTCCAGTCTTCACCCGTTAGGATCTAAGGAGCAGATATTAGTAGATTATTAGTAACTCAACATCAAAAAATCCAAGAGAGAAGAACATTTCCTCTAACAACAACACAGCTAACCTTCTTTCAAATCTCCATTTAAACATCTCCGGAAAGCTTGGGTTGAACTCTAATAGCTTTTACTTTATGCTACACATTTATTTCACTGAATTTCAAGCACAAAAATAACAAAAATAAAATGTCATTGATTTTGGAAAGCAAAACTAAAAGCCCTGGTTTTCAGTAATGTCACATATGCAGCAATGCCAGCAAACATTTATCATTCGAAAATCAAGATAGTGTGCTTTAAGGTTGGGAGTTTTTTTAAATACTGGCCACAAATCTTTACTAGTGTAGGCCATTTTTCAGTCCTGCAAGTTGGCCAACCCAATTTCAGTTTTAACAGGGACTAGTCACCTTATTACAAATTATTTAATATATATATCACACACATATAGCACAGCTATAGCTTTGAAACATTAGCTATTTTAAACTGAATGGAGCTCAGTGCTGCAGGAGTATTACATTATTTCTCATGGGCTATTGGATCACCAAATCCTGAAAGCAATCTGTAGATTAGGTAAAAGGGTAGTTTACAATAACACAACATCACTTTTTCTGTTCTATGATAAAAATTCTGAGGACTGCAATGCAGGCTATAGGGATACTTTCTAATTAACTTCTAAAAAATTATCAGTTCCGTCGTAAGAAAACATGTCATGCTGACTGTCCTTCCAAGCACTTAAATTGTTGTTTCAGAAAATTAAATGCATGCCAACTTCTGAAATTCACTTTTGGAGAGCTAAACTTATACATCCAGTTTTCATGGTTGTTGAGCACACAACATACTATTGGTCGCTCCCAAGTGTGTTCTGAAACTGAAGGAAACCTTACTCCTTTGAAAATAAGGCAGCCTAAAATCTGAATAAAATCTAACTCAGCTGAGTCGGAAAGCAGAGCCTTAACTTTGTACAAGGGCAATATTAGGTCAAATACGGACACTTTTCCCCTTACGGAAATTTCTCAATATTTCCTTACTTTAAAATTAAATGGAAAGATTTCTGCTCTGGGGAACCACCAGATGAAAATTCCACCAAAGGCAGACAGTCAATAAAAGGACCAATCTTGCAGGGTCAGCTTTTAACTCCTACCTACAATGTCTGAAACCAAACATTGTGGTAAAGTGCAAAGCTGAGCGTGAAAACAGCTAGAAAAATAGAACCAATTATCCTAATTCCAGCACCCAAATTGGGAAAGATTTTAAAAAGCATCACAAATTAGAGAAAAGTAAAGTCTAAGTATGGCTCTACTTTTTCACAAGGAACAGACAAGTTGCCTTAGGATTTTAATAAAATCGGAGAATGTCTCTAAAGAAATTAAACCTTATTTTTATATTATAGTAAGTGATATGACTCCTATATACATATGGACTCTTACGAGGCTTGGTATTTTTTCCTTCTTGGGAACAGCTGAATTTTTATATCGCTAATGAAGTTAAAGAACAGAACTCTATCAAAATAAAAACAAGATTCCACTTCTTTTTCTTGTCATGTATTTGATGGACAAAGGAGATTTAATTTTGTGAAGTAATATGGCAGTTATGTGGCACAGATAGATCAAATAAGATATGAAACAAATGGTATAAATGGTGCAGATTTACCAGAGTACTGAATTTAATGAGAAGAATGCTACTTAAAGTAAACTGAATAAATAGTATTCATGATTTTACTTTCAGGCAATATGATCACTTAAACAGTTTCGTTGATCAAAGGTAAAATGTTTCATACGGGATGAAAGAAAGTTACCTGGAATACAGTTAAAAGAGCTTGTGGAAAATTATCGAAGGTGCTCCGTTTTGTTTGAGTTTCATCAAAATTAAATTTGCCTCCAAACAGCTGCATTCCAAGCAACGAGAAGATTATGATGAAGAGGAAAAGCAGAAGCAACAGTGAAGCAATGGACTTCATTGAGTTTAACAAGGATGCTACCAAGTTGCTCAGGGATGCCCAGTGCCTATAAATTAAAATGCGTGTGTTAACACACACCAAAAAACCTCAACCAAAACAGTAAAAGAGCAGTGCATGATGAAGTATTTCAAAAGAATTGCTGATCACTCTTCAGCTATCCTTAGAATTATCACTATTAGATAATCTTACCTTGTTACTTTAAAAATACGCAGGAGACGAACACAGCGAAACACTGAAATTCCAAGGGGTGACATAATTTCCAACTCCACCAAAATGGTTTCAACAATGCCACCACAAACAACGAAGCAATCAAAGCGGTTAAAGAGAGAAACAAAATAAGCCTGTAGGCCCAAGCTGTACATCTTTACTAACATTTCACAGGTGAATAAAGCCAGAAGAACTTTATTTGCGATATCTGGAACAAAACATTAAAAAAGAAAAAAGATTCTGAATTGCCTCATAGATTCCATTTTTATGTTAACATATTACAACTATACTTTCTACACTAGTCTGCAGCTTTATGCTTAAGAAGGAAGTACTGTTTTTACATGTTGGACTGTAATTGATGCTTAAGTGGGAAAAGTTACGCAAGGACGTAGAGCTTCCTGCCACCTATCAATTATTCATCTTTCCAATCTGCTGTGCAATTCAGTTCCTCAACCCAGCACGAGTCCACACTAAGCACCCAGCCCACAGCATGCTCTGCTGTGCCAGGTACCATTTCCTTCCTCATCTTTCAGGCATGGTTTCATGATAAAAGTACAGTTATTTACAATTTAGTATTATCAGGTGTGTGCTGGTATGACATGGCTTCAACTGAGTTACAGCTGTGGAAATCAAAGATGTTCAGTCATTTCTTGTATATCCCTTTGGCTGGACTGAATATCCTTCAGGACCACAAACAACAAAATGAGAAAGTTCAAAAGTAGCCACTGACAGAATGCAAGTATCCACAGTCAAAAGCAGGACAAATGATTTTTGATCGTACCTTGGATCTGGGTCAGCCAGTCAGGCTGGTTGTAATGCTCTGATGAGATAGTTAACGTGTTCAGAAAGACCAAGACAATAACAAGCCAATAAAACGTGACAGATTTTACTGCAGCTCTACATTTTCTTCTATTAAATCTGTTCCAGCGACGCCAGCGTCGACTGCAAGTACAAATAAAAGCAAACTTATTGCTATACAGAAAACATATATGAACTTCAGGAGGGTTTCTTCTGTGTAGAGAACAATGCAAGAACATGGGTGTGAGCACATATTCTCATACTTCAACAGTTGCATAAATTACTACTACTTGCAGATTAGAGACTCCTAATGTGTCATTCCTTTCTTAGATTTCCTTACAGATTTCTAAACGTAAACCACAACCTTTGGAGACTCTAATTGCCTGTAACATAATTAAATTAAGGTGCATTTAACATCTCATTGAGTAAAAAGACAGACCTGTCTTTCCTGGGCTCCATACACTTAATAGCAATAAAGAAAAGCCCATGAATCAACGCAGAATTCAAATTAAATTTAGGGTGAAAATGTCAGCTTCGAGTTAAACTACAGACAGGCTTCTGGAAGGATTAAACAAGGTAGGAATGCTGAGGTCAACTATCCCATAACATCAGAAATCTTATTCAGTGAATTCTAGAGATTTCTACTGATGTGCCCTGAAATTCTGTCAGTGAGCAAATGCTTGCAAAATAAGAGTGATGATAAAGGACATGTAAAGGGCATACCTAGATATGAGCTGGATTCACAAGTGAGGGTGTATCTCTGGACTCATAACACTGTATTTCTCCACTTTTGGGAAAGATATCCAAGCATTAACTGAGTTTTCCTTATGCACTTTAAATTTGTACTTGTGGAAATTAATACTGATTTCAGTTATCAGTACAAAGATGTTTCAAGTCTTTGCAGCATTCTAACCATATAAAGGAAAAATACCCTGTCCTGACCTAAACCAGTGAAGAACATTCAAGAACATTCTTATCTTGCCAATCCCCTGCTATAAGGGCTATGTCCATGTTGATCATCACAATGGCTCACTCCCTGGGTAGGTTAAACAGACATTTTTTTACACTTACAGAACATCCTATGATTGAAATCAATGAGACAAGATATTGTTGGGATATCGCTACTTATAGGAGCTAAAAGCAAGGTCCAACTGTGTAACTCTGAGCCTTCTGAAGCCAATGGGCCTTTTATTTTTCCCAACCTTTTTGCTGTTGTTATTCCTTCTTGGAGGAACAGAAATACAGGAGTATCTCTTCTGTGTTTATCATAATGCTTTCTAATTACTAAGCATATGCCATATAAGATGTGAAAATAAAATCAAAATAAAGAAACCTACTGATTTTATACTGGAACATCCAGTATCTACAGTATCAGGATCATTAATGTGTAGTTTTGCTTATAATACTTCCCCTTCTGCAATCATACTTGGAAAACAGAAGCTCATATTCCCAAATGCTCCAAGTAAGTAAAAAGAGAGCTCCAAAAATCAGCAAAGGAAATCATGGGGTTTGATTTCTGAAAGTGTTTACTTTTGTATGCATTAGTTAGGAAGACTTCTCACACAGTAAAATTTAAAATACAGTAAATAAAGATTTTATGAGATTATCATGATGTGTGAAGAGTCACAAAGAAAAAAGTGATTATGAGCGGAAAATACTGACCTGAACTTGGATTTTGAGATGGTTTGACTAGAAAAAAAGGAAAATACATTTTTAAGAATGTGGAAAAAGTAAATACCACAAATTCATTTTCTTTAGAATTCTGCATTGGAATTACATCTACACACAATAAGCTTTTAACAAAATGCACCATTCACAGATTCACAGAATATTATGAGTTGAAAGGGACCCACAAGGATCATGAATGATGAAATTCTATTGTCTGTTATTTATTTCAGAATTACCATTCCTAAAGGTTTACAAATTTTCCAAGTTAAAGAAAATCTCCTTCAAAACTTCAAAAAAGTTTATTTACCTTATTGAAGGTAAATAAACCTTCAATAAACATGTAAAAGCTGCTTGGACACCATAAAAATCTAAGCAAATATATAGTGAACAGAATATAGATATAATTCCCATATATTTCATTAAATTTTAAAAAAATACAAATTCTCCTGGTCACAGAAATTCAACATAAAACACTTTTTCTTCTGTGTCATTAGGAACTTTCACTTTTCCTACAACTCTGGACAATAATTACATTTTATAAAAGCTTTCAAGAAAACATGACTGCAAGCTGAGTAGAATTAGTTTGTATCTTTTGAACTTGAGAGTTTTAGGAGTGCTTTAATACTGTAATAATTGGTCAAATGTTGAACTACTGTAAGGGAAAACACCCCTCAAAGTGTCACACAAACTTGAGTATTTCAAAGCAGTTTTGGCTAAATAAACAATGAGTGAAGAACAATTCATTTAAATTTTGATATGATGAGGGTGGGTGCTTGAAATCCATCCATGTACTCACCATAAGCTCCCACAGCAAGCTGGGCTCTCCCCCTCCCCACTCACGTTCTCTGTGTTCACCGACTCGGTCTCACTGGTGGGCATGCTTGCTGTGGGGAGACACAATTGCGTTAGACTCATCCCCACCCAAGGCATTACACTGAATGTGATCTCCTGTCCTACAGCAAGAACAGCTCCACCTTCCATTCCTCTAATGAGAGGAGACCTTGGCAGATCTGAGGACGAGCAGATGAAGCCAGACGCTTCATCAGTACCTCATCTTACAGCAAAGGAAAGCACACAGAATTCCAGAGCTTTTTGTTGCAATGATGCAACATAACTGTTGACAATGCACTACAGAACACAGAGGAGATCTGCAACAAAGAGTGTGCTGCCCTCAAGTAAAAAAATAAAACTGAGCCAGAGTTTGTGACCTTTAACTTCAAGAAGTGTTCTATTCACACTGGACATGCTTATCAGTTGAAGTGTTGCTAACATGCTTGCTAATCCCAAGAAATAATCCAATTTCTGAAAGCAGGAGCTATCACACTCTGGTCATACTGACCACTCTATACTTTACTGACATTATTAATTACAAAGACAAGAAGCTAGAAAGTAAATGTGCCCGCAAATACTGTGTGAGCAGCAGGAAGGAGTACTGGGAACACCAGAATGGGTACTAAAAATGATGATGAGAATTGCTATGATAAAAAGGGGGTGATTACATTTGTTATACAGTGATTTACTGTACATATACAGCAGGCCATTACTCAGCGCTTAGCAATTGTAGCTAATGGTTTTTAGACAAAACTCATTTGAAGATGGGTCATCACAATTTATCTTCAAATCAACTGAAATACAGAGGGAGGACACCTTATGTCAACAGGTATTAGGAAATTATGAGAAGCCGAAGTTCTCGGTCTAGGGGAGAATATGCCTGCAGAGCATCAAAGAAAAACCTCAGCAACAGGAAAAGAATAAAATTAATGCTACTGCTGGTGCTTTATACAGTAGAAATATAATATAAAGTAGGAAAAAGTAAGAGAGGTAAAAAATGCACAGAAATAACTGTAGAATAGCAAGAACAAAAGAAAAACAGAGCGATCTAGAGGTATTCTGGGTGAGCTTTCCATTGTTTTGATGGCTTGCTTGTTCCGTTTGTTTTCTTGGGAAGGCTTTAAGACAGTGGTTGTACACTAAGAGTACCAAAGCCAGAAGGGCTACACGGCCTACTTCCGATAGGGCAGTCTCACTATTTCGGCAGCTTAAAGGAGGCTTAATTACACACTTCATAACGTGAGATTTAAGAATTGGCCCCTGAATTTTTTGATTCACCTACATATCAGGTACAAAATGAGAACTGTCAGTAGCAGTCAGCACAGCATTTTATTGCCTCAACACTGACAAAGATACACAGGGGTGGTAAGTGCTGGTTTGGTTCCTGTGCCCATTAATTTCATCCCAGCTGAGAGTGACAGGGCCAGGCAGGCCAGATGCTCAGCTACTATTTGCAACAGCTGAGAATCTGTCCCCATAAATATAAGTCACCATAATATGAAATATTAAACACAGAGTGGCATAACAAAGAAAGATCCATGCAGGTGTTTGAATAAACAAAGCACTTCAGGCAGTAAGCACAGCAAAACCTTCTTTCACAAGGTTCTTCTGATTTGATGTTTATTTTAAAAACTATAATTGCTTTATATATGAGAAATCCCCATTTAGCACCTGCAAGTGCCCCAATTTTAGTATTATGCTTCTCTTTATAGAATACTGCTAGTTCTGTGTGAACTTCACAGCTTACAGTTAGAGTTCAAAAGGAATTTCATTCAAAATTAGGCAAAAATATTTTTGACATCCAATTTCAACTATCAAAATCTCATAGTCTCTGGCCTTCAGAACTAAGAATTTTTATTTTAAAGTGCCAAGGTCTTTTACAATAAATGCAAGGGGCTTCCCTGTGTGGTAAAGAACTGAAGTGGCTGCCTTGTGCCAGATGACTTGCATGCTGTTAGGAAACACAACATTACAGTCACCTAAAGATGAACATTTCAGCATTTGTGATGGGCAACTGCAAAATATGAGTACAAAAGTCTTGTTTCATACACTGTTATTAAAAACTTCTGGGAAAATAGAATTAGGCCCACTTTTGCAATTATTACATGTGGGCAATGTCTCATGCTTCTATTTCAAATTTATCAACCTTTCCCTCATCTAAAAGCAGTACCTACAGTTAAGTTCCTCACTTAGTGTCACAAAAGCTACATTTAATACATGGCAAATATTTTTTATAAGATTAAGTGTAAACTACTGTAATTGTAATTCAAATTTATTCAGACCTAACCCACAGTAAGAAATATCAGCCCCCCTTTTTTAATAGGACTGCAGGAAAAAAAGACAAAACCCCAAACAACTAAGTACTAAGCAGAAGAAAATATGAATCTTTGTTCCTCTTGCAGCCAATCTAAGTCCTGCTAACTATTAAATGAAGTCAGAATGTTATTCTCTGTTTCAGACAACATAGCTGTTGCTCTAGATTTATTAGTGCCTTGCAGGTGCTTTGTTAACAACAGAGGAAAGAACCAAAGACAGCTCAGTTAGAAACTAGAAACTCAGCTCAGTTAGAAATTAGAAACTCAGCTGTCACGATAGTGAAGGCACAGTGGAGCAAAAGGAACTTGACAGAATGACTGAGAAAGGCACCATGTGGAAGTCCAGCTCCTGCAATGCCAGCAAGTCATTGGATCTTTAGCCAGAAGAAAAGAGCAGCAGCACTGCATGTCCACATCCACTCTGCTAATGCAAGCAACCTGCCAAGTCTCCAGAAGACTCAAATTCATGGCCACGGCTTGTTAAGGGCAGGTGGTGTTTATTAGGCAAATACAGCACACAATGAACTTTTGAAAGACTGATCTCAGCATGGTCAGCCTTGAGATCTTTAAAATGGCATTCCAGCATTCAAAGAAAGATACCAAATTTATTCTTTATTCACCTTTTGCCCTTATTTTACCTTATTTTAATAACCTCTTGAATTAAGCTAACTCGTTTCAAAACAAAAGAATGCTTGCATTAGACAATATAAGCAACCCATACAGCATGCAACTTAATACTTTCCTGAATATATTGAAAACAGGTCAAACACATCAACTATTATACTTTATTTCTGTGGATAAGAATACAACATGAGAAAAGCAACCTATTACATTCCCTATTTACTCTAAAGAGTTTTCAGGCTTTGGAAAAGGGATTTCAAACTCCATTCCAGGATGTAACATAAGTAATGCACAGTAAAAAGCAAGCCAGTGTCTATCAACAGTGATGTGTCCTAGCTAGCAAAAGTTAGAAGAAATAAATCCTATAATCCTGCAAATGACAATTTAGTGTCACTGCAGAATCCAGAATTACCTGAACAACTGAAGTGTGGTGTCAAGCATTTTTGTTAGAAATTCTGTTAGACATTTTAACCTGTTTCATCTTGAAGTGTGCATTTTTGATCCACAGACTAATCTCATTTTCACTCTGGTGTACCTTGGGCAGCTTTCTGGTTACATGAGCTGGAGTGATGTGCACAGCTCATCAGTGCTGGCTACTGCAGAGAATCTTGGATTATTTTAAAGGTACGGTACTGGCAAAATTATAGATCAACCCTGCAAAAGAAGTCATCTTCTGTCTGCGAGTAACAGCCAACAAATTCTTTGAGCTCCAAAATTCTCTTCTTTTCACAGATCAGTACATTTAAATTTTCTGAATCCTTTATACAACGTCTTCGAGGTAGTAACATAGGAAAACAGAACAAAAAAGTAAAACCTTCCAAATGGCAACATTATCATTGCAAATTCACCTGAAATCTTCCTAACTCTGCTTTATGTACAGAAAACACATCAGAAAGAAGTGGCACTATCTACTCCGACCATAAAGCTCCTCAGTGCAAATTCACTTTACGGAGAGTTTGCCTGGAATATGCTCTACATGACAATATGGTATGAGATCTTTTTTCATCGTGTAGATTTAATGTTGTCATAGATCATTCCTACAGGCTTTCTCTATAGGCAAGCCCACAGAAAAGAAATATAAGGTTCAGTGGCTGCACAGCAGTGGAAGGAGCAAAATAATTGGTCTTCATTATAGTAGCGCCGCTGAACCCACCCCTTGTACCCTGATGGATGACACTATGAACCCTGGGAATGTGGCATACTCTATAGACACAGTACTTCTAATGGAAGTAGAAGGAGAGGTAAAACAAAGAAAAATATTTAGAGTGGTACATACTTCTAATCCAGTGACAGTGTGAGCTACTCAGATCAGCACAGAGTCTCACAAACACAGAAGGAAATAGACTTACACCATTAATTTGTACTTCGGAAACACTCTACTCACAAAAGTTATACCTGCCCTGCAAGACAGAAGAAATCAAGTCCATGCACCTGTACCTGGGAGGGGACAGCAGTGGCTGCCAGCAATGACTGCCAGCAATGACAGCAAGTTTCAGGCTGCTTCATGAGAGTCATCAGAACCTGAACCTCCTCATTTAAAGGCCATGTTGAAATACATATCCAAAGTAAAACTACAGCCATCTTTCAGTAATTTTTATGGAAAACCTATTTCAGCCTGTAAGGCTGCGTGAGCTCTTAATATATGTAATGGTTGCACAAATAATTTCATGCAGATTTGGTATTTGTACAAAATGAGTCCATTGGGTTCTGGCAATTTCTGACTTAATAAACTATATTCTCTAAAGATTTTTCAGCCTCAGTCTGGGACACAAGAGTGATTCTTAGGACAGCAAGGAAGCCGGTTGCTCAAATACGTAACTGTTACAGATAAGATTAACACTACATTTGCAATTATGGCAAAGCAAGGTATTTGCCAGTACTAAAATAGTGCAGATTTGAAAATAACTATCATCCTCTAAACCCCCGTTGAACTCCAGTGTGGGTGGGGGAAAACTGACTAAACCAGAAATTACAGAAACAAACCCACCAATAACAAGAGGAGATACAGTATAATCTAACAAAACACAACAAGTTTTACATCGTAAGTCTTAAAAATAAGTAGTAAATATTACCATCATACTGGGAAGTTGAGCACTGCAGCACCTCTGTTTCAAACATGCACTTCAACCAGCAGGAAGGGCTGCATGCACAGGGGGTTTCATGCTACAGATGTATACCAGATACACCCTGGTTATAGAAAATGCATACAATATGTGCTCCCGAAAGCTAACACATCCAATGCACTATTGGCACAAAAGAAAGTTCAACTGCAAATCAGAACACGTTTTACCATGTTTTTTGGAAGAACGGCCAAAGCAGCTAAGTCTGCTTTTCTTCTTGTCTTCCATTAAGTCAGCCAGTGTAAGCCCTGGGTAAGCACATGTAATCCCAGCAGTGACACGGGAGGTGGCAGCAGTCGCAACGCAAAAAAATAAAAACGTGTCCGTACACACAACACAGGTAAGGTTAGGAAAAACAAACGGAAATCACCGGCAGTGTAACTAATCAGAGCTAAATCCCTCTCCTCGCACGGATTTTCGCGATCTGAGCTAAATTTGCAATGCTTTGAAGGCAACGGAAGCTTTTTCATTGACTTCAGGGTAACCAGCTATTGGTTCATAAAAAAGACTTCCAATTTTTACTAAAGGCATCATTACAATTCTAGTTTAAAAAGTTCTAGTTAAAAGGTAGTCTGTTACTCAACAGCACTAAATACCTTCTCACTATCAGCAGAGATGTCCAAATACATAGGGTTCATAAATAAAAGACAATGCCTTCTCTGGTGAGATGTTTTAAAATGCTGGGGGGATGGATTGCAGAAAACTCAACTACACTTTTAAAGGATTATGTGAGACTCTATTATCACTGATTCAACTGCCTTTGAAATCTGTACCTTTTCCTGACTTAGAGATCCCCTGTGTCCTAAACCCAGAGCTCATGCACATTGTAGAAGAGCACTGTGGTGACCTTCCACCATCATAAATCAGCACTAATCTTGATCACCCAGAAGCTTAGATGTTCAAAGGAAGGGCACAGTTGCCTACAAGCCTTCAAATTATTATTCTGCCTATGTTGGTACCCAGCTCTGACTCATGCCTCAAAGACAGCTCAAGAAAAACATAACCAGTATATTTGGAATGCATTTATCTCCTAAGCTTACTGCTCATGTCTTGAATGCAAGGAGGTGGAGCAACTCAGCAACCCCTCTCCCTTTACAGCCCACTGCAGCTATTAAAAATTAAATTCTAAGCCACATATTTAAGCACATGTTCACAAATCCAGGAGTACCTACAGATTATATAAATAATAGATTACCTATTCTCTGGAAACTTTTAATCTGATCATATGCATGCCTGAAGTTAAATTGTTGGCACTTCTCTTAAAGTTCATTATTGTCCTTCTATTTTTTTTCTGCAAGCCTTCTACAGCCCTTAACTTTGCCTAAAATCATGCCCAAGTTAACAGTTTAGACTTCAAAGCTCTTTCAAACTCAACTATGATGCAAACAAATATTTTTGATCTGAAGTTTGTGAAGGCACAGTGGAGCAAAAGGGGGTTTTGCAGCCTGTTAGGAAACATTTCATTTGAACAGGATGCAAAAAAGATCCTGGGATTTCACCTGTAAACCAAGTTCAGTGGAACCACAGCTGACAGCCCAACTGTGTAATGCTCTATGCAAATTTGGCATCACCTACAATTCTGCACAGCAGCCTCGTACAAACGGTATTTACTCCATTTACATGTGCCAGCTTTTACTTCTGAATCTTAGAATTTTATTCTGATAGTCAAACTCACATGCATTCCTTCAACATTAGCAGCAGTAACTAAGTAGACGGAACTCTGGATTTTTTGCTGTGTTCTAGATAAAAATTTTGAAAAACTTAACTACCTGCAATACAGAGAAGTTTAAAAACAGATGCCTCAATAACAAGAGCCTTTTTTTTTATTTACTGTATCTGAAAAGCACTATAGTTTAATGAACAGTTCACAATAAGTTAGCACCAGTAAAAGGAAAAAAATAGGTAATGATGCATTACTTCAACACAAAAAATAATATTTGGAGTTGCCTCTGAGAAACAAGTTGTAGATGCATTTCCTTATAAATACTCAATGGTATATCATAAACAAGCACCATGACTTTCCAGAGTATAACCTGAACAACAAAGTGCTACTTAGCATTAGTACACGTATTGAAATTTGGACTTTAATCTTAGGTTTAGTAATAGATCAGAACGCACATTCTGAATCTGTATTCTCATCTATGCACAGCTCTAAAATTACTCATAAAAATGTTAACTACTACTATGCAAACATGTCAGAGGCTCAAATAACCTCTGATAAATTATTACATGAAAATACTGGTGTTGCAAGAATTTTCTGCTATACAGAAATCAAGTATAACTTTTAGTTGCTGCAATAACATGAAACTAACTTGTTCCTTTACCTTAGTACTCAAGTCAGAAGCATGAGGGTCACTACAGCATAAATGACCTGTCCCATAACACACTACTGTCAAATAAATACATTTTAAGTCAGTGATATTTCTTAGTGTCATATGAAAATCCCCCAAGACTCCATTTATTTCATACCCATGTTAAACATGTGATAAAAATCATGACGTTACAACATAGAGTAAAAAAGATTTTATGTAGTCTTCTTGAATATAAAAAAGATCCAGAACATTTTCCTACTTAAAAAAAAATCCTCACTATTAGCATGAGGTTATTTCTTGACTGTAGCTTAGCTTTGACCATATTTTTATTTATCTTATTATCATTTCCATGCATGCACCTACAGGTAAACACATACTCTTCTTGATTAAGGACTTACAACACTTAATGGACTGTAGCTTCTTTGCACTAACCTTCTACAGAACTCAAATAAAGCAAAGTTTTTAAGTCTCAGCAGTGACAGAATGCAGACAACAAATTATACATGGACATCCCAGAGCAGAATTTTGTTGTGAGATCCCGAATTACGTTCCACAACTCAGCATCTCCACATTAACAGACAATTGCTCTGCTAAGCAACACCTTTGCAAACTGTAACGAGAAAGTGACACCAGACAGTTCACCCAGTGCAACACTCACTGTTCCACAGAAGTAGCAGAGGAAAGAATACGTACTGTTCCGCTTGCCTTCCTCATCAGCTTCTTCATCGTTTTCAGGGTCAATGTCCTCTGCCTGCGTAATCCAGTCTAAATACCCCTTCAGATCTTCTTCAAGTTGCTGTTTTTCACGGAGCTTCTGAAAGTCCCCTCGGGCCTTGGCTTTTTCTCTTTCCTTGGAAAATTCTCTATCAAATTCAGATAAAGCAGGAAAGAAAAAAACCACTGATTGACGAACTTCCAGGCATTTTGATCTAGGTCTTGACATTGCAGAGTAACACACTGACATAGAAAATGCACTGAAGATTTGAGCGCTGCTTTGAAAACAAGGTAGGGGTGCAAAGAAGTCATGGCAAATCCCTGCCAGTTACATCACAACTTTCATAGCTTTTATGATTTAATCAAAAATTGATTAAGCGATATTCCTGAGACTTCTCACAGAGGAAGAGGCCCTTCCCCCCATTTAGCTACACGGTCTTCTATATAGATTTTAAAATTGAGTTTATCTATAAATAGAAACTAACTTGCAGTAACAAAGTAATTTCAGAGTTGAGTTTTTCAATGAAAAACAAATTCTGGCAGCCAGTTTTTAAATCCTTTCTCTTCCAGGCACAGTTCATTGCCCATGCCCACACATACAGCATTCCAGAACTCCACTATTAGGCGCTCTCTCAACTGTATCACACACCTGTGCTGTTTGAGATCTGGATGTTTTGCAGAAATGCATCCTTTTATATTAACTTAATCCTCCACCTCATTGCCCCAATCTCAAGACAATGTATTGGACTCTGTCTAGTTTAGTTTGTGATTTGGGTCAATCCCTAAATTATCATGCAATGATGATTCCCATAATGAAGTCATGAGAAAAAAATCGGATAAAATGGCCTACAGAGGTCTCTTCCAACCTGAGTTACTCTATAAATCTATGACTCCCTTACTTATATATGTCTCAAGTATATCCTTCCACCACATCTCATATGCTGACATTATTATTACATTTGTTGTGATCCACATCTCCAAATGCGTAACTCCCTGCCTTCAACACTTCCAAGGGTTAGGTAGCCACAGCTTCTCTGGGTAACCTGAGCCAGGGCCTCACCACCCTCATCAGGAAGAATTTACTCCTAATATCTAATCTAACCCTGCCCTTGTTCAGTTTAAAGCCATTAGCCCTTCTCTTATCCCTATCTGTCCATGCTCATTTACAACAGGGCTCAAATTAAACTTAAAAAATGGCTACAGCCATTTCATTTGCTATGAATTTACAGCTCTTTTATTTATTGCGAAATCTCACTGAATATAGTCCCTAATTAATACACTTTTAAAGGGAAAATTTATTAAAGCACTCAAAATTCTTTTTCAGTGGAAAGTATTAGAAAAAGTGTAAAAATGCAAAATACTTTAGAAGGTAAAACAGTTATCAATATGATGTTGTTCTAAGAAAACACAGCAGAACAAGAGAAAGTATCAATTCTTCAATCAATTTAAGTTTGGTGACATACATTATTTACTGAAATTGCAAAGAGAATATCCCTAGGCTTTTTTTTTAATTATTTACTTATTTTTATTGCTTTATTTAGACTTCAAATATCTAAGAGCATTAATTTAGTGTTTAGAAGACATCAGTAAAATAGAGTTAAGTCCTACACTATATAGATGTGGTAACTTTAATGTGATGTTGCAGAGGCTACATAGCTTTCTGTTCCAAAAACAAAGAGGCAGGCACTACATCTTTTAGAGTTGAGAATTTAATTCAACAAAAATTCACTTTGGCACGAGGAGATCATGCTGTTCCATCTGATGGCACTGTAATGAAGCTGAAGAGTGCCAGTGCTTGCTTTGCATTTGCTACCCTTCACCCACCCTCCAAGGACGAGGTCCTGCAAAAGGCCATCTCTTCACAAAAATGCTTGTGAGAGAGAGAGCTCTAAAGATCTCTCTGAAGGATAATTGCTTTAACAAAAAAAAAAAAATCACAAGTCAGTGATAAACTGTTTGGTTTATGGAATGCTGGGTTTAGGCTTCTCTCAGAGAGAGCATTAGAGACCGTCCTTTACACCTGATTGAGGCAACACACTCGTGACTCCCTTCCTATAGGCAGCATCTTTGAAAGAAGAGCTATCATGGCATAGTAGGAATCAGAAAAAACAAGCCTTGCTAAGTTTTAGTAAGTGTTCATGTCTTTTCCAGTGAAATCCTTCAGGTATTTCTCATTAATTCAAAGAATATGTGATGTGTGAGGATAAAGTAAAATGAAAGTTGCTCGTTTTACAGAGAGAGAAGCAAATGAAATCATTTTTAAATGAATCAGCTGGCAAGGCTGGTACTTGAAACAGCACTTGCACCGAAGGCTGAACCACCTTTTAACTCTGACTTTACATTAAAATGGCTGCACGCAAGAATTAAACACACAAATAACTCTGACCTTTGCTTTTAATACAGCACAGAAGTCAGACATTGCCTTGTTAAATACTGCTGCAATTTATCGGTAGGGGGAGATGCAAGGGTGGTTATTTCCATGATACTTAAAAGTTTTATTTTTAAAACCTGACTGACTGTAAGGAAGTGAGAAGACTGCATTTTCTTCAGGGGAGAGAGGAATCTGGCTCTATGGTATGTTTTCCATCACAGTCACAATGAAGTGACATCCCTCAGGTACACTTGTACATGCTCCTTTCACTGAAATACCATGCACAAGAAAGCAGAATTCAATGGAATTGGAAAGTAATTACTTTCCTGTTAGCAAAACAGAAGTATCCTTTTTTTTCCATAAGAAACAAGTATTTGAAAAAGATGACAGGGATGAGAAGAGCGAGGGGCACTGGCTCCTTAAAACACTGACAAAAACACTTAGACAAAAAGATATTTGAATATTTAGATAAAGGTATGTAAACATTGGTTGCTCTTCTGGAAGGAGGAATAAGACAGCTGCTCGTCCAGCATTTAAAGGCTGTGGAGTGCACAGGCTGGTTCCAGGGCAGAAAGGAAAAGCTTTTGGCTGTGTAGGGAGCATACATGCTTGGACCATTGGCCTCAACTGGCCTCCCTGTCATCAGCCCAGCACTCAGACCAGAAGCCTGTGCAGTTGACAGGCTCAGGAAATTGCACATTAATTGCAGTAAGTGGACTTAAGCTCTGTAAATATTTGGTTTCACAAATGCCTGTGTTAAGAGCTAACTCGAAAATACGCATTTCATTCCGGTTTGATAAAATGACCTGAATCTGACATTTGAAAGTGTGTATTAAGCATGGGTTGCTGTACCTGCAGCAAAATAGAGGCATCACTTGCAAAATGAAGCATTCATGGAGATTCATTTAGATAATCTCATTTACTTTGATAACTAACTTACTATATAAAACGTAGGTTTTATTTCTGTTGCCTAAAAATTCGTTGTATCCTTGCAGAAAGATGATCTCATTTCTCTGTTTAGGCAAAACACCATCATCATCAATGGTTGTTGAGGCAGAAGCATATAAAATGCAGGGCTTGAGCTCATGCTTCAGTAGTCTGGGGCAATCATGCCAGATTATTCTTCCTTCAACAGAGTGAAATAACTCCTGCTGATACGCATCAGTTGGAAATGACTTGATGCAACAGGGTGGAAGTGGCAGCAGGGAGCACCTGCTGCGACTCAATTACAGCTCTCTGGTTTGCACACCTTAAATTTCAGGCAAGGTCATATTAACCCAACTCCTAAGGCAACAATTTGTTTAAATGTATTTGGTATACTCTCCCTCCTCTCTGTAATTCACAGACATAATAACTAAAGAGACACCTCTATCAGCCTCCTACCAGCTCAAACTTTTGCTTGCTGAAGGCCAAACACATTTCATAACGGGGCCTGTGCAGCACCAGCAGTGTAGCTCTATCTCCTGTTCATTGCTAGGCACTGATGGTGGGAAAACAGTTGCTTCCAATGTATTAAGTATAGACCAGGACACAAATTCTTCATTATCCATATTATTTCCCTTTGTGTCACTGCAAATGCAGTGAGAGAGAGAATCTCCCGCAGTATGGAACACACAGCACTCAGGGTCTGGGATGTGTAGATGTGTTAATGCCATGTGTAGAACTGTCACCCAAATATCCCAGACCCTCACCTATTCAGAGAAAAGTCACATAATTACAGAACATGTACTCACAGCAGTACAGTGTTGAAGACCAGATTCACAGGAGAGGTTTCACAGAGTGGTAACCATACCAACCAACAAATGAGCAGAATCAAATTGAAGAACTAAAACTGCTTTAATTGTACAGCTAAGCATGGACAACAGCTCACGGCTGGGTGTAAAGTGGAACAGATGTGGAGAGACAGAAAAGGTTAAGTAACACCACATCTTTAATGACAGGAGACTTGTATACATCATTGTTACCCCTTCTCTTCATGGGGGAAAAAAACAAACTCACAGGCTGAACACTAGAATTATTACTGTAGCACAAATCATCCCAGCAGGAATTTTCCTTGAGCAAAGAGCACTGGGCTCTCCATGGGGAAATGCAAACTAGTATTACCTACCCACAGTTATTTCTACATAGTTAATTCGCAATTGACAAAATGTATATTCAACAGCTCCAGCATCACCTCTATGTGTCAGAGTGCACATGAATGCTCCAGGATCATGTGCGGGAACAGCAACATAACCATTTGACAGAGCAACAAAACTGAACCCTGGTGTTTCAGACTGTTGTTAGATCTGCATGTTAAGATGTGTTCCTCTTGTCTTGAGTCAAGACCTTGTTTGGCTCAGGAAATACTGGATTTCTTAGAAAAAGAAGGGGCAGTACTGAGCACAGGACCACATCCCACCATCATCACACCACTGGGATGGGCTCTGTAAACACAGTTTCTGAATCTGATGTGGTTTGTTACCTGCCAGGAGTTCAGCAGCATCTCACAACACAAATCCCTAAGAAGCCTTGGTGGGGTAAATTCAGACAGGGCTGAAATAAAATCAGTTCCCTCCAAGTTCTTACTCAAGAGAACAGAACTACTCCCAGTGACTTTAGTGGCTTTTGTCTAAAACAGTAGGTCAGTTACTGCTGTATTTAGATAAAAGTATTTGCTGATTAATTATTGTTAATGTTGATCAATCAAGCATAACATTTCCTTGTTTTGTAGCTATTTGAGTTTAACTTTTATTGGCCTCACAACAATCAAAAAAGACTGCTTCAGCTCGTAACTTGCTGAGATCTACAGTAAGACCTCCTTGTTTTGAGGGAGTTTATCTATGGGAAGGAATTAAGATTTCAGCAATAATTTAATTTTTTTCACTCTGCCTTCCTGCTGCTGTGAAAAGTAACATTGCCAAAAGCAGTTAATTTCCCTTTTCCTGAAAGGCTATGGAGGACAGTTCACTGCTGGTTTCTATTTGGTGCATTATTATTCAAATGTCTTTTTCTACTGTTTTTTCATCTATACTGCAAATAGTTCTTAGGTGTGTAAGCTTAGCTGCGCCAACATATTTTATATGACATTAATTGGCAGACATTGCTGTGAGATCAGCATCAATGAGTGCATATCCTTAGATTTAGAACCATTATGGACATACATTGCAAATACTACTGTGGGGGAAAAAAATTGAACAAATTAACATTCTATTAGTAACCTGCAAGACTACATGTAGGAGGATGAGGACAAACCAAAGCTTATTTTTGGCGACCTTTTGCAAGGCACTAAATTCAACTTAAAGATTTATTAAAGTGTTTCAAAGGTCTTATTTTTTCCCATGACTACTCAAAGAAACACTCATGCCTTGAGCAGAAAATGCCATCAGAAGAAAGCATCCCCTAATGATAAGGGCTATCTTCAGGAATAGATTATCATGCATCATTAAAAGCCATGCCCCTAGATAAGTAAGTTACGAAGTTTCATAATCTATTATTTCCTCTGTTCATAGCAAAACAGTTTAATGCATACTGAATTACTGGCCTGTTTATTTTAATTTTTAAAACACTTTTAAATGTACTTTCAGGACAGATGAGGATCTATCAATTCTCTTAATTTTTAAGGTTTATCTTTAGTTTTTAACTTCCTAATAACCTTATAATTTCTAACTTAACTTTCAATTCCAGCTCATTGTCTCTTGCAGCCATAGCCATGATGTACTCCGGTCTTTAATCCTGCAATACTTGGAGGAGGCCTCTTGTCAGCTCCCAATTTCTGTGCCTAGTATTTCATGCCTTCAGAGAACAGAGATCCAGTTCATGCCTGTTATACCACAGGTAACCAAAGCTACATGTGAAAGAAGGCTCCTGAAAGAGTCCCACCATCCTTCACAGAGCTACAATTGCTGTGGGCAGCCCTTCAAGTGGCAGTTTCTGTGCCATTGAACCAAGTTGCCCCAAAGATGCAATGCCTACTCCTATCATAACCAGAGGAAATTTTACAAAAGGAAAAAGTTGCTCTGGTATCTTCCTACCTGATATTGGATCAAAAGACAAAGCAATCAAAATAGAGTGTGACCTTATTTCATCACGACCTTGCAATTTTTTGGAGCCGCATACACCTTGATACGTATTTGTAATATGAATGAGCAAAATGCAGAGTGGCCCATGATAACGAAAATATCTGAATGCATCTATGGCAGCTGTCCAGAGCTGCAAGCCTCTTGCCCTGCACTTCCAAATATTGAAAGAATTGTTAAAGATCTGCTGTCAGCTCCCAGCCTCCAGGCAGATCCCTAAGAAATTCACTGTGATGAAAGAAATTATCACCAGACACAGGTTTTGAACCACACTTCCAAACACATTTCCAGATACGCATCTGGAACTGGATCTAGGGTCAGTTTTTCTGATATGCTTAAGGATGAGCTGTTTGTCAAATCCACTCTCAGGCCAGAGCTACAGCCTTCTCCAGAGCCCTTTGCTGATGCTGGACCACATGCCATCACTACAGCCCTTTCCTAGAGCCACATCAGTAGTTGGATCTAGAAGCAATTCTAGAGCACTTTCAAAAGCAACATCTTATTCCAATTTTAATGTCCTATCTCATAGTGGGACTAATCCATTTTTTCAGGTCTTTTCCAGAGCTCAATTTGGGTTCAGTTGCCCAGCTATTTTTGGGAGATAAATTTCGAGCATGTTCTGGAGCCTTTATACCACAATCCTTTCTGGATCTCTTTATAGAGACCTCTACTAGAGCTCAATCTAGAGTTTATTCCTGGAGAGCATCTCTAGAGCTGCCTCTGGGACAATTTTTACAAGCCACTGCTGGAGCTGGAACCATTTCTGGTGTCTTTTTTAAAACTGGCTCTAATTCCGAAGACGAACAAGAGCCTGAATCACAGACTCTGGAACTGGAGCCATTTCTAAAATCCAGCCTGGAGTCTTTTTGAAGATTTTTCCCTGTCAAGCCCTGCAAACTAAAATAGCTTCTCAATGGAGAACTCATTTCTAGACTCACGTGAATACTTCTAATGTCTGATCCAGAGTAAAAATTTGAGTATTCTGAAAAAGCTGAATTAACTCAAGCCTATGAATTCTCTCCTTCCTTGTTATTCAAGGGAATATTTAGGATAAACTCTCCACAGTTAGCTTCCATGCAGAAATTACAACATTTAGCACATGCAGATTCCACACACACATTCTTTCTACTAATTTACACTTTTGCTGTTAAAAATATCAACTCTAGTTTTAAGAATGTCACCTTCAGCAGGCAAGACTGACATGGATAACCAGGAAATACTTACCTTCAGAGACAGCTAGATGTAAAACAAAAGACCTGCCAAATCATCATTCTCATCCATCTGTACAGTATCTAAATACATCAAACATGCAGTTCACAAGAGGCAATAGGGAAATACAAAGGGGCAGATGGTCACAGAGTAACAAAGGAGTGCAAAGAGAACGACTGAAGATTTTGAACCCACAAACAGATCAAACCAGCAGACAAATTTAAATGTACACAGCATAACCTGATATTACAGGAAGTAACACTTTCATACAGAAAAGGTATTAGGCATTCAGATTCCACTATAAAAATCTGTATGCAAAGCCATGCTTTTCAAGTAAGTGGCATAATTTTTGCATTCTTGACTTCTGATCGGTTTAGTAAACTTGAACTTAATTTGTAAACTTATCATAAACCAAGTTTCATGCTATGGTTTGAAGAGCATAACACATAAAAGCTAATAACTCTTAAGCAAAAAGTACAATTACATATTCAATGTTTGTCTCAAAATGAAAAATATTAGCTTTGTGCTAAGGAATACAAAAGTATCCACTGGATTTTTCTAGTACATCAATTTTACCCATAAAATTTAGACTACTAGGTCTCAATAGAAAATACATGAAAAATATTTATTATTTATATACAAATGTCATATAGTGATCAAAATAAATCAGAGTCACAGTATTCCACACTGGCCCTTGTTTGTCAGCGTTTCAAACAAGTACACCAGGACATTTTGCTCACTTAGGGACCAAACATCAATTCAGTATGATCAGTATCTCTCAGGAACACTCCCCTTTCCTGTCTCCTTCTGTTTTCAGTGTCAATCCTTGGTAATATTGATATAACAAGTGTCTCAGTTCACTAGTATAACTACTGTCTCAGTATACTAGTATAACAAAAAAACTTGGAGTTTGAGGAAGGTTCTTTCATATATTTAGGTCAAACGTGTTCAATGCAATTCATCAAGCACCCTGAGCACCCAAGGAACCCTGCAGCTGGGTGACACTGCAGTAGAAAAATAAGTTTAGCAATTAATGACTTGANGAGAAGAAACAAGTTACATCGCAACTACCCTGTCCTTCTCTTTATCATTTTGTTTGTCCAGTGTAGCTGAAAGCTATGCCCTTAGTTTGGCAACAATTTACACATTTGTCCTTGGAAAAAACAAAGCTGATACCGCTGTATAAATCAGACTTTACAGGACAGGTCTCGGAAGGAAGAGATTAACTCTAAAAATCAGCAACGCAGTTTTAGCACTACCTTTTGCCTTTTAAATATTTGCTTTATAAATTGATTCTGACAGTACGGTAAAACTATGCTTTCCCTAGCTTCCTGTGTACAACAGTAAACTATGTATTACAGGCAAATGATACCCGATTCTAAAAACCATATTGCAAAACTACTTACCAG
>WEKX01007964.1:0-10409 GCA_013390025.1 Pitta sordida
CCCCCTCGCTCAATGATGGTCTTGAATTACTCATTTGTGTACTTCTCACCTTGCTCCTTATCAGCAGAGGCAGCTTCCCCATGGAGCATGACACTTCTAATCCCAAACTGTTTCCAGAACCTGTGAAACCATCCCCTGTTGGCACAGAAGGCCTCTGCTGGGGTGGGTGAAGCAGTTGATGGTCCTGTTTCTCCACCACCTTCTGCAGCAAACCTGTCATGCAGCTGCCTCGCTTTCGTGCATATGGTGTTAGTATCCAAGGGAATCCTTCTTTCCCTGCAGTCATTAATCCACAAGGCCAATGCTGACTCCATTCTCACAATGGCCTTCCTACGAGCAATGGATACCTTTCTTTGTGTCTCACTGCTGCACAGTGCTGCGTTCCTCCTGATGTCTTCATTCTTCTTTGTGTACCGAACAGTTGATTCATTCAGTCCACAAAGGCGTCCAACATTAGAATTGCTTCTTCCTGCCTTCAGCATATCGAGCAGTCTCACCTTTTCAGGTATGGTGACCACTTTCCTGGAGTGCTTGATTCCACTTCTGGGAGGCAGGGAAGATGCAGGACGTTTTGTTGCCATGGTACGGCTTGTATGTACAGAGACTGTAGATTGACTGTCAATCAAAGCTTTCCACAGTCTGCAGGCTCACAGCACCCACGTGTCAGGGAACACGTAGACACCAGGAACCACAATGTAGCAGTTGTTGGTATGTAGTGGTCTGATACTGTTCCAAAACACACCTAGGAACAGAAAAAGTCATGGTAGACCTCCAAAAAGTACCCCCCATAAACAACCAAAAGTGACTTAGGACCCCAAGACACACCTGTGACACCCAAAATCAGATTTGGGATCACAAAAGGAATCCTACAAATCACCTGGCCCCCCACAAACCTCCAAACATTGCCTGAAACCCACAAAACTCCTAGCCCAGTGTGACAGCATGCATTGTACCTACCCTTCCAGTAAGATGTCCCAGAACAAAACCCCAAGGCCACCTTCCTGCACACAAACCTCCCAAAGTGTCCCAGAACAAAACCCCTAAACCACTTTCTGCCACCCCCATCCCACCTCCACGACGAATACAGGACCCCTGACCCCCCAGAAACTTTCCTAAATTGCCCCAAATCCCTAAAACCTCTAAGGCGGGCTATTATGTACCACCCCCACCCCCATGCAGAATACAAGCCCNTATCGGACCATCGTCAGCACCTCATGAGCGCCCATGGTGACCACGCGGCAGACAGGGGGCAGTGCCCCGACTGCGTTTTGAATAGCAAGGAATGGCATGTCTTGTGGTGGTGCTGCACTGGGTCTCAGTGGCCGCCTGGGACATAGAGCAGCGTGACCCTTCCACTGTAGGGACTGGGCATGGAGACACACAGGGCCGGCTCAGGGGCCAGGTACGGTGCGGCAGGGCTCTAAAAGGCGAGGCTGTGCCGGAGAAACCATGAGCCCTCCCTGCGTGCCCATCCCGCCTCACAGGGAGAGCTGGCACCGCCCCTCGGCAAAGCAGAAGAAGTGTGCATGCATTGGCTATGGAAAGTCGCAAATCCCGGAAGTTGGACTGCGAGAAAATTGCTTCGCAAATGGGTGGGGTTGTAAAGGAGAGGTCACAATGCAGCGGGGATTCACAGTATATCCAGATGTCGAGTTTTGCTGATGCCAGTTGTTAAAATTCTATTAGAAGTGCAACAATTAAACTGCTGAGAGACAACTGCCACAAGAGGGAATGAAAATAGCTCCACATACGGGGTCACGGATATAAAATTAAAAAATCACTACTTCACTAGTTAGCATACAGAGTTGCTTATTCCCAGTTTGTTAATGACTAAGAATTACCCACTTTGATGTTCTGTCTTCTACACAATCACCTAACATACACAGGATGTGCAGATTTTCACACAGTAAAGCACAAAAATAACCAAGAATAAACTCTTGAGAGCCAAGGATGTGAGGAGGAGAGGAAGAGGGCAAAGAAGAAACAAATGGTATGGGAATAGCTAATTAAATAATAAAATAAGTGAGAAAAAAAGATAAAACAAGAAAACAGCAGCTGGAGAGGGACTGAAAAGAGAAGATAAACTACAACACTACATCAGGTACAAGTTATTCTCTCCTCCACAGTAATGAATTTGACAAAAAGTGGACTAATTTTTCTGATACCATCGGACAAATCATTCATATCTTTTGTGACAATGTTTCACGTATTACAGCTACAGAGGAAAAGGAAACATTCAAGTCACCAGACCAAACCACTGGTTTTAACAGTGAATCTAATTATTAATTCCATATACACACATCCTTCTACTTTCCACTTTAGTACAGTGGTGAGTGTCCCCACCTCTCATGCCAGAGACCAGGGGTTCAATTCCCACCAGGCATGCAGTGGTGCTGTTAAAGAGTTGGACTTGATGATCCTTGTGGGTCCCTTCCAACTCAGAATATTCTGTGATTCTCTGTGATTCTACGTACATGCAGTGCCTCTCATCTTCACAGAATTTCACAGAATATTCTGAGTTGGAAAGGACCCACAAGGATCATCGAGTCCAACTCTTAAAAGAGCCATACTACCTCCCTGGCAGGAACTGAACCCTTGGCCTCCTGCATGAGAGGTGGGGACACTCACCACTATGCGAAAGTGGATTTTTTACACAATAATCATTATTTTCTCTAGGTGAATTTTTTGTAGTTCATAACAACTGGAAGGGAAAAAAGGTACCAATGTCTGGCTGACATGGTCTTGCTCAAAAAAGCAAATATTTTTGGACTGTCATTCTATTTGGTAGAAAAAAATAAAAATAAACCTGAATATTTCTTGCTTTTCTAAAATATATAACACTCTCACTGCCATATCCCACAATTAGTTATCAAAAAAGCTCTAAGATGCAGCAGCACCATAATTTAAAATTTTCAAGTGCCAGTATTTTTAAAGAGAGCTAACATTACTGGGGGGAAAACATAGTAATAATAAACCACTCAATTTTTATACATCCATCAGCCCTAAAGCAATTTCATGACCACGGCCATTGCTGTTATCTCCAGTTTGCACATGGGAAGCAGGAGAGAATGGAGCATACTCATAGGCCATACAGAGCAAAGAACAGGTTCCACATTCTTTAGGAAGATGGGACTGGAATTATGTATTAGTAGGCACTTAGGAAGCACTAGTTGAGTACTCAGCACAAAGCTAATCGTAAGACATGATGGTTAGAACAAAATAAACCAACAGATGAATTGTGGAAAAAACAAATGCAGTGATTAAAGATCATGATACAACGTGCTGCAGGGCCTACCAAAAAGCCTGTGCCCATCCTTCTTATAAGCACCCCTTGAGTGTAGAAAGGTCAAAATAAAGTCATATTTGACCCTTCTCTTCTCCAGGTTAAACAACCCCTACCTTTCAGCGTTATCACTGTCTTTGCAGTATTTATAGCCTACAGAAAGTTGTACAGATACAGCTTGATGGAAGGCAAGTGGAATCCCCACAACTCAAGTCCCAGCATGCACCTATTACTTTGAAAGTAATTACATGATAAGAGTATAACCAGCCTCTTAAATATTTCTGAAGTACTCAAGAGTGTCACTCCTATGTAAATCAGGATTTCTAATAATTTATTATTATAGAACACATGAACATCAGAAATATATGTTCATAAGAAGAATCAAGATCTTGACTTTTCTTTAATAAACGGGATTATAATGTCAGTTTGTTGAGTGATAAGACACCTACTAGATCATAAATCTAGGCCAGAATAATTCATCAAACAAAGCATCTAGCTGAAAAGTGATTGTTATGGTTTAGGGGGTTTTCTGCTGCTCTGGTAGCGAGGGGGTTAACAGCTCAGTTCTGGCCTGAGCTTTCCGTGCTGCCATGGCCTTCAAGGTTAAAGATAAAGGCAGGCGTCTCTGCAAATAACATACTTGGGAGAGAAGAAAAAAAAGTTCAGTAGTAAGATGTAGCGTGCCAGCTCAGAACCTGCGTCGGGAGGCTGAGGGATTTGAAGGCCCCCAGGCCCACGAGAGAATGGGTAGAGATGTTCTTCCAGGCATCCCGCTGCTGCTTGTGAATTGGACTGACCATGGTGAAAACCTATGGACCAAAGAGAGAGAACCAGGACCGCAGAATCCGTCTAAGCATTAAGACTGAAGATGGAGAGGTAAAAACTGGACAACACTGCTGATGTGTTGGAGCCCAGAGACAGAAACCTGGAGCTAGCTGAGAGCNCTGTGTTGAAATTTCCCACAAAGCCTTGGACCACACACTCTACGTAAAACCTCTAGATTGTGTACCTTCTATATTTATGCTGTGTACACACATGTAACTTATACACACAGTTTTCATAGGACAGAAAAATAAACGTGTAATTTCTTTCTCCCACAGACACACACCTCCTTTACACATCACTTCAATACATGGGGTTGTTTGCAAATGGCATCCTTTGAGGTCTAGTAACTTTACCATGCACATTAATCTCTCTAGCTTATTTCTTTTTGCATGTGTTTCAAAACGTTTTTAATTCTTCTGCATCCTCACCTACTAAGCAGCCCTAAAATGATGAAAGTATTTTTCAGATATGCTAAATGGTTCTGTGTAACTATAGAGGAGATGCACAGTTGCATCAAAAAACCTTTATCTTCCTCAGGCACATTCTGTTTTCATTAAATATAACCTCTACTTGCTGCCTCAAGATTTCTTTAACCATTTTTATGTTTGCAGGACCTGTGGATTTACTTTTAGCTACTGATTTTATATAATATGGTGTTTGTCCACCTCATCCAAGTTACCCATGTTAAAATATGAAGCTGAAAGTATACAAAATGTATGTGCACAGTACACAAATAATGGACACTGTTGCAGTAGGGGGTCAGTTCAAATCTCTTGCAATTAGAATTCTGCACTTCCAGTTATGGAATTTTATTTTGTTTGTGATGGAGTCTGCTGTGACTAAGTATTTTAAAGACTTTTCACCTTAACAGCACTGTTATTGCTGACAAAAAGTATAATCCCTTGAATATATTTTTGGTACAGTGTTTTCACACAGTTAAATCTGAATTTGACTGTTAAAATAATGTAAAGTTCACTAACTTTGTCAAATTACTATCCATGTCAATGTTATAAATCATATGTATAAACTTATCCTGGCTGATACCTATGACATAGCTACAGCCAAAACACACTAATGACCAGCTGAAAGTAGTTTTGATACTTACATTGGTAAGGTGAATCACTCCTTTTGACGTAACAGAGCAACCCATGAAACCAACATACTGCAGCTCAGGGCAATGTTCAGCAAAAGCCTTCACTGACTGATCTGTCACCTACAGAAAAGATGAACAAATACCAATTGAATAGGTGATATACACACATACTTATCACAGTCGAAGCGGTTTCTATGTAACACGGGCAAACCAACCATGTACACTTTCACTATTATTAATTTTATTATTAATTTTTAATTTTATTTCAAGAATTTGAGAGAAAACATTGGCAATGCAGAGGCATAGACATATATGGATGAAAATCAGAAGACAAAGGATTTTGGCAGAAGGGGATCATTTTCTTGGAGGAGACAGAGACATAAGACATGAGAAGATGATGGCCACAAATTCAAATCTTATTGTCATCCTATTAGCATGCAAACAATCCAAGAGACCATTCTATCCACTATTCTCATGAACTGTACAGAAAAACGAAAATACAAACAAAGTTGTTATTGCCCTCCTGTAGACTCATGTTATACTCACCATTGAATTGTGTACTATCTTAAGTTTATATTACCTTTTTTAGCATTCTTACCAAAATAAAGCAATTGATAATTTTAACTTAAAGGTAATACAGTAATCCCTCAAATTTGGCAAGGGTCTGGGAGCGGGCGAGTCCTGTAGAAGCCAAAATCCACCAAGAGTGGTGAATCATACATATGCAAATAAGCCATGCCCACTGCCACACCCCCTCAGCTTAGCAGCACCTCTTCCTGGTGGGGGTGTTCCTGGCACCTCCCTGCACCGTGTGATGGGACAGAGGAGTAAAGGGGATCTCCGCCCCTCCTCGCCACCAGGGAGTCCTGGGAAGTCCATGGCGTTTGCTGCAGCTGTGCTGCCACTGAAGGGAGGCCCCAGCTTTCACCACCGCTGCCATGTAACCTTTCCAACACTCATAAAGGAGAGAACTCCAGGTGGTCCCCAAATGAGATACTGCCTCCCCTCGCCCCTGGGGCATGCCAGTCCTGGCCCCCAGTGTGGCAGACGCACTCACTTCGCATGTGCAGTCGTCCCATGCTCACATGGCATGGAAAAAAACCACAAAGAATTGAGGGAAGTCTATGACATATTCATGGGGGGGCAAACTGCAAAGATGTGAAGCTGTGACATTTGAGCTGTGAAGAAGTGAGGGATTACTATATTACATCTGTTTCTCACATAAGACTTGGTAATTTCATGGTAATATACCACTGTGTCAGTTATCAGCTGAATGGAGATGCTACCCAGTTTATTATTGAAATTTATTTCTTCATACAACTATTTGCTATTTATAATTAAATTTGTCTAGTAAAATATAATAACTATAAAACAAAATCCACTGTATAATTGTAATACTTTGAAAGCAGACTAAACATTCAAAAGGACAATATATTTATTACGAATTTTGTGAAGAACATAATATTGACATAGGTAGCACTTAATACACTTGTACACCTTCCTTTAAACAAGTTAGGTTGGTTTTATTTTTTTCTCTAAGAAAAATAGTCCACAACTGAGCCTCAGGTCAACACATAGAGGATCATGACCCCTGCTGTGGTGTATCACATCTTGCCCAAGAAGTCACCTTACTGCACACTGGCAGCACATGGTGACCCTGGTGAGGACCTTGCAAATATTTGAAAAGATAGCCCAAAGATATAGGTTATAGGTACAACACCACATGATGCTGCATTGGTTGGGCTTACCGAATATTGATAAAGACCTAGTGCAGTTTTATCAAAACAGTAATTGCCCAATGAGTGTAGATTTTTATTTTTGCACATCTGCAAAACAGAAGGCAAGGGTTTGGGATTGTGTATTTAGAACCCACTGAAACCGAGAATGGGCCAAAAAGGAAAATGATTGGCTAAACAGATCAAAACAGAAATTGGGTACTGATCATGTGGCGTCTGCACAGATCAATGTCTCAGGTCTGCCTGCTACAACAAAAATAAACCATTGTATCAAGAAATTTCTTGTGATTTCATCTGACACAATCTTGCATTCTAATTTTTTTCACACTCATAGTAGCTAAAACCAACCATTTAGATTTTTTTTTAAGGTATTGATTATCAAAAACCTTTTACAAATACTATCAGTCAAAGACTTAAGGACTTGTACTATTCAATGTGCTACCAGCTCCAAACCAGGGGCGGAAAAAAGAATTTATTTTCCCTCTTGAAGATAAACTAAATTCTTTGATTTAGCTAGGGACCTAAGAGAAGGGCTCCATTACAATCTTAGCCTATTCTCTCCACAGAAGAGTGAAATGCTCTTGCAGACAGGTTTGCCCTACCTAGCAAGAAAATTAAGCAATGAAAAATCCATAGCATAAATGCCTAATATCATAAATTCATTACAGATCTTAAGACTTTAACATATAAAGAATTCCTTACTTATAGCTAACATTCAAGTGCATGAAGATTTTGAAAAAATGACATTTGGAATGCAAATAAAAAATTACTATGACTTAAAATATCTTCTTTTCATACTATGACATTTTCTGCATTCTAGAAAATCTCTGGAAAAAGAGTTTTGATACAAAATAACAACAGATTATGACATGAGATGAATGTATATTAAATAGTTTACAGATTAGTAGCGAACCTTTTCAATGCTTGTTAGGTGTGCACCACCTATCTAACGAGAAAAGGATCCCTCATTACCTCTGCATGCCATGCAAACCTCATGATTTTCTAGTGAAAAGTGGTGTGACATTACTTGAATATGCTTTTCAATTACTGTGGTAGAAATCACCACTTCTACAGAATTACAGAATATTCTGAGTTGGAAGGGACCCACAAGGATCATCAAGTCCAACTTTTAAATGGCACCAGTGCCTCCCTGGCGGGAATAGAACCCCCGGTCTCCCGCACAACAGGTGGGGACACTCACCACTGTACCAAAGTGGATTTTTTGACACATATTTCACTACTGCTAACAAACATTTGTTCTTAAATCTTGACTTACAAGCAAAATAGCAGTGTTTCTGCCATTAAGCCCAATTCACCAACAGATTCTGTACTTTCCTGGCAGACAACAGAACTCCGCTACCTGCAAAAGCTGACTTCAACTTTTATTGGGAGACACTGTAAAAATTTTCTGAATCAACACTGTAAGCTCCTGTCAGGAGTCTTTACTATAGCAGTATCTAGAACACATTACTTCTTTTTCAGACCCTAAAGAACTCAGAGCGACTGACTTTTTAACATCATGATTCCCACTTGGAAGGTCTGTAATGAAGGCCACTTTGATATTTTGTTTAGTTAGACACTTTTAATGTGACACCAGTCTCCTATGAACCCTCCTATGATTTTATCAGTTGGAAAGGAATAGATGTATATATATTTCTATACACACACAGACACTTGCAATTTCACTATAATGTGTTCTTACAAGATCAGTGTAAGCTATTATGCACAGAAATGCCAGTGCAAAACACCTGCAATCTAAATATCTGCTGGAAGGTTTAAACTTGAAATTTTTACTACATCTTTTTGTTCTCATTTTTGCAGGGGTTTGCAAAAGTAAGAACGTGTAGTCTTGTGGAATTTACTTACCAACTTAAATGCAGTACAATAGTCAAGTAAAATTGCCTAGTCTTCAGTCAGAATAACTGATTCGTATCTGTGCTTATCTATATATTGCTCACAAACAGAACAATACAGTTTGCACGCAGAAGCTTTTTTTTTCCCCCTTAGACATATTTGTACCAAGAAGAAAAAAAAGTAGGTAAATTTCTGTCAGATCTAAAAGCTTAAACACTGGAATGGGCTGTCCAGGGAGGCGGTGGAGTCACCATGCCTAAAGGTGTTTAAGGAAAGACTGGACATCGCACTCAGTGCCATGGTCTAGCTGAGATCACAGTGTTCGACCACAGGTTCAACTTGATGGACTCCGAAGTCTTTTCCAACCTAATCCATTCTGTGATACAGAAGCAACAATGTTAAATTTAAAGCTCAAAGATGTTTCTAAGATTGAAGATAGCTTTTCTTCTGCTTAACTGATTTTTTTCCCGTTTCATCATCTGCAGCATCCAGCACATACGGTTGGTTTATACACAAACTAGAGCTTTTGTATTTAAACCCAAACACGTAGGCCAGGTCACTATTTCTACCATCAGTAAGTGCCAGAAAGAGTAACCTCTTCTATTGAATGAATGTGTTTTATACACTCAAGGGACAGGTCATTCTGCAGAACGAAAGAAAAGTAAGTGACTGATAAAAAAACCATCATGGAAAATTAGTAGTGATATGTATGCAATAATTTTGCATATTACCACTGCCTCTGCATAATACGATATGTAACTGTACGTTACATTTTCTTCTTCACTATCCAGGAGACAGAACAGGTACATTAAACATATACAGTAAATACCTGGTTATTTGTAGGTTATTTGAAACCACTTTGCAGTTTCAGTACTTTGCAGTCCATTTTTCAGTGAAAAGTGGGGTCTGCACATGCGCAGATAATGCCATGAAGACATCATATCAATATGTAAATGAGCTCAATAAGTACTGCCCAGCCCCCTCAGCCCCAGAGCACCATCCATTTGCCCCATATAAGGGGCGGGGGGACCGCCACCACTCATCTAGAACCAGGAGCCGCATGGCCGCAGTCAGCGCTGCCAGTCCACTTACCCTGTAAAGGGACAGGGGGGACCACCAGTACCCTTCATGGAGTGGGGCAGCGAGCTGTGAGTCCTGGGTGGCTGGCTAGAGAACAGCCTGTTCCCCATTCTTGTGGAAACGCTAACGAGCTGGAGCTGCGTCTGCTCACAGTGCCGACGCCAGCCCCTACCTAATGCGGCTTTGAGCACACCCGGCCCCGGCCCTGCTCCTGCCAGGCAACGCTAGCGAGCTGGCGCTGTGTCAGGGTTCTCAGACTGCCGCAGCAGCACCTCCATCATGTTTGAAGACACTTGAGTTGAGTTTAAAAATACACACACCAAGAACCAGCAATCTCAAAAAGCTCCAGCATAAACATGGCTGGTAGGGAAGTGCCGGCTCCGATGGGGTTTCTGGGCTCGGAAAAGCAGCACTGGGATAAAAGCCAGGATTCTGCACACATGAAGGGGCAAAAGGCATTCCTGCTGCTTTCCTGAGGTTGAACAGGCCACACTGCGGTCCCAGGAATGCCCTCCAGAGCTCTGGAGCTAATTGGGGG
>WEKX01007968.1:0-48098 GCA_013390025.1 Pitta sordida
CCCCCTCCCAGCACGCAGCGCTTGCCCAATCTCGTTTGCCTCACTTTCGTGGGGCAGTTTCTCGGGTCAGGGATGGGGGCACAGTGCCACCACTGTAAGCCCCCTCCCCGCAGGATGGGGTGAGTCCTGCCCCACAGGCACTGTGGCACCGCCCCTCGGCAGAGCAGAGGCACTGTGCATACGTTGGCTGGCTAAACTCGCAAATGGTTGAACCAAAACTGCGAGAAAATTGCCTCGCAAATGGGCGAGGTCATAATGGAGAGGTTGTAATGCAGCAGGAATTCACTGTGACTCAACATTGGTCTAACTAAATATCTGGATTAATTTTGAACTAGGCACTATAGGTGCATCTGATCTGGTAAAAACTAGAGGAGTGGTTTTTCAGGAGTAGTTTTGGTTTGTTTTGTTTGACTTCTGGTATTTATTTTAAAATCACAGAACTGATGCTTTATATCTGGGGACTGAAGTTCCTCATTGGTTATTCTGTCAGCCTTCATCAGCCTGAGACAGAGGAAGAGGGTTGTTATTTGCTACCAACGTGTGTGTTCCAACATGTGGTATTAGATATCCTCACTTTATGTCTATCCTCACAAGTGTTCAGTTAAAATAAGTGCCTGATAAAATTTATACAGCAGTGGTCTCCCGGGGAAAGCTGGAATCTGCTTCTAGGCACTGAGCCTGGAGCATGGAGCATGGAGGGAGCAAAACTTTTTCTGGCCCTGAAGCATCATCTATTCACCTGCAGGTCACTAGGTGAAAATTGCTTAAAGTCTGCCCCTAAAGAGCACACTCAGGTTCTTGCAGTAGAGATGAGAAGCGTTTCTACCCTGTTTTCTTAAAAATCTTACGCAATTGGACAAGGGCAATTTGGAGGTCAGCAGAAAAAACTTTCTCCTTCCCCACGCTTCAGGGCTGTCTAGCTGCGCAGTCTGGGATGAGCACTCAGTGTTGAGCCCTTCCTGCAGCTCTTCATGCTGGTGGCAGGCACAAGGGGCATTTTTAATTGGCCTGTTGCTTACTGAATTAATCAGTTTGATCTTTTGCACTATTTACTGGTTAACCTTATTAGAAAAATTTCACTGATGTGTTATCCATCTTTCTTGAACTCTGCAAATTACTTTTCAGTTCATAAGTTGCTCTCCTCCAAGAGTATAAAAGACCACTTTTCTCCAATAATGCTGAAAACAAACAAACAACCCCTCCACCCCCAAAACTCCCCACCTTATTGTATTTCATCTTAAAAATACCACAAAATAAAGGAAAATAAGAGAATAATAAATAGTCTTACTTAAGAAATTAAAATGTTCATTAAAACAAGGACAGAATGGGAAAAAAACACAGAACTAAATTGCAAGGAACAGGGAGTTACATAGCTCTGGGGTTCCTCCAGTAAAAACTATGCCACCTATGGACTTGGAGCTGATGCCAAGTAACTCACAAGCAAGCAAAAAGTGATAGCCAAGGTCTGAAATGCAAACAGTGTTGGTTCTCCCTGAAAATCTGTAGCAGCAATGAAAATGACAGAGACAATCTTGTACCATTTTTCAAAAAAATGAAAATATGTAGTATTTTTATTGAATATACTCTTTTTGTTCTCCCAGTGCTGTTCTTAATTGCTGACTCCAAGCAGCAGAGAAATGAACTGAAATGCTATCTGTGAAACAGAATATCTGGCACAGTGGGCAGAAAAAGGATGTGTTTTGTCGAACTCTGTGGTTGCTTACAATACTGCTCAAGAAAGGGCTGTGGGGAAATAACAACACATTAAGAGAGGTAGTTCTCAAAGGTGTTCTGAGTTACATATCNACAAGCAAGCAAAAAGTGATAGCCAAGGTCTGAAATGCAAACAGTGTTGGCTCTCCATGAAAATCTGTAGCAGCAATGAAAATGACAGAGACAATCTTGTACCATTTTTCAAAAAAATGAAAATATGTAGCATTTTTATTGAATATACTCTTTTTGTTCTCCCAGTGCTGTTCTTAATTGCTGACTCCAAGCAGCAGAGAAATGAACTGAAATGCTATCTGTGAAACAGAATATCTGGCACAGTGGGCAGAAAAAGGAAGTGTTTTGTCGAACTCTGTGGTTGCTTACAATACTGCTCAAGAAAGGGCTGTGGGGAAATAACAACACATTAAGAGAGGTAGTTCTCAAAGGTGTTCTGAGTTACATATCCTAAACTGGATTCACTGCACTGTCTTCCCTCTCTGAGTCCAAGGGTTTTCCTCTGTAAATGTGCAAAAGAGAAAAGGGTTATTCTTTCAGATAGAAAACATGTTGATCCTTCTGGGAAACAGCATGACAGGTTTTGCTTAACATTGAACCAAAACCTGTACTACCAAAGGAACAGAAATTACTAATTATTGCTCAGCTTTCTGAAATTGTTTCACAAATGAAAAGTAAGTATTGTAGTGGTCAAGGGCTAAAGTGCTACGAGTTATAGCATGGTACTATGTTGTATCACCATCAGAGTGCACCAGCAAGCTGACAAATACTTTGGCATCTTGACCAAGAGCACATACAAATGTGTGTTTGAAATCACTTCATCAATGCAGTCCCTGGGCAAAGGTGTCAGGTAATACTGAAATAAACACAGTAATTAATATACTTCTATGCAGTAATCAAATACATATAAAACATTGTTATTTTTCCAGTCCCAGAGCAACTCTTTTGCCTTCTAACAATGGTGAAGTCACCTCTCTGATATGTCTAACTTGAAGAAGGGTAACAAAATTACTTATGTCAGGGAGATGAGATGTCAAGGATGTTGTTTTCCTACAGAGATCTCAGAGTCTTACATGGTATGACTTTTTTAAGACATCCTTGTCAGCCTGGACGACGATTAAATCCATCTGAGATCTGGAGATGCTGTCACCTGTTCTGATAGAAATGGGTAATGAGGAAGAGACAGAAACTCAAAAACTGACACATGGGAATGAAAGTTTTCTGTGCTTGGAATTAGAGTCATAATGAAGCTAAGAAGATTCAAAACAAATACTATAATCTGTATTTTAACACTTGTGTAAAAAAATAAACACTGATATATGCTATTTTTAAAAAATCACAATTATTCAAAACTCCTGTCTTTGTAGTAATTTTATTTTAGGAAGTGCATGAGATTTCCAGTGCTGTACAAAGAGTTGATTTCATATTCTATTTTGACACGAATTTTCTGCTAACAGCTTGCTTGCATTAAGAAAAATTTTAAAAATCTGACTGAAGTCATGAAGAGTTTAGTACCTTTGAATAAAAGCTCTCCTCTTTAAACAAAGACCGCCACCATTTAATAAAGCCCCACAAACCAAAAAATTTCCCACACCATGACTAAATTTTTCTATTAAAATAGTCTCCACTGTTTTCTGAGTAAAAATGAAACATAAGTTTCTCTTTCTTAAGATTTGAGGGATTTTTAAATCGCTTTTCCAACACATTTCTGAGTTAGAGTTTGGACAGGAAGCAATCAAGGAAAGCTGAAATTATGAGAGATTGGTCTCACTCCAGCTGAGTGGACAATTGCATCAGGAAAGCAATCTTTCCTAACTGAAGAAAAAGATGATAGATTCGTCAAAACACCAAGAAAGACATCACAAACCCAAAATGTTAATTCCAAACACGGGGAGCATTCCTGTAATCTTGAAAAATATCACAGAAATGGAATGAAAGTAGAAAGATGGGTACAATTTCTGCCTGTACCGGGAAGCCATACACCTTCACACACACAAAATGGGAACCTGTTGAATGTAACCATAATGAAAGAGGTTACAGCAAGGATGGGTTACAGGGTGACAAGACAGGACTTTCTTTCCACAGAAGACTGATTTCAAATCTTACAATTATAATGTAAGTTCCATATTTTATTCAGGATATACGTCTATAAAAGAAATCACAGAGAATGAGAGGAACCTTAGATATTCTCTGTCACTTAAACTTCATGCTAAAATACGGAACTGCTAGTTAAGATGGGTTTCTAGGTGGACCAAACATCTGATATATTACTAAAATTATTAGGCTTCTAAATAACAAGAAAGCAAGTGTTGATCATGATAGAAGTCTGTTGTTGCCTTTCAGTTACAAACAGTCATTATGACAGTATTTAGCATTTATCATATTAGAAGTTTAGATGTGTCTTTTTTCCCATGGTAAATATGTGGATTTTCAGGAGTTTTCTTCTGTGCCCTAGTGAAGGAAAAGAAGCTTTGGGCTGGAGGTTCCTAAGCATAAACCATCTCCTCCAGGAAAGTAAACAAGCTGATTTTAAGTTTAATTTGCTGAATAGGGAACAACATCTCTTGGCACTAAGGTTCCTGTTATTCTCTTCTAGAGAATATGGATGATGAAAGTTTTTCCCTGTCACTTTTAGAAAACAGTCTTTTATTCTGCAGAATTTTTCTGAAATAGAAGAAAATGGGCAGCTTGCAGTAGTCAGCAGTAATCAGGCTGTAAAGACAATTCAGTCTGGTTCATTTATGAGGTTACATGGTGAATGGAATGGACTCCCTGAAATTCCTTGGAAGTAACCAGAGCTTGCCAGGGTGCAGATATGGGTACACACACAACTAGGGAATTAGCATGTCCCACTGGCTCTTCCTGTACAAGGAGATGGTGCCTGGCAGGAAAAAATAATTTTTCAGAGCTTTCTGTTGCCACAAAGATGAGGAATTTCCACATCCAAAGGGAGCTGCAACATCAGCACTACAGTGCAGCCTGCCACAGAAATACCCATTAACCTGGGGAAAACCCCATGAGAGCAGTGTGGACACACTCCAAATGTACTCATTGCAGAAGTGGAAAAAGTCATTTAGAGGGAAAAAAAAGTTCAAGTTAATACCCCTGAGGCTACAGGTCAGTGACTAAGATGGCCACAGATTTTCACAGAATGCTACAATGGCAGTTCACTTAAAATACGCTGGGAAATAAGATAGTCAGGAACAGATCCTGCTTCTTGCAACTGAGATTGAGAACCTCAATCCAGACCAGGTGCAAACATCTGACACTACTCCCTGTCCTGTATCCTGGGTGGGGAAAGAATCCAGCCCCTAGGAGACTCAAGGGCTGGAGTCCAGTTCATCTGCTGTCTCCCTATTGCAGAGATTGTGTTGTAACTCCCTTCTTTTGGATAAGATATATTTCTTTCTCCTTGGACTCTCAAAGCCCTCCACAATTTGATATCAGTCATGAAGAAGAAACAAAGTAATTAATGCCTTACCCAGATCAACATTTGGGCATTTCTCATTAGCTTTCACCAGATAGTAAATTATTAAACAGAACTTTCAAAGCAAGCTTTGATGCCTATTAGCAAACCCCTCAGCAGCATGCTTGAATCATAGGACGGCGTCCTGCCATGTTAACATCTGGGCAAAAGCCAATTCCTTCCCCTCGCTTCAGTGGGGACAGTTTTCCACATGAGATTTTCTTTGGACTGCAGCATGGATTTTGTTATATGTAGTATTTATCTGAAAGCACATGACAGTCCCTACAGAGGCAGTGGGGCTAATACTAACTTTCCGTATCGATACACACGTAATTCTAAAAGCATAATAATGTTAATATTATGGCATCAGTAAATCTGATGGCATTAGTAAGACGTAATTTCTAAAATCAGCTTCTTCCTAGCAGAGACTGCATGAAATAATTTATGCAATTTTTATCTTTTCTGTTTATCCCTCTTGTCATACATGTGCTTGTAGTCTCCTCTTCTGTGCAAAAGGCAAATGAGGTCCAGGCAAGCACTTTGAAGCCTTCCAGACTGTTACAATCCCTGATGATTTTCAATCTCTCTGAAGCATGCAAACAAATATTAGAATGGAAAAGCAACAAGCTTGCTCATATCTTGTACTCAACACAGTTAATCCCCTTTGCACATCATCCAAGCTGCAGGAACTTTCAGGTTCCTCCAATATCTCAAAGATTTCTTTAAAAGAAGTTCTGTACAGAGAGAGCTTAGTCTGGGTCACGTTCACCTCTGTAGATGAGCGTTCTAGAAAATACTCACCCTAAGGTGAACTGTCAGCCTGTTAGTGTGACATTAATGATATTTCTATTCCACTGACATTAAACTTCGTGTTCCTTGTGAGCCATTTCAGTGAAAAGACACCTGCTTCACAGTTCACAGGTTCAGAGTTAATCAGTACCTTCTAAAACAAGTGTTTTCATTTTAAGTCAGAAACTCGAAATCTCAGCCCAAGGATAAGGAAGTTTTTTGAAGCCAAGCTGTGCATTACAGTCCAAAAAGGGAACCAACACGTGAGCATCCTATTTCCAGGTGGTTTGTCAACATGCAAAACAAATCCTAAGGAGAGATAAGCATTGCGAAATTTAAGATTTACAATACAGAAGAGCAAACATTTTATTTTCTTTCTCTAAATTAAAAAAAAAAAAAAAAAGTCCTTGCTGTAGGGAAAGGTTCAAAATTTTAGCTTTTACTAACAAGGCTATAACTCTATCAGAAAGCTGGAGCTGCCGCTTGCACCAGCGTGGATTAACAGTGATACTCTGCTTCCTCCCTGTGGCAGAGTTTGGTAGCTCACCAGTCGTGTAACCACGCAGCAACGAATGGAGCAGGTTTTTACTTCTGCTTATTAAGGAATTTGAATAAGAAGAGAAAGGAAATTAGGAATAATTATCAGGAACAGTTTCAATGGTGCTCAGCCTTTCATTACAGTCATGCATTTTTATTCCCATCTTCCACCTCTTTCAAAATTATTTTTGTCTCCATACCTTGTGCTTCAAGGCATTGTTTTTTAAATCTTCCTGTTTCTGTACTTCCAGACTTCAGGCTTGCAGCTCTGTGGAAGAAGAAGAATGGTGGCGAGGAGGCTTTGCACAGTGGATGGGCGTCTTCAGCACCTCCAATCTTGCAACCAGGCACGTGTAGGTCTGAAAGCGCATCGCTGGGGCTTTTTGATTTGAGCAGAGCTTTACCCGTGTGGCACTGCTGCAGAGCCCAGTCAAGCACATCTGTGGGACATCCCACTGTGACAAGCTGCTGTGCTGACACGATGGGACAGCTGGACCCGTGTGTGGCACACCCATGCGGGGCCCTTGCCCTGGTGTAGCTGGATGCAGCAGATGTTCTCCTCAGCTTAGCTCTGTAACAAAGTTATAAGCAATAGAAAAAAGGAGGAAGCTCCAAGGATCCTTTCCAGGGTCTGTGCTGAAGTGTTTAATAAGAGGTCCATCCAGGTGTGCAATTTCCTTTTCACATAAGGAAACCAGATCCCAGGATTACAAGCCGAGAGTCATGGTTAAATCTTTCCAACAACCGGCTCTTCTCTATAAGGAAACCCCCAACAACCCACAGACAAAAGGCAGCATAAAACTGATCACTAAAACCATTGTAATTAAGCAGGACTCCAAACAAACTCACTGGCAACCAGTGTCTTCTTATTTTATGTTGTTCATAGAAAATTGTTAAACTTGAGGTAAATCCATTTATATAATGATCCATTTATATAACCTCTATTTATTTCTTTCTGTGTAAAAAACGGTACTTCAATTTCATTGCTCTTTTTGAACTCTGACTCTGCAACTCTTTTTTGAGAGGCAGATTCTCATCATTTATTAAATTAAATTCCTTGCTAATCTGAAAATGTATTGTGTCTCCAGAAAATGCATATGGGTATAGCTTAAAAGTTAATTACTATAGTATCTCTAGAAATAATATATTGATATTTTAATAATGCAAGTACATAATTAAAATTAAGCTGCATCAGTTTTCAAATTATTGACCAGTGAATCACTGAAATATCATTGCCTTTACTACAGATGTATAGGAGTTTTTGGCTATGTAGACCATTTCTTAATTTCTTACTCTTCTGTATCTTACGTTTCCACTTTCCTTTTTTTTTTCCTTATCTGCACTAGACTCCGTATTTGAAAAATAAGATGTGCTGTTTCAGCTGTTATTGCTTACAATTTTTATTTCCTGCTTGAATCCCATGTGGACGCAGATCTGAAGAGGTAGAATGAACCTGAAAACCCAGAATGGATCAGTCAGACCAGAACGGGTGATGTTTGCAGTGCCATTGCGACAGGCACCTGTCATCCTTGTATAGAGAAATCATTAAATGATGCCAAAGGCAAGGAGAAGAGGCTTATCACTTTATCACTGTGTGGTGGGAAATGAGATTGAGAAAGTACACTGGACATGTTTGTGTGGCCTAATCAGAAATTAACAAATCTAGGATATCAGAAATGCTGTTTTAATGATCTCTTCACTGAAAAGTGTCATTTTGAGAGAATCCTGACTACATTCCTAGGGCAAAATTCTGTTTTGGACTGATCTGTATATAAGGAGTTGTATATAAGGACAGTACTCTGCACACTCACAGTATATAGACGAATTTAAAAAGAGCACTTAAAGTTGACTGTCACAGAACAGAGGGATAAAGTAATACAGTTGGGTCGCCTATACCACAGAACTGCGGTCTTGTTTGTGTCCCGCGAAGCCCTACTTCTGTGTTGAATGGCAGCTCATTAATACACAAATGTGCCCCACACCCTCACATGGCCCCCCGGTGCTGTTTCAGCACTGTGTTGCTCTGTATTGATTGCCATGGCAGCCGTGCCAGGGCAGGGAAAGCGGCAGGGCCACCGTCGCTGCCATCCTGGGGCTGGGGAAAGCGGTGGTGCTGCCACCGCCGTCCTGGGGCCGGGAGGAAGCGGCGGGGCCATTGCAGCGGCTGTGCGCATTGATTTGCATATTCATGACTGCCTAATTGAATATTCATGTATGCCGGGTTGCGCATGCGCAGTTGCAAAAAGGACCTCCTTAATCGCTAAAAAATCATGCCGCTAAGATGTGAAGCCACAATATAGGGGGCGCAAAGTGCAAGAGGGCCGACTGTAGTAAAATGCAAAAAATATTCTGACAAAATGTGGGCAGCCTGATTGATGCAGGGGGGAGGTGGGAGAGGTGAACAGGAAACTACTGCTGGTTATACTGGGTGGCAAACTTGCCCAAAGTCCCAAGTAGAGGCAGGAATTTGAATCTCTAGCATTACAACTTATTGCATTCATGTTCTGATTTCTCTGTGAAAGTCAAAATTTTTGTCCATGCCCAGTTTCATAGCAGTATTATAGCTGAAGCTGAGAGAAGGGCAGTCCAAGTTCCCTTTTCTGATCCTTCAGATACCGATGTTGCCAGATCACAATACAAAAGCTGAAACAGCTGGAAAATATGTTCAAGGAGCATACTGGGGATATGCTAGCCTGGGATTTTTCAAGAACAGCACTCTGTGAGGGTTGCAGAAGGTTCCTCATACAAGCATCTTCCATAAATCTTTTTATAAGACTAGTTATGAAGCTATAATGATGATCTATGGTCCTTGTCTAATTTTAGTATATTGAACTTGGCTGTCAAACTACATGAAGGTGAAACATTTTCCAAGACTGCCATGACATAGGTGCCAGAATATATATTGCTTCTTCACTTCACTAGAAATAATAATATGATTGTACAATTGCATTTCAGGAGCTATGAGCACAACGTGACAGTGGGTCAGATTTGTGCAGGCAGTTGTATGTCAAGGAAGTGCAATTCAGCTGGGTGACTCCTGTCTGCTCCTTCTGAGTGACTGCCCAGCCCTGATCTGAAATGTTTCCCTATTTTTTACCAGCTGAGGTGTTGTATTCCCTTGGAGAGATTAAACAGCTCTGCACAGGGTCAGATGAGAGCTCGAGGCAGCAAGAAGGCAGAGAGGGGAAGTAGCAGGAGACTAAATCAGATAGAGTTGTTCTACCATGACAATAAAAGCAGAATTCACATCAGAGCAGTGTCTGATACCAAATTTATGTTAAGAGATGGAGGGGAGCACACATAACTAGTGAAAGGAAAAAGAAGGATCTGAAACCATCCTTTCCTCTAAGTGGCCAGGAGCTGACTTGAAGCCTTTGGAGGTATCTCTGAGGACATTTTCCTGAAAGCTTTCTCTGTTACATCTGCCTTATAGAAACGGAGAAAGAAAAAACAGAGTAAATATTGCTATGAACATCAGCTTTGTAGCTTCTCAACTGTAAGAACAAATCACGTTTTCCTTCTTAAGCTTGTGCCTGAACTGCTGGAGCTATTATGCCCAGGACATATTCTCTGCCTAACACAAAAAGATCTATTAAATGACATTCTTTTCCTCTAAGCCGAATTTGGAAATAGTCCATTTTGCCTGTTCTTTCTCAGTAATTTGTTTGCCCTATTTGACTTGGCTTAAGAAATTTATGGAAGCAACTCAGTGATGCAGAGACTGTCAGTAAAGGGTCTATCACTGTAAAAGACTGAACTCCATGTACACTAATCCTAGTCATGTCTGTTATGAATGTTTTAAAGAACTGATGACAAATTTGCAATAAAACCCTATCAAACATGGGAAATAATAATCCAGTGAAAAATCACAAAAAAACCCTGGAATTCAGATCTCCTGTGAAGTTTTATTTTAGCCCTTTTTTTTTTTGTCTTGCATTAAGTTACAAGTGTCCCCTTCCACTGTCACCCTCTTCTGATCTAACCATGATTCTCAGAAATGCTGAATGCTCATGGGTTTAAAGAGAGAAGTCAGACCTGTGCTATAACCATGTGACATCTCTAATACGTACTAGGGGATCCAAAACCCTGCCAGAAGGCTTTTCCCATGGTTTGTTGTAACTTTTTATACTTAATCTCACACACTTAAGAAATGTTGGGAGAAAGGGATTTCTAAGTGTTGCTACTTCAACCTCCTCACAGGTTCTCAAACACCATTGTAACCAGTTCTAGATCTGGCTGTTTAGGTGTTTGTCGAGCCTGATGTTGAAAATCCCCAAGCCTGGAAACTCCACAACCACATCCTACTCCTGTAATGAAGAAGTTTTTGCAAAAGTATTTTGTTACATCATCTTCCACTGACAGGATGTAATCCTGATATCTCTGTAAATATTCTTTAATTTCCCCTTAGCCTTCTCTTCTCCAAGCTAAAAGCCCAAGTAGCTCATATTATGGTGTCCACCAGAAGCTTACTACTCCATAAAAGGGATCATTCCTTCACCTCACAAGAAAAAACGAAAAGCATTAGAACATCAATTTTCTGATACCTCTCTTTTGCACTTATTGAGCAACTGTGTGATATTTTAGCACTCTCAAAAAGAGTGAATTGCCGCAGGAAAAACGTAGGCAAAGTTTAATCGCATTGCCAGGACATTAAAATGAGTTTAGTAAGATTAATATAGTATAAATTCATGCTCATTTTAAAAGTTGCCATTATACTGCATTCTAAAAAGAATTTTTCTAAACATAATTAAAAATTTTCTGAATCAAAACGCAGGCAGGGGAGAACAAATTGCTCTCTGAGCTCAGAAGTCAAGTCAGTCACAGACTTCAGGCATACAGCCCAACTAATTCCCTGCAATTTAGCCCTTTCAGTGCCAAGTGAAGGACACTGTACATCTAGATTAATTCACTCCTGCCTCTGCTTGTACTGTCTATAGCACAGAGGAAAAGAGTAGAAAGTTCATTGAACTAAGTTCATCTAACATCAGTCCAATCCTTTCCCAAATAATTCTCTCCCTTTTTTCTGCTTTACTAGGATGCAAGCACAGCCCTTGAACTGAGAAAAAAAGAGAGGAAGTGGCAATTTGGAAAGGTTCTGATTTTCAGATCAGATATAAATCTGGTAAGTCATTTAAATGCCTTATAACGAGAGAAATTGAAAACATATTTTGTTTTCAAATATATTTCCACCATCATAGAAATTGTTCCACGGACTTGTTCCTTTTGCATTTTATGCACAAAGTATTTGAGGCCTCTAAGAGAAAATAGAAAAACAGCACTGACTGAAGTTTCAGATGTCTAACTCCTTTATTCATAAAAAATGCTCAGAAATACACCTATTATATTATCCACAGAAGAAGGGAAACTCAAAATTTACTCTTGCTAAAAATAGTCATATATCTGAGAAAAAAACTGGAACGTGGTGATTTAGTTTTCCTTCAAATTCCTATTCTGAATTTTCTTCTGTGCGAATCCATCCTGGAAGGGTTTGCAAAGTGCTTAACTATTTGCAGTTCTCATTAAAGACTCATAAATCCCTTTAATGTAGCAACCATCTGAATATCCCAGTTTAGATTTAATTCAGACCTCATCATAAAATGCTTCAGAGAGTCTTCAAGACATAAAAAAATCCTGAGGCAAACTTACTGTCATCTGTATAAACATAAGTGTCTCCACATACAGATTCAAGGAGGAAATAAGAGTTTGAGCCCACTTCACACTTTTACACAGAGGATGATCTGAATTTCTACCTAGAGCAATACAGTTATGCCCTATGCTCGAAACTTTTAGGGAAAATGGCTTTACTGAGACAGTGGGAAATGGATGTAAGTCATCATCTTAAGAGCCTCAGATGTTCCATCCACTCTGTAACCAAGGGCACCATAATTGTAACATAGGAGAAGCTCCAGTCTCTCTGTCCTTACTGTCTGGACAGAAGATTGTCAACACCAAGATGCCGTGTTTCTATGTTTTACACATAATTCATTTGTTGGCAAGGCAGCCACTTAAAAAGACCATTACAATGAACCACCTAAAACAAGGAACTTACGAGCATGTTGTTCTCAGTCTCTTGCCCCTTTTTGTTCTGTACTTGCTGAAGACAAAAATGTTAACAAAAGGCACAGAATATATTTGTAATATTGTTCAGATCTTTGCCTTTGAAAAGGTAAAGAAAACTCTAAATCCCTTAATAGCTGAAAAAAGGAGAACACAAGAATAGTCAGTTATTGTAATGAAATTTAATATTTAATATAATGAAATAGATTTTTCCATGAAGAGAAAAAAAATCTAGAAATGCTGAAAAGACTGCACTATTGATCCTAAAAATCTTTATTTTGTATTATTTGTCACATTTTTTAATAGAGTTGCTCACAAATGGCAGACAAATACCGATGAGTGGGTACTCCAACACTGAAAATATCTTTGAAGCATTAATTATTACCACTTCAAAGAAACTCCCTGTGCTTTTTCTATTATGCCTTTCACAGAATCACACAGAATCACAGAATATTATGAGTTGGATTTTTTTGCAATGTAATATTGAAATACTGAAGCATACAAGAATGAACTTTTTATTTTTAATTAATTTCTGTGTTAATGGATGTTAGTTCAAGTGAAAAAAGCACCAAACCAATGACAAACCAAACCAAACTCTAACTTGTCTATGCAATTTTTCTGTTTTGGTTTAAAAGTTTGTTTTATGAAATACCAGTGACAGACGTTTTCTTCTGGGCTGTCAATACATCATCATCATGATTTTTCATCTCAGTTTGATAGGAAATTTGCAGACTAAGTATTTGATCTGAGTGACCTTTAACATATAGCATCCTTTTCTCTAAGTTGGAAAAGTATGGAATTGATGGGTGGACTGCTTAGCAGATGAGGAACAGGCTGGATGGTCCCTATCCAGAGCGTGGGGGTCAATGACTCAATACTCAGATAGAGCTCAGTGAGGAGTGGTGTCCCTCAGGGGTCCACATTAATAAGATCAGTGCTGTGTAACATCAATGGCACAGTGGGATCAAGTGCACCCTCAGCAAGTGTGCAGAAGACACAAGGCTGAATGGTGAGATTGACATGCCCAAAGGACAGGATGTCACCCAGAAGGACCAACAAGTGGGTCCACAGGAACCTCATGAGGCTCAACAAAGCCAACTGCAGCATCCCTCACTCGGGTTGGAGTGGCTCCCAATATCAATATGGCCAAAGGATGAACAGATCAAGAGCAGCCCTGCCAAGAGTGACTTAGGGGTGCTGGTGAAAAGTTGGATGTGTGCTGACAAACCATGTTTGCAGCGCAAGAAATCAACCATATCCTAGGCTACATCAAAAGAAGCATGCCCAGCAGGTTGAGGGAGGTGATTATCCTCTTCTACTCCACTCTGCTGAGACCTCAAGTAGAGTGCTCCAACCAGCTCTGGGAGCCTGAGCACAGGAAAGACATAGATGACCAAAACAATGGAGTACCTCTTCTATGAGGAATGGTTGAGAGAGTTGAGGCTCTTCAGCTTGGAGACTAGAAGGCTCTGGGGAGGACTTATTGCAGCCTTTCAATACCAAAAGAAGGCCTACAAGAATAATGGGCACAGCATTTAGCAGGGCCTGTTGCAATAGGACAAGGAGTACTGCTTTTAAAGTAAAAGAGGATAGACTTAGACTAGATATATAGAAGAAATTTTTTCATTATGAGTGATAAGACACTATCACAGGCTGCTCAGAGAGGTGGTACATTTAAGGTCAGTTTGGACAGGGTTTTGAGCAACCTGATCTTGTTGAAATTGTCCTTGTTCATTGCAAGAAGGTTGGACTAGATGATCCTTTAAAGGTCTCTTCCAACACCATCTAGTCTATAATTTTATTTATATAAAGTAATTTCAATTTCATTTCCAGCTAGATCCTCCTCTCTCTCCCTTTTTCCCAGTGCTCTCAACATGTCACTCAATCCGCAAAAATTTAAATCACATTCCCACAAATGATAAGGGCAATAGAATTTAGGAATCATTAATGTACTTTCCCCCCTTGACTGCAATTTTAGTAAGAAGGCTGAATCTCAGTGCAATTTCAAAATGGGTAGCTACTGTTCTTATTTTCATTGAAGTGACTCAGCAGATGTGGTCTGCGAAAATTGCTCCTCTCTTCCCCACAGAAAAAGTACCAAACTAGAGGCAGCAACATGCAGCATCCTAATGGACCCCTCACCAATTTTTGTAGGATATTTTTTGCCATGATGCAATTTCTGCCAGTGAAAATGTTAAATGTGGAAAGAGAAATCCAGAGGCTGTTACTCAGTGAGTATTTGTCTCTGCTGACCTCAGTTAATGTACAGGACAATGAACCACCTCCCTCACCCCAGTCCCAGAGTCAGAAGACAGACACACATCAAAGCTCAGCCCAGTCCCAATGCAGACAGTCAACACTGCAGAAAATACTTGTGATGGATATGGACCAAGAAAAATTCAGTGATTCAAAGCATTTCAATTTATATTGAAAGCAGCTGTCCAAACAAATAAACAACGTTGGGTTTTTTTACACCCCTCCCCCAAAAAAGAAACCTTAAAACTAGCTCTTTCCTTAATTCTCTTTCATCTCTTTTGAGAGATACTTTGGTAGCAAAGGAACTTAATTTCCACATTATAACTACTGCACTTAAATAGGCAGCTATATATAATTAAGAGAAGGAATTACTACTCACACACATAAAATGACAACTCTCAAATTAGCTCTCTCTAAAATTAGGACACCTCTCTCTCTCCAGCTCTTTTTTCTGCTGCTGTTATTAGACTTTCTGGTATCTGTACCATCCCTCTGGCAGACAAGGACACATTTACATTAGCCTCACAGTGAGAGAAATAACCATTGCAGTAGAAGACTGAAGCTTGGGTTGTAGCAAACAGATATTCTTCAAAACTCTTCACTTTCATCTTGCCTCAGGTTTGACTAAATTAGCGTCTGGAGAGGTTAAGAACAGCACATGCCTGCTTTGTCTGTGCAGCTGGACCACTGGGGATACAGACCTTCTTCCCCCCCTCTGCTCCACAGGCAGGAACATGATAGTCACTAGAAGTCCATGAAATATGAATTAAAGGCAATGCAAAGAAAGCAATAATATTAGATTTTTAATACAGTACTGGAAAACAACTGTGGAGAAAAGCACTGCAAGCTTCCAGCCAAAGGCTGAAAAATTACTTTTTTCCCCCCCTCCATGCAAGAAATAAAGAAAAAGGACAAAAAATACCTGACAGAAGTAAGAAAAATAAATTACAAACAACTTTACTTGCAAAAAACTGATAAAATATTACTGTGCTCTCTTTTCTTGTTGGTACAGTGACCATCAAGAGCCCAGAAATGTGTGATGGAACTGTTTCAAGCAGTCCTAATATGCTGCTGCAAGATGTAACATTTCCAGATAAAGATGAGTACAATAGCTCTAATATGCAAGAAAGACTGAGTCAGAAGCCTGTTCTTTGTTATCTAGAAGGAAGAACAAATTATATCAAAATACATGTTAATTTTTATTAGCTAGAAGAAAAGTCTTGGTACTTTAACATTAGTGTGTTACAATTGCCCAAGCAATACAAAAGACTTCTTGATTTTTAAAACTAAACTGATAAAAATTTGTCTGGCAGGGGATCTAGATGGTAAGAAGGAAAAAAAAAAGGAGGGGGACAACAGGGGATCATCAAGTCACACTTGTATGTTACATGAGAATATTGTTACCATGAGACTGAAATGTACAAGTTGTTGAGCTGTTGGAAGTGGAGGAACTGTTCCTCTAACAACATCAGTCATGAGCAATTAACTTGAAGTAGCAGGTGAAGTGGTCGTGTACTTAAAAACAAACCAAGTTTGAATGCACAGTTCTCACAATTGACCTTATTCACATGCCTTACACAACCAAAACTTCTAAGAAATGAGCATGTGCACAGATATCATGGGAAGCCCACACCATGCCTTTCAAGCTCAAGTTATAGATGTCCGTGAATTCATGAGATAAATTTTAAGAAGTCTGAAAAGCGCTTTTAACAGAAAGCATTGCATTTGCTTAAACCCATTGCTCAGAAGTGCGTACTCTGACTGCAATATTATATAAAATTAAAAATACAAGAGAAAGTGTGCATTAGAATAAGAGAATCGCTTAAAGTGGAAAAGACCTATAAGACTGAATCTGACCATTCAAGAAGGCTGTAACAACAAGCTGTCAAATTGCATAGCAACAAACCAGTGCAGCCTCTGGACCAGACCCTACAACTTTGTGGGTACTCTCCTAACTAAAGACATGTGCCACAACTGAGAAAAAGGTGGTTAAAGACTCCCTTTGTTAAAAAAAAAAAAAACCAAAACAAAGGCATTTAAATTGAGTCATAAGGTCTTTTTGGCTCTTCAGGGCATTCATCACAGTATCACAGTATAGATAAGGCGGGAAAGGACCTTGAAGATCATCTAGTCCAACCTATAATCCAATAAACCTATCATCTACATCTAGATCATATCACTCAACACCTCATCCAGCCTACCCTTAAACACCTCCAGGGTTGGCAAGTGTCACAGTTTGGGGTTTTTTTCCCCCCTGGAACTGCCTGGGCCCCGTCACTGCCATGAAGACCAAGGTCATGAGCAGAAGGAGACAGAGACGGCTCTGTGAACAATATATTTGAGAAAGGGAAAAAAAAAGTTAGTAGCAAGATGTGGATTGCCAGAGCAGGGCCTGCATGGAAAGGCTGAAAGCTATGAAGGCACAACTATGCTGGCCAGAGAAGGGATAGGAAGAATTCCAGGCATCCTGCTGCTGCTTGTGGAAATGGACCATGGTGCAAACCCATGGAATAGAGAGAGAGGAACCAGTGNCTAATATCAAGTCTAAACTTTCCCTGCTGAAACTTAAGACTATGACCTCTCGTCCTGTCCCCAGAGACCAAGGAGAAAAGACCAGCCCCCCCAAAAAAGAAAAAAACCCCCCACCATCTCTCCAGTCTGTCCAGGTCTTTTTGCAGGGCCTTCCTACCCTCTAACAGATCAACACAGGCTCCAAGCTTGGTGTCATCCGTGAATTTACTCACGATGACCTCAATCTTGTTATCTATATCATCACTGAAAATGTTGATCAGGACCAGACCCAACACTGATCCTTGGGGGACACCACTAGTAACCGGTCACCAACTAGATCTGACACCATGAAACACCACTCCCTGGGCTCGGCCATCGAGCCAGTTCCTGACCCAGCAGAGAATATTCCTATCAAAACCCCTTGCTGCCATCTTCTCCAGGAGTATATCATGGGAGACTGTGTCAAATGCTTTACTAAAATCCAGAAACACTACATCCACAGCCTTCCTCTCATCCATGAAAACACAGAGCCCTCTACTGTCCTCTGCTTTCCCCCACCCCAGGCCTTTAGTTTACTAGAGATCCAAGTGTCAATGCTAAGAGCTTTTCTGGCATATGTAGTGTTCTTGCTCTAAATCTATTAGGACGGAGTGCAATTTAGGTTTGAAAATCCATTGTTACATCTGCATAAAGCTATTTCTGCAAAAAAAGATTAGGATCTTATCAGAAGAGTAAACAGATCAGGGTCAATTTGGTCCTGTAGAAAACACATACAAACAAGAAATACATATTTTACTTTTGCTAAAATAAAGTCTTTTCTGCTGATACAACTATTTCCAACAGATTCCAGAAAATTATGGGAAGAAGGTTAAAGCACTTGCCTTTCCCCTAATACTGATTTAGTACATATTTGATCCCCTTTATTTTAGTTGAACACTATCCCCTTGCAAAAATAAAAAGTACAGTGTTATTTGCCCTCTTAAAATACAAACACACTATACCTACCTAGCCTGGGTGTAGTTCAGATGAGAGGAGTGCAAATATTAAACATTCTTAACTCTGTAATAAATACATCCATTGGAAAGAAAAATTAGTGGGTTTAAAATGCAAAAGCCAAATCTGCATAGTTTCATCTCTTAAAAGATCCATTGCCTTAAAAGAATTATCAATGAGCACAGTGCTTGTACTTTTCATTTAGATCACAGCAGTTAATTTGGAAGAATTAGTGTAATTTGGAGTTATTTTACTTAAGATGTATGATGAGTAAATGGTCACCAATATTAGGCCTACAGCAGAAATGATGGGCACTCAGCAAGATGGGAAGAATTCCTGCTCCTCTGGGTTGCATCTTCCCCAAGATGCTCTTCACAACATTGCAAGAGACAGTCCTCTCTTCAAACTTCTTATCATATATGTGATATCAAACATGATCAAGGGGTTTCAAAACATCTGTGTACAGCTCCCATGACATATATTGCCCAAGTCAGAGTCCTGAATGATTCTGCACTGTCCAGCTTATCAGACAGTACAGTAACATGATCCTCTGTATGTTTTTTGGCCTAAGCACACCCAAACTATTTCCCAGACACAGTTCAGTAGACTGCACAATCACAGGACACTTCTCAATGGACAGCCCACAATTACCACCCTCTTCTAGAGTCTCGAAGTGTTTAGTAGTAAATACAGTTTTAGTGGCAGAGTACAATTTTCAGCACACTAAAACATAGCTTGTTTGAATACTGACTGGACTAGAACAGAGCCTGCCCGGAAATTTTGGTTCATACCTGAGAAAAGATGAGACTCAGCAGAGCAAATCAAGGCCAGCATGGTGTTGGGGTTTGAGGCAAATTGGGGGCTGAGCCAGAAAAAACCCCACCAAAACTCATCCAAACCCAAAACCAAACAAAACCACCAAAAAACAAACCACCCCTCCCCCTCNTACATGGTCAGAATAACATGATTTCATTGTACGTCCAGTCCTGTGCAGAATAAAGCATCTTTCAGCTTATTCCATGGCTACACTAAGTGGCAGATTATCAGAAAAAGTACTCCTAATGGTACAGTTATGACCCTACTACTACTATTCTCATGGAAACAAGAGGCTTGAGTAGAATGAATGAACATAATTAGGAAGAGAGCCAGAGATGGTATTGGAAAGAAAACTTCTTTAGATCCAAGGAACAATACTATACAGAGGATTTCTAAGCACTCATTTTCACAAACTGACCACCTTTCACAGTAACACATCTATGAAAACAAAACTAGTGGAGATCTTGATTTATCATGAACTTGGCTGGACCTTCAATGACAATAATCCCTCGGGCAGAAAGTTTTGCATATATGAGACATCACTCAGCTGAAGCAACCCGACACACATTACTGGAACAGGAAAAAAGAAGTCTGGCGCACAAAGAAGCATTACATACCCAACAGAAGGGGAAAATATAGAAAAATACACTCACAGACCAGTATTTTCAGGGAGTTTATTTATAGAATTATGTCAATTTGGCACACAATTGGAATATGCTAATACAATTTGGTGGGACAACAGGAAAAATGCTGTAGTGCTGCTGATTCTTTGGAGAGAAAAAATGAAATGTGAATTATAAGTAAGGAACAATTGAGTTAGAAAACAAGACATCTAAAAGTGAACTCTATCAGTTGTAGACCACAAAAAAACCCTGAAAGGCTTAGAACTTCAAGACACTGGGATGATGTTTCCAAATGTAGACTAAAGCCATCAGAGGCAAGTTTAACACAACTCAAGTTCTTTGCTCTACTGACAGAAGTTAAGCCTTTCAGAATTTAGCTTAATTTACTGTTCCTGTTTTATCCGGCTTGTTTCTGCTCACAGTGAGTTCAGTGGGAATGCCTTTCACAGAGGGCCAATGCAGTCTCTTTCATAACCAATGAAGTTTGACACCCAGCGGGTCACAAAAGCCAATTGCTTGTAACATTACACTGAAAAGCTGTTTTGTCATATTTTCGTATGTTTAACTTCTCCTTAGTCCATTTGCATCTTCTCTGCATGTTCAGTACCACTAATAGCATGAACCTCACTCTAAGTGGTCATTATTTTGTAGGCAACTATGACACTTCTGGTAGACCTTACACATGGGTCCCAAAAATTAACAGCTTCCGGATGAACTGGATAGTTTACTGCTGGGGCCCTCTCATTCTGGAACTGTCTTCACCTTTGATCTCTCATTTTTCTTGTCCACATCAACTAAGAAAGGGACATGGATTATAAAAGAACAGATAAGAAAGAAGGGAAGTGGCTGCTAATTACTGGTTCCAGAGGGAGCCTCAGAAAGAAACTGGATGAGCACTTCTAAACTTCTCCCAGAAGACCTGAAAGAACTGATGTGGCATCTGAAAACCATGAAGCACAAGGCTTCAACAGCTTCTTGATATGAACCCTAAGTGGCAAGACTTGCTTGCAGGGTGGGAAGACACTCACAACAGGTGTTAGCACTTCATTGTAACAGCTGTCATGCAGAAGTTGTAGTTCACAAATCAAGGAATTGAGTCCTCAGTGTTACCACATTCTTGTCTTAGTGAGTTACATTACAGAGGAGTGGATAGACTGTACTGAGGACAGCTGATCAGAAGATGAGACTATCAATTATATTTCGGCAGTCAAATTTGAAATTGTGTGAAAGGCCTAAACATCTAAAAAAACCCATTGAATAAAAGCTCAGAGTGAGTGGCTTCACAGAAAACCATCCATCCAGTCTCACCTTGGTTACAAGGCAGTCCTTCTCACCCTCAGCCTGTTTGGGCTTAAAATCCCACAAGCATTTATTTGTGGTTCACTGAATCTTAACTGCATTATTATCTAACCCCTGAAAGACTAGGGAAGTGAAACAATCAATGTAATTTAAAAATCAAGAAACAGAAATAAGTGTTCTAATTTCTTCAGCACAGCCATCTGCTTCTTTTCACTCAGTCCCTTCTCATTGTTCTTGGGGGATGTGGACTCCTTGTTTTACAGTGTTAAACCAGGAGTATACAAAATTGCACCACCGTTGTACAACAACAGATAACAGGATGCTACAAGTATGTTGGAATACACTTGTTTATAAACAAAAAAGCAGAGATAAATTCTAGAACTGACTCTCGCCACCCTTGGGCTCCAGCAGTGGCCATGCAGAGAAAATCAAAACTCTTCTCACATCTGAAGCCAGTTAGAAAATCCTTCCACTCTTAACAACCATGAAGTACAAGTGAAAGTATGAACTAACATCACTAGACGACTGCAGCTTCACCTATATGGTTAATTCACTATCCAAGCCATCTCTGCTAAATATTTTCATTATTATTATGTGCTCTGTAGATCAGAACAAACAGTTTCTACATAAGTCCACCCATAAAAATCTGGCAAACAGGTTAACCTCAAAACCAGTTAAGTACAATAGTAACCCTTTTATTTCTGTGTCCATTTATTTAGAAAACATTCATTCAAGGAATGAAAGCTAGGACTCTTGGTACACTACCAGGTATCATCTACGCTACCATACACTCTTTTTAGCAGAACGAAAAAGAGAAAATACATACGGGTTTAGAATAATTCCACTTTCAGTTACCTTAATCATAATAGCCACTCTAAAAATCCACCATTGGAAAACCAATACTAAAATAATAGTCTTTTACTTCCCATGTTTGGAATTAGAATTATACCATAACTTTTAGAAAATATATACTTTTGTAGGACCCACCTACACCATGCAATTGTCTTAAGCAGCATCCCTAAAAATGGTACAACAGCTTTATGTGGAAAAGGCTGAGATATAAAGAACAATGTTCTAGCCCATTAGTGACATATGAGTATTGTATGATTTCCTACCCCTTTGGGCATAAGCTTAAGTCACATCCACATTGCTGTCACCAAACAAGTACTTAAGCCAGAACAGCAAAATGTTTTAGAATTGAATGTAAACATAGACAAAGAAATAGGATATTTGTAGTGGGTGTTAATGCTATACAAACACATGCCGCAGTGTGCTGGCACATGTGCAGTAAGCAAGTGCTTTTGAATACTTTCTGGTCTGCACAGGAGTTACTTATTGCAGAATGACATCAGAAACTAATATTCACCAGCTGCTTACCTATTCTCTTATCAAAGTACCTACTCTTTTTAACTAGACTGGGAGTCCCAAGGCACCACCTCCAAAGCCTGTGCTGTAGGAAAGTTTCACGAGCTCAGGCTTTATTAGAAGTAATCAACTGGGTACTGCACTCTCACCTTTTCTTCAGTTTCACAAGAATTGAGATTAGGCCAATAAGGGTCTCCTGTGAAAGGTACTGAACACCACCATTGCAACAAAACAATTTAAGATATAAATGGGTCCAGAGAAGCCTTCCTAGGCTTTATATTTAAGATATAAATGGGTCCAAACAAGTGCAAGCCTTCCTAATGAAGACTAGGCTCTTTAGCCAGCATATGGGATGAGGGAAAGGAGGGCTGTTCCTCGGGTACCTTATTTTCCCTCAACTGAGATGCAAATAAGCCCATATACATTACATAATATCAAGTTAGCCCATATACATTACATCTTAATTCTCATTTCCCATACAGAAGCTAAATCTGATCACAGTTTATGCAAGAAAGTAATAGAAGCCTATTCAAAATAAAAGCAGTTGTATTTTCACGAGGTAAGTTTACATGATTTCAAGCTGAATCTAAACCAACCTGCCACAGCCTTTGCCTTAATTGCCTATGTAAACATTGTGCATTCCATCTCTGTGACGCAAATAGGGTTTTATATTAGGTTAACTATGCCTATTTCTCATTTTTAAATTTCAACCCATGTTCTTTAAAAAAAGACATCTAAATCAGCCTTAAAAAGCTGCAGTGTTCTTGTAAAGTATTACTAAAGCCTTGATAAATACCTGTTTTTTTTAATTCTTCACTGAAGTTTGGAAGCTCAACAAGCTTCCTGAAATAGATTAGATCCTTTTTAAAAGGGGCATAATCACTTGTTTGTCATAGCATATAGAGTTTATTAAATTAAGATTTGGGAGTTGCTTTGGGAATTATCTACATACGTAAAAGCTATTTTCAAAGAGCAGCAATAGTGTTAACACCGGAAAAACCGTTCCCTAAAATAACTACCCGTACCAAAAGGCTCGTAGGACTAAGCTTCAGTCTGCTTTGCCAGTAAGATTGCAGAATAAAAGTCTGTATCTGTAGTTCTGTAACATATGAGGAGGTCTTTTAGAAATGTTAACTTCAGTTGGAAGGTAAAAGCAGCATCTAGACATGCTCCACTACTGACCTAGGAAGAAAAACCTCTTTTAACTCAGAACAGCAGTTCTGATTAACAGCAGGAAAGAAGTTAAAGTCATTAAGAATAAGGTTTAAAAAACCTAAGCTTATACTGAATAACCTTTGAACAGAAACCATTTGTATTAACTAAGACTGTTAGCTTCCTGGAGGAGGGAGGGGCATTATTTACCGATAATTCAAAGAACAGGTACATTTTAACCTTCTGAAATCCTTGAGGGGGGAACAACAATACAGATGAGTACATCTTTGGAGATAGAAGTCCACACATTTTAGAGGTGCAACAAATTGTCATTTGATATCAAAGGATACACATTCTGTTCTGTATATACTGGATTGAAAAGAACATTTTTCAGTAAAGTTTTGCAGACTCTGCCGTACTTCAAGTGCCACATGTTTCTCAAATTTTCTTAAAAAGATTCAAGTTCAAAAGACCTCTCTCTCTCTATGTAAATTACCACAAACCACAAGCTGTTTGGGATGGCTCAAAAGCTTTCTGCATAAAAGAGTGGGCCTTAGGCTAAAAGGACAGAAAGTTATTTCTGGGGTTGTAAAAAAATTGCTAGTTTACATTTCATATTGTAAATGGAAATAACCAGTAAACTTACTGTTTCTGTTAAGCTCATTCCCTATGACTCTGTTAAACTCATTCCCTATGACTCTGTTCAATGAAAAAAAAAGCCAAACCAATGTAACAGATACTGAAGGAAGAGGCTGCTTCTACAGAAACAAACATCAAATAATGAACAAGTCCTACTTTAGAGAAAAATCTAGCATGCATCTTCAACACTGTACACAGAAATCAAGGACAAGAAGTAACTGCTAAAAACTACACAAGGAAAAGCTGCCTTCTTTTAAAAAGGTATATGGAAATAATTACACTGATTAACAGAACACCAATATTCACAACCCACCTGAACTAAAACTGGTTTACATTTTCTGGAAAGAAGTCAAAATAGTACAGAACATTTCTTTTTTTCTCTTAAAAAGCAAGAGTGCTGTATTGTCAAAGATAAACTGTTGCTGCATATAGATTTGAGTCAACCTTCTTGTGCTTTCCATTCAGGGGATACAGAACATGAGGTCACGTTTCCTGATAAACTGTTCACAGTTATCAGATGCCTACTCACATCAAACTTTTTTCCTACCTAATTCATTAAGGAGTTGCTACAACTTCAGCAAGATGTAAAAGGTATCGAGAAATTCCTTTGAATTATTTTATGAAAAAAATTGGATTTTTCTTTAGTTCATCTACGTTCACCAATATATGTATATGGTATATGCACCTTGAGTATAAGAACAGTCTGAAAACAATTAAAACATGGAACCTGATGTGTGAGGCCATCGGTCCCCTTCCTACTTCTGATTATTTTATTCTCTTTTAAATACCATCACTGATGAAACCCAATGCAGGATATAGTCCCCAAACCCACACCAAACTGCTTTGCTTTGCTGTGCATCTTTCCCAGCAGGTTTTCATACCTGCTTCTTCAGACACAGGATCTGGAGGCTACAAAAGCACAATCTGTACTTCTCCATCAGTCACGTTTATTTGTGTGATGTTTTTTCCAGATCTGGAAGTTTTTCAATTAGTGCTTTATGGTTCATGTTGATACTGGCTATAAGTCCTCCCTCAATGCCATCTGAGCCAGTGTAACTGATTTCTTCCCCAGTCAGAGTAGTCATATGGCCACCCAATGCCCTCAACACTGCATTTCCAGCACATATGTCCCACTTCTTAATGTAGGTGACATGGATATACACGTCAGCTTCTTCTTGATTCTTCTCAGGCACATCAAGGAGGGCCAACACTTTATAACCTAGAAGAAATAGGCAGAAGTAAAAAAAAACAAAACCAACAACCAAGTTTTCCTGTAGAGACACGTTAGAAGAGCAAGACCAGAAGCTCAAATATAGTTCTGTTCTTACATTCATTCACTTATTCCTCGTTTTTTGTATCATGCTGAAATCTACCTTTTTCTTCCTGGCTTCTTATTAGAATAGAAGCAAGATGCATACAACCACACTAATCAAGTGACTCAGCCCAGGGCATTAGCCTTTATCATTCATTACACAGTACAAAGTTATTGCTCAAAACAGTATTCTCTGTTTTATGGAATTTTAGAAGTTTTTCAACTCTTTGATCAACATTCCTCTTCCATTGAACTGTTCCTTTCTTTATCTTAGACAGAGTCAAGCCCTGGAGAAGATCTGCTATGATCAGATATGCTTACACTGTCATAAAAAAACTTGTTCAGATTCGCTATCAAGAATGAATGCCAGGCAGTCTCGACTAAACAATCTCTAAGGGAGCTCTAACTTTCCACATTAAAGACACAGAAAGACACATTTTTGTAAAATTCAAATTTTGCACGGATTTTCTGAGACTTTAAAAATGCTACTGCTTCACACTGGTGCCTCATGTATTTGAATTGTCAGTAACACGCACAAGAATGTTGCATAAGTGAATAGGATGCTTAAATCTCTTTGAATTGAGTATGAGGAAGATAAAAATACATGTCAGCGACACTACTTTTCTCTTTTGACATAAATGCAAGAAATAATACCAAACTTTCCTGCCTTTTTTTCCTTAATACTTCTTTTTAATCAAACATCTCTTCCACAATTCTGTCTGCAGTCACACAATCCTTTTTCCCCCACTGAGGCACCAGTGACTTCCATGAACACACATCACTGTGTACAGTGAAGGCACCACAACAACATTACTTGTCCAGGCTAAGATTCACTAATATACTGACTTGTGAATAGCCTGAAGCCTGAACTAAGTTTGCAACCAGGTTCCAGGACACAGGAAAAACTGTGTCCCTATTGTCAAGTGCTTGCTTTTAAGGCATGTGAAGATCAAAAGGCAAGAGGGAAAAGAGGAGATACCATAGTTACATCCTTTTTTCTAGTAACAGCTACACTGTAAAAACATTCAGAAGCAATAAAATGAATAGGATGCTTAAAAAACCCAACCTGCTCCACCAGCGGGGATTATAACAGTTTTATTTCCAAATGTCTGCCGTGCAACCTGCTCAACTTTTCCTGCATGGGAGCGGGACACAATAATCCTTGGCGTTTTCTCATTGTAGGAGGAACGAGCTTTTATGTTTGCCCCACCATCCACCATTGCCCAAGCTACAAGAGAAATACAAATTGTGTTAAGATTTATGAAGGACAATTGCTGTTAGGTGTGGAGATAAAAGAATACTTAGCCAAAAAAATGTAATTGATACCTATGACTTAGTATATCTTCCTACTGTAAAAGAGAAATTTAGGGCTGACAGAGGAAAGGCTACATACCCACATGTGCACAGAAGTGGAAGAAAAACAGCCCCCCCTCCCCATTTGTGCACATGGCATTACTCCATGCTTGACTATTCCTGTGTGATACTTCCAAAACAACAGACTAAGAGGGAAAAAATCCAAGTAATAATATTCAGTACTTGCAACTGGAAAGCCACCAAAGATAAAAGGATGGCTCCTAGTCAGAAACAGTCACCGTATTCTGTCAAACGCCATTTCTTTTGCAAGAACAAAAAGCCTCACTACCCTTCAACGCAGATACCAAAAATACTGAGTCATTTTCCTCAGAAGCATAGTGATGTTAGGGAAGGAAATAGCTCAGGAGGATATTAATACAATGAAAAACATTCAATGTTGTGCTTTGGAGAACTGAATTTAGAATACACAACTTCCCACTTGTTTCATATTGAGGTTCAAAGCCAAGCTTGGTAGGTGGCATCCCTCAACCATTAATCTGACATTCACTTAGCAAACTAACCCGCAATTTCATCTCAGCAGAGGGCCAGATTGTATGGCAACAAACAGAGCTATGTGTAATAACAATGCCGACTGCCCCTTATTGCTTTGTGTTTGTCTGGTACTATTAGGAACAATCCTACTTGTAACATATTGGTCTGTCCAGCTTGGAAAATGGATACTTGTCACGCAAAATCACAGAATTCACCATATCTCATCTGATGCCATGTCTGAACATTTCAGACTTCACTATTACTAAAGGAGATAAATTCTCAACATTACAGTGCTAAAACCCCATTTCTTCAGATACCTATTGATTCATAAGAGTATGTTCCAAACCCTCCAAGATTCCTGAAGCACATTGGAATACAGCACATACTTAAGTTCATAATTATAGACAATAAAATATTTAGCACAAAATATTGAATGTCCAGTGGGCCAAAAAAACCCCAAAAAAACCAAAATACATTTATTCAGACTTAGTTTTTGTGCTAGAACTACTGCATACCTTCACAACTCTAGAGGTCAGTATTGCCTAAGGGAAAATCTAAACAGAAATTCTTTTTTCGACATGAATACTTAACACATTAATACTTTGAAGCTTTCAGAAGTACGTACACATTGCCAAACTTGCAGCAATGCTCCCTGATACATCATTAATACTAAAGAATTAATTACTTCACAGTTGTGGCATTAAAATCATGTCAGATAATCAGTAAGATTATGCTAGACAGTCTTGCCTGTTACATACATTAAGATCTTTAATCAATCTTTGTTATTTACTCTGAATAAACACCAGGTTCTGGGGAAAATATCATAGACCCAAGCCACTCCGATGAATGAGCAAATTACTTCTTTCTGCTAAAGGCTAAAAGCAATCCTAAGACTGGTCAACGTTTGTAGGTTTCACTTTTTTATTTGCTTGCTATAAGCCCTCTGATTGAAGGGATCTTAATTCCTAAACATATTTTCAGTTACTATGTTTTAAATGCATGATTTTTATGTTAAACAAGGGTAGCAATTTCCTCTGTGGTTTTATGGCATGGAACAGATCTGCAGCTCTAATTATGGGGTCTGCAGCAGTGCTCGTTTGCCCCAGGTACTGTTTTCTCATTGAAACCAACAGATGTCATATGAAACATCAAATTTTAATTAACACTATGACTGACGATGGTGGAAATATGTGAAGGTATGAAGGTACCTGTATATGAAGAGAATGGCTTGTGTATCACTCCTATCACTGGTTTACCATTTACAGCCACACAAACCATTGTTGTGACATACTGTCGAAGATCCTCTGTGGGCAAAAAAAGAAAGTGAGCAAGTTTACAATCAGATGCCAAGAACACAAGAAGAAAATGATGTGAGATTATACAAATGTGAGTCTCATGAGACTAGTCTACATTCTGCCTCTTACAATTATGTAACACTGATATATTTTCAAATAACATTGCAGTTTTCCACAGACTTTAAAGATTTTTCAGTTTTCCAACAATTTTTCCTGTTCAGTAGATGTAACCTATACTCCTACCAGATCTAATGCTAACAGCTGTGTCTTTTGCAGCACATATTTTCGTTGAAATCTGTATCCCTACATTCTCCCTCTTCTGCCTCACTTCCTATGAACTCTAGTGATTCAAAACCGGTAATTCAAATACCAAGGAACATTCATGGGAAAGGTTGATTGATTTGATGAAATATTCACCAAAAAATATCCCATTATTCTATTTGTTCTGTGGCACTTATCAGCAAGAATTTTAGATGGGTTGCCTTGAACTGCTTAGATATCTTAAAATATTTGATAACGGAGAAGATTGAATTGAATTATGCACGCTCCTTTAAAAAATGGTAACAAAAATTTCTTGTATCACATTAAATAGACTATTTACTTAATATTCTCTATAAATAAACAAAACCAAAAACTTGAGATACTTAGTGTTGCCACAGTAATAACTGAAATAAAGAAATATATAATTCTAGTAGAATTTATAACTGACACTTGACATTATAGTAATTACTTACTTGTGAGGAATACCAAAGTAATTTCAGAGTTGAAATACATCAAGGAAAATGCTGTGATCTGAAAATTGCATTAGCCAATTTGTTCAGGTAAATAACACTAGCTTTGACAAAACACACTTTTAACAATATATATAATTTTAAATACAGTCGGCCCTCTTGCACTTGGCACCCCCCATATTGTAGCTTCAGATCTTAGCGGCATGATTTTTTAGTGATGAAGGAGGCCCTTTTTCGCAAATGCGCAATGCATGACCTGCCACCGTCGCGGCCGAGGTGCCTGTGCCCGCGGCGGCAGGGCTGCTCCTCCAGAGCCGCCGCCGTGAAGTTATGAAACTGTGTCCCTGGCCAAGCCAAAAAGGGGATTTTCCCAGCGTGGGGTGGCTGTGGGCGCCAGGAAGGGCTGACACAAACACTGATACACAGCAACACAGTGCTGAAACAGTGCTGGGGCCTCGTGAGGGTGCTGGGCAAATTTGCATATTAATGAGCTGCCATTCAAAGCAGAATAGGGCTTCGTGGAACCCGACTAAGACCGCGGGTCCACGATATAGGAGACCCGATTATACTTACTATTTTGTTTCCAGCATAAAAGGTAGACATCAGAATTACACACATGATTTATCAACAAGAATCAGCTACCTGTGTATTCTTGCGTAGCATCTAATGGATCAATCCAGACAGTAACACTTTCTGCTGGAACCTCTTTGGGCTGTATTTTTTGCTTTATGTCTTCAGGAATACTGCGATCCCAAGGGACTGTCTCCTGCTCAGCCGTATCAACACGCTCCTCAGAATTTATCTGTGACAACACAAGAAAAGTAGTTGCATTAACTTATCAGATACAATAACTGTGGTACCTGGGAAAATTACACGTTTGCTCAGATTTTCTTTATTCCTTCACCTCCATCTCAAAGTGCATGAATTACTTACTTTTTCAGCAACTCACAAGGTATTACCATTATGTGACAAGCAATGGAAAACCACAATCCAGAATTTTACCGTGAACACATCACAAATGGACACTGTTGCTTTGGCTGCAACCCTCTCTACTGAAAATTCCCACAGTATTAACTGCATTCTTGTTTAAACAGTATTTAAATACAATTGCTTAAAACACATCAGGGAAAACGTTTGATTGTGGAGAATCATACAATATTTAGATAGTATGGGTATACAGTACAGTCGGCCCTCTTGCACTTTGTGCCTCCCATATTGCGGCTCCACATCTTAGTGGCATGATTTTCTAGCGATGAAGGAGGCCTCTTTCTGCAACTGCGCATGTGTAACCTGGCATGCATGAATATTCAATTAGGCAGTCATGAACATGCAAATGAACCCACAGAGCCGCTGTGGCGGTGGGGGCGTCTCCACCACTCGCCCGGTCCTGGGTGGAGTGGTGCGGGCTCCCTGGCTCCTGGCTCGGCGACTGCACCCCAGCTCCCGGGTGGGACAAGCGCAACAGCGCCTCTGCTCTGGGCACAGCTGGGTGCCTGCCCTCCTCCAAGAATGGAGGCTTCATGCAGCTATGAAAGATTTACACACTCTCAGGTTAGACGTGCTGTACGAGACTTTATCGAATGACTCTCCGAGACATACTCGTCTACCCCGAATATGGAGAGACTATGTCTACCCACCTGGAGAGACACCGGGACAGCGGCACGGGTGGCTCCCCTGCACCAGTGTCCCCAGTCAAGTGGAAAAGGGATTTTTCCTGGTGTGGGGTGGCTGCAGGCACCAGGAAGTCCCGACATGAACACCAGCACATGGCAGGGCAGTGCCAGGGGGCGGTGTGAGGGTGCAGGGCAAATCTGCATATTAATGAGCTGCCATTCTATGTGGACAGAGGACTTTGCGAGAACAAGACGTGGTACAGGAGACCCGACTGTTTATACATTCCTGCTGCCAACATTGAGTTACAACTGAAAATTTAAGCAGCTCAACTGAGTGTAACCACTAAACAACTGTCTGATTAATGTTACAGGGGTATACAGTACAGTTGGCACTCTTCCACTTCGTGCCCCCCATATTGCAGCTTCACTTCTTAGCAGCATGATTTTTCAGTGTTGAAGGAGGTCCCTTCTCACAACTGCGCATGCGCAACCCGGCATGCATGAATATTCAATTAGGCAGCATGAATATGCAAATCAACCCGCACAGCTGCAGCGGAGGCTTGGCTGCTTGCCCTGTCCCATCCGTGGCAGCTCACCCACTTGCCCCATTCCAGCCGCGGCTCGGCCACTCGCTCCATCGTGTCCGCTCTGCCACCCCCCACCAGGCTCCGCCGCTTTGCCACCTCCCCAGCACGGCCACTGCAGCAACCAATACACAGCAACACAGTGCTGAAACAGCGCTGGGGAGCCATTTGAATGTGCAGGGGAAATTTGCATATTAATAAGCTGCCATTCAACGTGGAAGTAGGGCTTTGTGGGACCCGAATAAGACAGTGGTTCTAAGGTATAGGAGACCCGACTGTATTTCATAAATGAATTAGTAATATTTCATATCTGTCTTTAGGGTAGGCTGGGCTAAGGTCTTAAGATGGCCCACGAAGAACACTGATAAACAGCAGCCAAAGGCCATATTCAAGCCGTTTGTTACCTGCTGCCTAGCTTAATGACCAGAGGGCATTTGTCTGTCAAAGAGTTTGGCCCAGTACTGGAGCATAGAGTATCAATCTGTTTAATGCTATAAAGTCCTGCAAAACAATTGTCATTGTGACTGCAGCAGCACTATCATGAGATGCAGTTGTCACAAAATATTGTATGTCATGATCTTTCATGTTACAAAATATCACATAACCTAGAAGGAAGAAGGACTGTTCCACTAATTACTTGGTAGGACAATTGCTCTTATGTCTTAAGATGTATAGGTTAGATGTCTGAAGTTGAGTGTAACCAATGTGGGCTTTTAGGCTATTTTAGAATATGAGAACACAAGCTTTTTTATCCCTGTTTTTAAAGGTGTCTTCCCTAACATAATTCTCAAGGGATGTCAAACTGACCAGCTCTGAATTCCAGTTAAGGCAAAACAGTAGGTGCACAGAGCGTGCAATGTTATCCACAGCCTAGAACCACCAATTTCCCTTTACCTGTTACTGTATGGATTGATAGTAGTTCAGATTCAAATATCTGAGTGCAGGAGCCAGTAAGCCTCCTCTGACTAAAACAGCTTATTATGGATGTTGTAGGCGAGTGACAGTGAAAGACAATGAAAATGAAGCAGCTATCAGACTAGGTTTGAATGTGACAGACTTTGTACGAGCAGGATTTTTACATAATTTACATCATGACAAGAAAAGACATCACACACACCTCTACTGTAACAGACTATTAGCAGAAGTTAAGAGTCATCTTCCCTAAGAGAATTCAAAAAGAAAAAGCAAGGAGAACTGCAGCAACTCCAGCCATATATCACAGCTGTCTTCTCACGTAAAACCAGTATTTGAAGCATTATATGCCAGACACGGAGCCCTTGAAGTTGCCGTGACATTTACAAATTAAACATCTGTCATTGTACAATAAACCTGATGATTGTGTTTCCCGCCTTAGGGAAAACAGTCCTGCAAAGTCAAGCTGAGTAGTTCCACAGACTTGGCAGTCTCAACACAGCCCCTGGGCAGTTAAAGTTCCGCTGCAGCATATTACACACTAACATAAAAAAACCCCAGAACATTTCTTCAGCACAAGAAAGAGGCCTCCAAAGTTAAAGGGTTGGAACCAATGCTCAGAAAGAAAACATCTTGTTAAACCTGTTGTTAGAGTACACTAAAATGAAAAGTCTGAAAACCATCTGAAAGGTATCATTTTCAGAGAAAGATCTCCTACTAGTTCCAGTTTTTTAGCAGTGGACACGACACTGCAGTATGTATTTATATTGCTTGTGAATAACCTCTCTCAACAGTCATTTCTGCCAGAAAAAAAAAAAAAAAAAGGGAACACAGTGATCAGGTTGCACAGCCATCTGGAGAAAACTTAAAAACCACCCACTGGGTCACTAGTTCTTCCATTCATATGACCATTTTACTCTGTAGGTGTGGTTAAATACTCCGCTTCTATTTATAGTTTAAATAGAAATTCACAGTCATTCAAAAACATCTAGTTATTAAAATTACTTACTGTTAGGAAGTTACATTACAGGTTTTGCAAGACATAGTTGCCGGAGGAAGAATCATCAACCTGTAACAATAGGAACTTCTTCTATTTCTCTTTTTTTTTTTTTTTTAAATGCAGAATATACCCAGAAAACACATCTTTGTGTTAATACGACGTTCCCTTTCTACTCATAATTCTCATTTGCTTGATGACCACAGAGACACTTAAAACTTTTCTGAAGTGATATGGATATGTAGGTGTCCAGTTCTGGGCTCCCCAGTTTAAGAAAGATGTTGAACTGCTTGAGAGGGTCCAGAGAAGGGCGACAAGGATGGTGAAAGGACTGGAGAACAAGCCTACAGGGAGTGACTACGGGAACTGGGGTTGTTCAGCCTGAAGACGAGGAGGCTCAGAGGCGACCTCATTGCCGTTTACAAGTTTACAACTACCTGAAGGAAGGTTGCCTTGGGTGGGTGTGAATCTCTTCTCTCAGGCTGATGACACCACAACAAGAGGACATGGCCTTAAGCTATGCCAGGGGAGGTTTAGGCAGGAAGTTAGGAAGAGCTTTTTCACAGAGGGAGTGATCCCTCAGTGGAATGGTCTGCCCAGGGAGGTGGTGGAGTCACCATCCCTGGAGGTGTTTAAGAAAAGACTGGATGAGGAGCTCAGTGATGTGGCCTAGATGATGGGAGGCTTGGATGGATGGAGCGTGGTGCCCACGGTTCTACAGTTGTGGGTCTGATCCCTGGGTGGGTGTTCGCCTGGGAGTTGGACTAGATGATCCTGTGGGTCCCTTCCAACCCGGAATAACCTGTGAACCTGTGATTGCATTCCCAAATCTTCATTCACAAATTAGGAATACCTATGGCAGAAAGACAATCATAATGACAAAAGTTTTAGACACTTCATCTTGTTTCAGCAAGATGCCCTGAGTCAACTAAACTGATTCATTAGTTTAAATAATTACAGTCTCTATGCATGCTATCATATACAGAACTTCGCCTACTCTTAAGAGTCAGATTTAGATAGCAACCTATCATGCAAGAACTTGACAGAGCAAGCAGAAGACAGGAATAAACAGCTGTTTCGGTTTACCGGCCTAACACCTGTAATGTGTAAAAGCTCATCTTGGGAAGTTCTGGAAGCTGCCCACCACCACCAAGCTTATCAAACACATTTCAGCAATCTTCCCCAGTTATGCCTGAAGCGAAAGTTCTCCTCACGAAGAACTGCATTAAAACCAAAGGTTTAATAAAATATATGTAAATCAGTACATGGAATACTGCTGAAAGGTTAAAAAAATTATTCATAAATAAGGTGGTTTGGCCGCACCTCGCCAGCACAGAGCTTCCTCAAAGGGAGCCTGGTCTGTGAGATGCAGGAATTCCACAAAGAACAAAGGATGCTGCTCAAGGGAACCAGCAGCAGATGTCCAATGGCACACCAGGATCAGTCCACAGTGTGCCTTCCAAAACACCCGGCTGCTTACAGCCTTCAGAAACCTCTTGTACAGAGAGCACTCCCCTCCAGCGCATTGGTGGTTGGCATACAGATCTGCTCAGGGACACAGGAAGCAACTCCAGTGTACTACAAACCTGTCTGGATAAATGCAGTGCTCTGAACAAACAGCCAACAGTTCTGACCACATAAAGACTTCAGGGAACCTCACAGTGGCTCTTTGTCCCATTCTCCGTTACTTCATACCAGCACTTCATGATGTCTTTGTGGCAGTTCATTAACCAAAAAGCCTGCTTGAATATTAGCTAGGTGTCCATGGCATGGTAGAAAACCTCAGCCTTTTTTCTGGTTTAAAAGAGTAGGACAACTGTAGTTTTGCCTTTGAATTCCCCCATTAAAGCTAAATTAAACTGAAAAAATATATGCTAGAAAAAATAAATAGAAGTTTCTGTTCAAATGCATAGATGATTTTTAAAAAATATGTATCAATACATGAAAATGCAATGCTTTTATTAGAAAGTGTTTGGTGGTACATGATTCTTTTTTAAAATTAGTACTCTCCCTTCTTCCCCACATACGTACCCAGCCCAACACTAATTTTGTATTTTAATATACAAATAATCCAGTATCTTGAAAAAGACAAGGTAGCACTGCTGTTTCTGAGAGCATCAATATTCCCATTTGAAATTTCACTCCTCTCAAATCCAAAACTTAGTGCTGTTTTATGAGAAAACAAAACAACACAAATACTATCACACCTGTATAATAAAGAAGTACTAATTAAGTCACTCAAACTAAAAAAAACCCCAAACTAAAACACACAAAATCACACAGAGCATAGGTCAGAACAAAAGAGAACATTCACCAGTATTCCAGGTATTACATTTCAAGAACAGAGACTGGAACATGTTGCCCAGAGAAGTAGTAGATGCCCCATCCCTGGACAAGTTCAATGCCAGGTTGGACAGGGCTCTGAGCAATCTAATTTGAGTCTTAGACACCCCAGCTCATTGCTGGGGGTGGGGGGGAGGGGGGTTGGACTAGATGGCCTTTAAAGGTCTCATCCAACCCAAACTATGCTATGATTCAATGGATAAGTCTATTGATTTGAATGAGGCCATGAAAATTAAAAGCCTGGAGGCCTAGGCAAAACGGTGGGCACAGGGGAACATGAGTAAAACTTTAATAGATGTTCATTTTTCATTTTGTTAGTGCATTAATGCTGCATGACCTCCACAGCCACTTCACCGGTGATTATGCAGCGTAAGCACTATAGCGTAAGCACCATGCAGCCTAAGCACCATACCCAAGATTCAAACTGGTTCTCTTCAGTATCTTCATCAATGAGATAGTAAGATCAAGTGCACCCTCAGCAAGTTTGCAGATGACATGAAACTGAGCACTGCAGTTCACAGGTTGATAGGATATTCCAAGCTGGAAGGGACCCACAAGGATCATCTAGTCCAACTCCCAAGCAAACACCCACCCAGGGATCGAACCCACAACCCTGGAGCCACAGGCACCACACTCCATCTATCCGAGCCTCCCATTGCCTAGACCATGTCACTGAGTTCCTCATGCAGTCTTTTCTTAAGTACCTCCAGGGATGGTGACTCCACCACCTCTTGGGGCAGACCACTCTATTGAGAGATCAGTTGACACAACAGAGGGAAGGGACATCATACAGAGGGAACTGGACAAACCTGTGTAGTTGGCTTACGAGAACCCCATGAGGGTCAACAAGGTGCTGCACCTGGGCTGGTGCAATCCCAGGCATGAATACAGACTGGGAGAACTCATAGAGAGCAGCATAAAGGAGAAGGACTTGGGAGTTCTTGTGGATGAAAAGCTGGATATGAAGCAACACTGTGTGCACACAACCCAGAAGGCCATCTACCTCTTGGGATCCATGAAAAAAGGAGCCATAGGCAGTAGGTGGTGGGAGGTGATTCTCCCCCTTCACTCTGCCCTTGTGAGACCCCCACCTAGAGTACTGCAACCAGGTGTGGAGTCCTCAGTACAGTAATGACATGGATCTGTTAAAAGTAAGTCCAGAGCAGGGCCACAAAGATAACCTGAGGGATGGAGCATGAAACATGCAAAGACAGGCTGAGAGAGCTGGGTTTATTCAGAAGGGAGAATTCTCCAGGGAAACCTTACAGTAGCCTTCCAGTGCTTAATAGTGGCTTATAAAAAAAAGGCAGAGTGACTCTTTTACATGGGCAGATAGTGATAGGACAAGGGAGAATGGTTTTAAACTAAAAGAGGAGAGATTTGGCTTAGATATTAAGACAAAATTCTTTACTGTGACTGCAGTGAGGCACTGGAAGAGGCTGCCCGGAGAAGCTGTGGGTGCCCCATCTCTCAAAGTGTTCAAGGAGAGACTGGATGGGGCATTGCACAACTTGGTCTAGTGGAAGGTGTTCCTGCTCATGGCAGTGAGGTTGGAAGACGATCTTTAAAGTCCCTCCCAACCCAAGCCATTCTATGACTCTATGATACCCACAACTACACACCTTGAAAGATGTACTGACCTATTGTTAGGTGTCTGCACGTGACTGTACTTGATTTACTCTTACTTGACTGACATTTCACAGCTTAGGCAAGAGCAGTTCAACCATCAGTCTTTGGGCTTTCCCCCACTCACAGACCAAGCCTCATCCTCTCAACTGCTGCTGCAGTGCTTCACTGAGGAACAACATACCCTTATACCCACTGCTTTATAAGTCAGACTGTTTACCTCTATTGGATCTGCTTCTCTGGTTTTTTCCTCAAATGTATCAGAGGTGAAAGCTCTCTCAGCTTCTCACAGCATCTGTACATACACAAATTGCGTGAAGGAATCAGATGCCAAAACCTCTGAATGTAAACACCCCCTCAACAAGTCCGGGTATATAAATATGCACAGCTGGAGAGCACTCTCCAGGAGAGCAAAAAGCTGTCAAAGTGCTCTATTTCCAGAATCTAAGGAAAGTATTTCACAAATCCTGGTTATGAAACAGGGCTCCAGAATCTGTTACAGAAAGAAGGATGTGCATTCACACCAAGACCTAGCTCACATGCAGCCAGGACTACTCATGATCCCTCTCTTCTAACTTTAGGGGAGGTGATAGCAGTTTTTGCTATGAATGAAAGCTGCTTCTTGAAAGCTTATGATACTTGACTTCAAAAAGATTGCAAACTCAGGAATCACAATACCACTTCCTTTTTTAAGTTTAAAATGCCTATAAGCTTTAAACAATTTGAATAGAAGCCTTACCGGTACAGTAAAAAGAAAAGAAATATACTTTCAGTCAATACATTTTCAAAGCCAGCTTCTTTCTTTTGAAAAACATTCCTTAGATTCCAACAACATATTAGAAAAGAAAAACGTGCTTTTACAGGAGATCATGCCTTTCAAAACCGTTCCTCTTGCTAGAGTTCAACTTGAGAGTTTTACCAAGCAGAATTTTTTATGAAAGGAGAGAAGACCTTCCTGAATCACCTGGTTAAAAAAAAAAAAAAGTTTATTAAAAGTTAATTAAGTTTAATAAAACTATAAAGCATATTTGCATATAACTGTGTAAGATAAAGTTATACAAAGGTATAAAATAAGAAGAATAAAACCCATTGGCCTCATGTTGTCATTAATTTGAACAGAAAACAACAAATAGCTCTATAATTACACATCAGCACTGACAAAGGACACACGCATTTTTCGAGGCACCTAAGTACAGAGATTTTCCTCCACCATCAACTACATCTTTGTTTAATTTAGCAACAAGAGGTCACTTAACACTGGAACAAGATGACTGGATGTGCAAAGAAGAATATGGACAAGCCTAAATGTCAAAAATCTCAATTAGTGCTTATCAAAACTCATTAGGTGACTTTGGCCATTAGGCCAGCAAGAAGCAGGCTTCATAAATGGTAAAAACATATCAGATGGCAATTCTGCTTCTACCAATTTATGATAAACAGAGGTTGGTGCAAACAATGGAAGTGGAACTGAGGGAACCACCATGGATCACAGCATTCACTGTCTCCACCAATAATCAGAAGAATCAACTCGAATTTTAAATGAGTAAAATAAAAGCCAGAGCGCTCATTAGCTCACACAAATTCTTCCAGTAGAGGACAAAATTCTCTGTTACAATTCTATACAGACCCAAGCCAGTACATCCAAGTAAGACCAGATTAAGACTACCAATGTACAACAAATAACACCTAGAAAGCTTCCGCTGTTTGTGAGTGGCTACACCACTAAGAAACTCAACACTCCAGATGCTCAACTGATAGATTAAACACTCCCATGGTACAAACAACCCAAATTAACAACTTGTAATAACATCCGAAAAGACAATCACAGAACTTATTACCATAAATTTACAGGCTTTAATTTAATTTTCACATGGAGAGGGTCTAAGCATCAGTTAGAAGCCACGGTAGCAGATGCAACATCAGACAACACCTGAGATTTCAGATTAAAATTCACACTTCTTGTTTTACTTCGAAACCCACTGGCAGTTGGAAAGATCATCCAGGTCAGAAGAACATTAATTCTATTAAAAGCCTTACCACCTGAGGATGCCATTCTCACAACACGAAAAACCAAATTAATGAATTTATTCAGTAAAGCACAATCCTTCTGAAGTTCAATGAGCATTGTGTTTCTTACATCTACTTCTTTATTGTATCTATTTTTCACACAGAATGAGTATCAGAACCAGAGCTTGCCACCTCATATGAGATTCTAGTTTTCTAGGTATGATGATTGGCACTTGGTCAGAAGTCTATGAATAGTGGGTTTCAGACTAGAGAGTACATCTGGTAGCTTGATAAAAGAGGAGTACTTAGAGATACTGATCTCCAAAAAGTTGAATTAACTTAAAAGAAAAACAAAGCAAAAATGACATTTTTAATTCATTTCAAACACTGATGTCTGATTCCAGCATTCTCATGCACAAACTTGAAACAAGGTATTTATTATCAGTTTTAACTGGGAATGAGACAGAAAATTTTGGACTCAGGACAGTAGTAAAACTCAGAAAATTATGCTCAAAGAGAAAGACTGGGATAGAGGAATACATACTTGATTTCCACCACAATCACCACAAAAAAGAAATGAACAAGCAAGATGAAACTTTATTCAATATTTACACTAGAAAGTAAGACATATTGCTGGTGCAGCTACAGACATGAATGTATGCACTGGTCAAAAATAAGCCAAAACATTTCAAACAGAGCATAGGACAGAACTAAATCTAGCAATTAGGACTGAAGTCTTCATCCTGTGAAAATAACATTAGTGCAGAAGCAAAATTGCATGGGTCACTTTAAAAACTGGCTTTTTCACAGTCAGGGGGCAGAGATAATGAGGTCAAAATGCAGGTTTAAGGAACACATTGCTCTCTGTTACTGGCTGTTACTCCACTGGTTTGCCTACCCTGTACCCTATTCCCCTGCCCCTGGAATCCTGGAGGTGTCCTGGTCTCACTTGAACTTGGCAACCCCCTTGTGCTTTTTTTCCCAGCTGTCTATGTTTTTTATACTGTTACTGCTGTTGTTCAAATATATATATATATTTGTTATATTTTTTTTCTTTCTCCCAGTAAAGTTCTTATTTCTCTCTCTATATTATTCAAGTATTTCTAAATTCATACTGTCTTAATTGACACCAGGACACTCAGAAAAGATAAACAAGATAAATAAAAAATGGAAAGGAGCAGAGGAGATTGTTACACCTGGATCAAGCTTTAACTCATTTTCAGCACAACAAATAGATGAGGACAACATACTGGTAGTGCAGGAGCAGTAAACACCTCAAGCTTGTAACTGCAGTAGAGAAGAGAAGCCGCTGCATATATTTTAGCATTAAGAATATTTTAAAATCAAGTGTAAAGATATATTTCATGGAACACGTGTGCAAATATTCACTGCGGGATGTTGAGTGCAATCAGACAACACTTGGTTGTCTAGGCACATCCCAAATAAGGGATGTGACCCTTCCTCCCTTATCTTTCTCATGCCCATTTCTGAAGGATATAAAATCAACACTCAACACCACTCAATCTACTAAACAGTGCTAAAGCAGAATTGATCTGCTCCTCTTTGGTCTTACCTAACACAGCTTTAAGAAGTCTTGAACTGATGCAAGTACATCTATTTATAGCAAACAGAGCAGGTGACGTAAGCAGTGGAATTCCTTTTTCCCTGTAGAGATAATACCTTTACTTAAAAGAACAAAGGCAAAATACTTTCTGTGTTTTTCCCCTCAAAATTTGAAGCCTTTATTATGTAAATCACAACTCCTAGTACCTATTATAAGACATTTTCTAGATTTCAGCTTCTTCAAGTTTGAAGTGTTATCTATCTTCTCTTAATAACCACACGCTAAGAGAAGATCTGCTTCAGACCCACCGTTACCTGCCTTCCCTTTTTATGTCCAGTAGCATAATACAAGGAGTCCGGGGCTGCTCATCGACTCAAGTTTATTTCAGTCAAATTACTTCTCCTCTTGATTATTTTTAAACAATGGAAAACCATGGTTACTCTTAGAGAATCACAGAGTAATAGAACGGTTTGGGTGGAAGGGACCTTCATCTCATTCCAATCCCCCTGGCCATGAGTCACGCTGTCCCGNGCGAGGGGGTTTGCGCTGTGAGCACACAGCCATGGTGGCCCGGAGAGGCCGACAGATTCTCGGGGTGGCGGGGGTCTCCTGAGTCAGAGGGGGCTCAGAAACAGTTCCCTTTGCTTCCCCGTGCTCAGAGAATCTGAGGGGAGACGTAAAAATGTGCCTGGAGCCCTCCAGAGTGCCGGGGGGTGGAGCAATGGGTGTTGCCTGCATGCATATTAACAACCTGCACTTCTTCGCGAGTTTAGGGTTTTGCGAGGGCTGTTGCCTGTCTCTTTCCTCGCGAAGGACGGGGTATAACTTTAGTGAAGTACCCCTGTTAGGCTCAAGGACTCCCTGATCTGAGAAAAATCAGCATTTTGTGTAAGCTTACTCTTGGAACTTGTTTGATAGCTTTTATTAGCAGCATCTCCTCTAGTAAGGAATAAAAAAGGCATTTATTTGACTTCAGCAACATCTGTTATTCTGGAATGTCACTCTGTACAGGGGGATAAGGCTACAGATATAAAGTGAGATACTTCTTACAAGATGCAATTTTATACTGCCTCAAAAAATCCTTTATAATCCTTATATTCACACAAAACCTGCGGCAGGTCTGATACGAAAGCAGCAGTTTTACATGTGTTGTTCTGAAGTTACACATGAAGGATTTGCAGGTTGAGATGGTATCTTGTCTTCACACCTGAGAAGTGCATGTAGTATGCATATAGTAGAAGAAAGCTTGTATTCATAAACATTTCCCCAAACCAAAATAAATCTTCATCACAGACTTTAAGACGCAGAATGTCTCATTAGTATACACAGTTCAGTGAATATTTTTTAAACACCACATAAGATTTTACTATCTACATCAAAGACTTAAAGTACTAAACATCACAGAGCTGATCTGCTAGACTGAGTAACTCCAGACCACCTGAAAAATCTGTCAAACACATTCTTCCTAGACATGCTCAAAACTCAGTCAATCTAAGAAGGAGTGAGGAAAAGGGAAACACGTATGCCTGGTATTTTCCAGTTCCACAGATGTACACACACATTTTTGTCTTCATACTGCTTTTGAGAATACATCTGTGGTACATCTAGAAAGTACCATCCATTCTTAAAGACTAGCAGCATGAGTCAGCTGTAAGAAAAATAAAAAGGAGTACTGAAATTTTTTTAAAGTGAATGTTCAAAGATAACACCCCCTGAGAGAAAGGCACACAAGCCAGACTGTCACTGCTAAGAATCTCAGGTACTAGAGCAGACTTTACACATGTGACGACAGACACAGACATCACTGAACTCTTCAAGCCCAGATGGAAAACCACAGAACCAATTAAGTTGTAAAAGATGTCTGAGATCATCGAGTCCAACCTCTGACCGAACACCACCTTGTCAACTAGACCATGGCACTAAGTGTCACATCCAGTCTTTCGTAAAATACCTTCAGGGACAGTGACTCCACCATCTCCCTGGGCAGCCCATTCCAGTGCCCAATCACTCCGTAAATAACTCCTTCCTAATGTCTAACCTAAACAGCCCCTGGTGCAGCTTAAGACAGAGCCCTCTTGTCCTGCTGCTGGTGGCCTGGGAGAAGAGACCGATCCCTACCTGGTTACAACCTCCTTTCAGGTAGTTGTAAAGAATGATAAGGTCTCTCCCAAGGCTTCTCTTCTCTAAAAGGCTAAAACCCCCCAGTTCCCTTAGCCTCTCCTCATAGGACTTATGCTCCAGTGATTTCACCAGCCTTGTTGCCTGTCTTTGGACACACTCTAGTACCTCAATATCTTTACCAAATTAAGGGGCCCAGAGACAGACAAAATACTCAAGGTGTGGCCTAATCAGTGCTAAATACAAGGGAAGGATAATTCCCTGGTCCTGCTGGCCACACTATTTTTGATACAGACCAGGATGCCATTGGCTTTCTTGGCCACCTGAGCACACGGCTGGCTCATGTTCATCCTGCTGTCAATCAGTAACCTGAGGTCCCTTTCTGCCTGGCCACTCTCCAGCCACTCTGCATTCAGCCTGAAGTGCTGCAGGGGGTTGTTGTGGCCAAAGTGGGGGACCTGACAGTTGGTCTTGTTCAATCTCATGCTATTGGATTTGGCCCATCTATTCAACCTGTCCAGGTCCCTCTGGAAAGCCCTCCTATTCTCCAGCAGATCGACACTCGGAGACAAAATGGCGTCATCTGCAAACTTGCTAATGGTGGACTCAATCTTCTCATCCAGATCATTAGTAAAGATATTAAACAGGACTGGGCTAAACGCTGATCCTTGCAGGGCCCCACTAGTGACTGGCCACCAATTGGATGTGACACCATTCACCACCACTCTCTGGGTTCAGCGATCCAGACAGCTCTTAATCCAGTGAAAGATGCACTTGTCCCAGCTGTGTGCCAACTTTTCCAGAAGTATGCAATGGGAGACAGTGTCAAAGGCTTTGCTGAAGTCCAGTTACATCCACAGCCTTCCCGACATCCAACGGGTGATCAAGTTGGTTAGGTAGGACTTGCCCCTCCCAAATCCATGCTGGCTGGGTTTGATACCCCAACCATGCTGTATGTGACGTGTATGTGTATGTGCACTTTGGATAACCTCTTCCATAACCTTGCTGGACACCGAGGTCNATTCAGCCTGAAGTGCTGCAGGGGGTTGTTGTGGCCAAAGTGGGGGACCTGACAGTTGGTCTTGTTCAATCTCATGCTATTGGATTTGGCCCATCTATTCAACCTGTCCAGGTCCCTCTGGAAAGCCCTCCTATTCTCCAGCATATCGACACTCGGAGACAAAATGGCGTCATCTGCAAACTTGCTAATGGTGGACTCAATCTTCTCATCCAGATCATTAGTAAAGATATTAAACAGGACTGGGCTAAACGCTGATCCTTGCAGGGCCCCACTAGTGACTGGCCACCAATTGGATGTGACACCATTCACCACCACTCTCTGGGTTCAGCGATCCAGACAGCTCTTAATCCAGTGAAAGATGCACTTGTCCCAGCTGTGTGCCAACTTTTCCAGAAGTATGCAATGGGAGACAGTGTCAAAGGCTTTGCTGAAGTCCAGTTACATCCACAGCCTTCCCGACATCCAACGGGTGATCAAGTTGGTTAGGTAGGACTTGCCCCTCCCAAATCCATGCTGGCTGGGTTTGATACCCCAACCATGCTGTATGTGACGTGTATGTGTATGTGCACTTTGGATAACCTCTTCCATAACCTTGCTGGACACCGAGGTCAGGCTGACAGGCCTGTAATTTCCCAGGTCTTCCTTCTGGCCCTTCTTATGGATGGGCATCACATTGGCCAACCTCCAGTCATCTGGTACCTCCCCAGCGAGCCAGGACTGGTGATAAATGATGGACAGTGGCTTAGTGAGCTCTTCTGCCAGCTCCCTCATCATCCTAGAATGGGTGCCATAGACTTGTGAGGACCTAAGTGGCTCAGCAGGTCACCACCTGCTTCTTCCTGTATTACTGGGGGCTATTTACTAGCTCAGGAGGCCATCTGTCCCCAGAATGACCTGTCTTATTGTTGAAAACTGAGNGATCCAGACAGCTCTTAATCCAGTGAAAGATGCACTTGTCCCAGCTGTGTGCCAACTTTTCCAGAAGTATGCAATGGGAGACAGTGTCAAAGGCTTTGCTGAAGTCCAGTTACATCCACAGCCTTCCCGACATCCAACGGGTGATCAAGTTGGTTAGGTAGGACTTGCCCCTCCCAAATCCATGCTGGCTGGGTTTGATACCCCAACCATGCTGTATGTGACGTGTATGTGTATGTGCACTTTGGATAACCTCTTCCATAACCTTGCTGGACACCGAGGTCAGGCTGACAGGCCTGTAATTTCCCAGGTCTTCCTTCTGGCCCTTCTTATGGATGGGCATCACATTGGCCAACCTCCAGTCATCTGGTACCTCCCCAGCGAGCCAGGACTGGTGATAAATGATGGACAGTGGCTTAGTGAGCTCTTCTGCCAGCTCCCTCATCATCCTAGAATGGGTGCCATAGACTTGTGAGGACCTAAGTGGCTCAGCAGGTCACCACCTGCTTCCTCCTGTATTACTGGGGGCTATTTAGTAGCTCAGGAGGCCATCTGTCCCCAGAATGACCTGTCTTATTGTTGAAAACTGAGGCTAAGAAGGAGTTAAATATCTCACCTTTTTCCTCATCTTTAGTTGCAATATTCCCCTCCATGCCCAATAAAGAATGGAAGTTTTCCTTGCCTATCCTCTTGCTATTAATATATTTATAAACACACTGATTAGCCTTTACAGAAGTGGCCAGATGAAGTCAAAATTGTGCTTTTGCCTCTCCAATTTTCTTTCTGCATGCCTTAACAACATCCTTAAAGACCTCCTGAGTTGCCTGTCCTTTTTTCCAAAGGTGATAAACTCCCTTTTTTAGCCCGAGTTCCCTCAAAAGCTTCCTGCTCAGCCAGACCAGCTGCCCGCCCCACCGGTTCACCTTTCGGCACCCAGGGACAGCCTGCTCCTGTGCCTTCAAGATTTCTTTCTTGAAGTACAGTCGGGTCTCCTATATCGCGCACCCGTGGTCTTATTTGGGGCCTGCGCAGCCCGACCTCTACGTTGAACAGTGGCTGTGCCGCCACTGCCCCGGCAGACACTGCGGCAGCCGCTGCCGCCCACATCACCGTCACCCATGCCACGGCCGCCGCCCGTGCTGTCCCCACTGCAGCCCGCGCCCCCACCGCCGGCCATTCTGCCACCCAGGCCACGGTGGCAGCAAGTCATGCATGCGCAGTTGCGAAACGGGTCTCCTACATCGCTAAAAAATCATGCTTCTAAGATATGAAGCCGCAATATGGGGTGCACAAAATGCAAGAGGGCCGACTGTATATCCAACCTTCCTGGACCCCTTTGTCTTCTCTAGAAGCACAGGCAACTCTTATATCTAGACTAACAAAGTCCCTCCATCTGTGAAAGGGGAGAAGACGTACAGGTTTCAGGCTGTTACTCGGGTAAGCTGTAATGCTAAGCTCCATGAAGACACTGAATAATAAAAGAAAACACGGGTCAATACTTTTTCTTCCTTTTACATAAGTCCTGTGAAGGTGGATTGTTATTGACAGACAATTCAGCAATCTTAAGAACAGAACCTTCATAATCTTTCTGTAAGGGAAGATTAGTCACATATCAAGTTTATTACAAACATGGAAGAATCTGTTGTTTCTTTTAGAGTTCATATTCAGTAGGTTCTTTACAACAGTTAAAAAATTTCACAGAATTCACAGAATATTCTGAGTTGGAAGGGACCCACAAGGACCATCGAGTCCAACTCTTAACACTGTCTCCCTGGCGGGAATCGAACCCGGGTCTCCCACAGGCCAGGTGGGGACACTTACCACTGTACTAAAGTGGATTTCTCCACCAAAACAAACTAAAAACTACAGAATACCCTGAGGAAATTCCAAAAAGAGCCACTGAAAACTCATTGTGTAGTAACTAAACAACTGAAAAATAAATTTAACTACTTTTTTTCTCAACCTGTCCAGCAGAAGCATGTAATCACCACCTTTAAAATCCAAATTTAGAGTTTTCTGGCCATTCCAAATGCCTAGGAATAGCTAAAGAATTTACCATCAAGAGTCAGAAGTTCCCATTTACCAAAGTGAAAGCAGAAACAATGCCAATAAACAATGCCAATAAAAACTCAAAAAGCCTCAAACACAGTTCTGGTTTGGGTTCAACTTAAAGAGTAAGACCTAGATTTCAGAAGGTGGGAGGAGGTGTACACCTCTGAAAGCAAAGAAAACTCATTTTGCCCACGCTGTTGGTTTACTTGCCATCCCCCAGTCAGGAGAGCCAAACACGCTGCTATCGTAGCACTGTGCTCCTAAATCTCAAATTCTCAATCGCTTCCCCCCGTTCCCGGCTCTCCTATAACTGAAGGCAGGAAGGACATCTACGAAAAGTAACAGCGTTCCTAATCTCAACACCTGACCTATACGCGGAATTCGCGCTGTGAAATTGCCACTGTGCTTAACCAGAGAGCCCATCATGCAGAATGGTCATACTCGGCGCTTCCCCTCCATGCCCATTATTATTTCACACAGTTCCACTTCGCGCGGCTTCGCTTACAACACACACCAACTCCCTCCCCTGCAACCCAACACCCACGGCGGCAGGCGTGAGGTGGCACTGCCACAAACTCAGCGGGAGGGGAAGGAAAAAATGAGATTACGGAGGCAGCGCTTCCCGCCGGCGGTTCCAGGACGGAGCGGCAGCGCCGGTGCTGCGCACCAGGGGCACCAGCAGCGGCCGCCCGGAGGGAGCCGGGCACCCACCTGCACGGCGGGGAAGGCGCCCTTCAGCAGGTAGAACATCCTGCGGTTGGAGAGGAGGTCGCCGGTCGTCAGCTGCTCCTCGGCCCCCTCCCGGGTCTTCCCCTTCGCCTTGGCGTTCAGGACGTTCCCCTCGCGGACCCGCTTCACCTCCTCCCCGCCCCTGGTGGCGGCCAGGACGGACACGGCCAGCAGCTCCCGCAGGTCCACAGCACCGCCAGCCGCGG